>JAGPOW010003395.1:43368527-43385124 GCA_030014935.1 Caiman crocodilus | reverse complement strand
GGGGGGGGTTGCTGTTTTGTGGGTGCTGCCAGTGCCGGGCACAAGGGAAGGAGCAGCTGCATGGGCGCAGTGGGACCTGGCTCAGCTCCACTCCACTCCCTCCTGAACCCAGCCCCACTCCCCCACCATGGGGGAGACTTTCCCACCTGGGGAGGTGTGGGGGTGCAAGCACACTTGTTTAGCGCCCCCCAATTTTTTTTTTCTCCCTCCACCTATGGGAGGGAAGCAAGGCTAGACCCAGGGGGGGTGGGTATAGGCCTGGACAATGGAGTGGCAGAGGGCAGGCTGGGTTTGGGGGCGGGGGAGGGAGAGTGTAGGGCCAAACGCAGGGCTCCCACCCCACCCTATCATTCTTGATGGGCAATTTGCTAGTAGAATCATAGGGTTGTGTACCCGCCCCTGCCTGACTTGGTGTTCCCATGCTGCCTTTGCCTGGGTCCAAGGTTTTGTGTGCCCTGGGTTCGCAGGTACACCCCAGAGGTTTCCTCTGCTGGTATCAGGGGGACCCCTGAACTCACTTGCCATGACTTTGATTGTACCTTCAGTGGGGGGGGGTCTTCTCTTGGGATATCCCCCAGTGTCGGCATGTTCCTCGGCGGGTAATCTCAGCACTCCATTCTCCCCTACACCCCGGCCACTCACCACCTTAGGCCCTATCTCCTATGGCCTCAACGTCATCCTTGTCTTGCCTCCCTCTCGCCCCCAGTGCTCCAGCCGTCAATAACGGTCTTTCATCTGGGTGGGTGTACTGCCTACTGGGCCACCAACCCGGCCCTTCTGACTCGGTACCTGCTTCACTCCAGCGGTCCATGAGGTAGCCGTATCTATCAGTGACTCCCCTCTGCATGGTGCATCTGGTTACCTCACCAATGCTCCCTCTTCTGACATGGCTGGTCCCTCCGCCACTCCTGCCACTTACAAAGCAGCTGCAGAGCTGGTGGAGGAGTCAGTTGGGGATCCAGTCAGCTCCTCCCCTGGCTCTACTGCTGGTGCTGCAGCTGGTTCCTTCCCCAGGTAGGTTGCCTGGGGCACTGTCAGCCCATCCTCCCACTCTGTTGCCTGTGCTGTAGCTGGTTTCTTCACCAGCTACGCCCACCTGGATCCTGTCAGCTCCTCTTCCAGCCTTTCTACCAGTGTTGCCACCAATTTCCCCACCAGCGGTGCCAATAGTTGCAGCACTGACTCCTTCACCGGCACTGCTGCCGGTGGCTCCATTTCTCCTCTTGGTGCCAGGTCTGGCTCGCTTCTTCCTCTCCCAGACTCTGCGAGTGGCAGCTGATCCCCCACTTGCTGAGGCTCGTCCTTCCAGCCTCCTCCACTCAGCCGCCCTGTTGCCTCGGCGAGGCCGCCTTTTGTTCCTTCTGGAAGGCATCCCGCACCCCCGCTGCTTTGCCACAGCCTGATAAATGCCTGGCTGATAAGCCACACTGGCGCTCTCAGCACGTGTGCCTCCTTCGGCTCTTCTGCCTCTGCAAGAGGTAAGTGGGACCCTTTGCTGCCCCGGGGGCCTTCCGGCATCCCAGCTCCCCTGGGATAGGTTGGAAGGACTTCAAGGATCAATTTTCCCAAGTCCAATTGACTAATTCCTAGTGCCAAAGGCCCCTGTGTACAGACTCATGCAAGGAAGAATGACAGGGACTTTTCCCTAGATTTCCCTTTAAAAAAGCAGAGATATTGTGGACTGGTAATTGGTGTCACTTGTCAGGTGACAGTTATTTCAGTAATACAACCAAAACCCCCAGGGAAAAGAAAAAGGTTTCCCAAAACAAATCTAAATTCCCTATAGTAGAGTTACCTCCCCAGTCCTGGACCAGCACAATACAAATCCCAATTCCCAGCACAGACCCCAACTCACAATAGTACAGCAGGGGATTAATCCCAGGTTTCCTAGGTCCAAGGCAAGGTAGCCAAACACTGGACCATTTTTCCTGTCCTACTTTTTATTTCAGGGAGTGAGAGAATGAGTGGGGGCAGGGCCAGATGCCAGCCAGCAAGGACCCTTGGGTGGAGGGCAGGGGTTACTCCCCTCTCTGCCCCCAGGGCACTGCAGTGGTGTCTGCCCACCTCATCAACTGTCACCGCCACTGGCTCTGGGTCAGGGGCAAGTGGCAGAATAAGCTCCCTCTGCCAGATGATGGAGGGAGCTTATTTCACCACTTGCCCCTGGCACAGAGTGAGCAGTGGCAGCAGTGGCTGGGGCAGGCAGACCCCACTGTGGTGCCCCATGGGCAGAAAGGGGAATAACCCTTCTCCCTGCCTCTTGCCTAGGGGCCCTGCTGGCTGGTGTCTGGCCCCACCCCTGCTCAGCTGCTGAAGTGGTGCGAGGGGAGAGACCATGCTGGGGGCAGGAGCCACTGTCATGGTTTTTCCAAGCGTGAGCCTCTTCACAGCATGGGGTCACACTACAGGGAAAGGAAAGCTGCTGTGGACCATGGTGGTGGCAGTGGCAACAGCTTGGAGTGCTCTGGCCCACTATGAGCCCCGGTACTACTGTGACCAGTCCACTACAGCTCTGTCCATCCTGCAGCAACCTCCTACCCACCAGGAAGGGGCTCACATTCCCCAACACGGGGACGGAGACTGCAGCCCCAATCATGGGCCCTATCCCCTTGCCACTGCAGTGGCTCTGTAGGGGCATGGCCAGATACCAGATGGCAAGGCCCCTTAAGTGGGGGGCAGAAATGGGGATTATTCCCTCTCACTCCAGTGTCTGACAGAGGGTGTTTATTCCACCGCTCACCCCAAGCAGAAAGTGAGTGGTGGTGGTGGTGGTGAGGGCAGGCAGACCCAGCTATGGTCCCCTGGGGGCAGTGTTGGTAGGGGGAATAACCCTCCTGCCTACCCACTCTGTCTCAGGGGCCATGCTCACCCACTGCTGCAGCACTGAGGTGGGTGCACCTGGGAGACTCACCTTGAGTCTTTGAAAGTGGGACAGGGAGGGGGGAATTAAACCCATCTGTGCTCAGGCCCCTTCCCCTGCCCGTCCCTGCTTAGCTGGGAAGCAGGGGGACAGAGCCAACCCTGCTCTGCTGGAACAGAAAACCCAGTCCAGAGAGCATGCTGGGATGCTGGGAGACTGGTTCACATTAAACCAGGAAGGGGTCTGAGGACAGATATTGCATAAACCAGTTTGAGCCAAATCAGTTAAGTCTGATACTACATTTAACCAGGTTTATGCAAAACCAATTTCAGCCATTTTGGAACTGTTTATGTGCCCTGACTGTCTTTTCTGTTACAGGTTTACACGAGTTTCTGATGATTTAAACTGGTTTGTGTGTTATGTCTATCCCTAGCCCAGCTGCTGTGCTGTAACTGTTCCCTCTGCATGATCCTTTAGCCATACAAAGGAGCTAAATCACCCTAAGACCAGAAATAGGTGTCACCCCCAAAGCTCAATTCACTGTGCTAATCACAGCTCTACATGCTCCTGATCAGATCACACTCCTTGCCTGGGGATTTGTGTGCATTTCTTCCAGGGCTCAGGCTGCAACCGTGGAGGGGAGATCCACCCCCCTCACTTGCAGACAGGCACCAGAGAAATGCCCTGCAAAGGGATTCCATCAGTGAACATATCACTGCTGCACCCCAGTTGCAGACGTATACTCTGTGCTGGGGTGAAGCTCTGAATTTCCCTGCTTACACACCCAGAGTCCCTGAAGACTCATCTGGGTAAGTGGGAAACCCTGACTTTCCCCACTTGTCCAGACACATCCCTGGGATGTTTCTGGCTAACCAAAGTAAGTGAGGCAGGGGCTTCCAAGGTTTAATGCTGCCCAGAAATTGCTGGGGTGTGCAGGACTGGGGCCCTCAAGCCTGCGAGCCCCTTCCCCAGTAATCTGGAGAGCATCAGGAACTTCAGGCTGCCCATATTCTCCCATCATAAAGAAACAGACATGGGCCGTAATAAAGCATCCCGATTTACTACCACCTTCTGTCCTGGCCACAAATTGGAGCATGTGTGACATGACAGAAGGCATGGATGTTCGTGCTGCCATAAGAATGTTTTCACCTGGATGTTTGACCCTGGATAAATGAACAGGGTTCAATTTGGAACAGTTTGTGCTATGTTTGTATCATTACATAAACACATGGAGAAAACCGTTGCATTTTACCAGCTTGTGTCAGTATCTTTTGATACCAGTACAATTATCATCTCTGTCTATAATTTGGTTCTACTTGATATTGCATTTTAAAATTTTGCCACAGAAATGTTGTAATGTAAAAAGCAGTTAGGAAAACAGCAGCAGTATTACATACAGAGTAGAAAATTTGAAGCCAACTAGAACATCAGAAGTGAAAACAGCTTCTTCTGCACAGGGTAGTATACAGAAGAAGATTTCAGAATCTGCTTGGGAGAAAGACAAAGAATTCAAGTGTTGAAAACTTAACGAGTTTAGCAGCAAAGATGGAGAAATAAAGAAGTATTATAAGAGAATTAATTGCTATTAAATTTAACAAGAAGCAGCGTGTATATTTTTAATTCCGTCTCTCTTCTGATACATGCTTTGATGCATTATCCAGCTACATATAGAAATGTAATTAAGACTTTTTACATTTCAATTCCAGAATTCAATTTGAATTGTAATTGGACTTCAGGTACGGCTGTTCGGTGTATTCAACCAAGACTTCTGTTTTATATTATAACAGATCTGACACTTTTCAAACTGCCAGTAACAATATGCACATCTGTATGTGTGCATAAAACCACAAGTGCACACATTCCTTTAGAGAAGTCATTATTTTCAGAGAATATCTTCACTTGAGACCTAAACCAAAGCCCATTAAAATTAATGCAGAGAGTTCCATCGATTTAATTTGGCTGTGAAGCTTGCTCGGTAAAGCAGAAGTTCACAATGGCTGGAACTGAAATTTGCACATTACAGTGTAGTGAAAAAATTCAGGTGTTAATCATGGACCTTGCTTTAGAAAGGAATGGTCAGTGCACCCGTGTAAGGCTCAGCACCGGATTGGAGTTTAGTACTGAAGTTAAACAAGAGTTGAGCATATCTTAAAAGATCTCTCTTACACAGATCCACTAAACTTGCTAGGAAAAAATAAAGGAAGAAATAACCCATTTTAAAATGTATTTAGAGAACGGGGGGGGGGGCGTTTAAAAGTGCCTAAGTACCTAGTTTTTGTTGACTTCAACAGGACCTAGGTCCCTAATACCTAATGCTTTTCAAAAGCACTCATCTCCTTAGGAATCTAGATATCTTTAAGAAGTCTGGCGCAAAAAAATTAACAAAATGGAGATACAAGAGTATCTTTTGCATCTCTTACATATTTTTAATATGATGATCCTTAAAACCAATGACCCTAGTAATTAATGAAAAGGAGGAGTGTGAACCAAAATGCTAGCTTCATTACCTTAATAACTTCTTAAATGCTTGCAAAGGTATTATCATTAAGCTTCTTAGTTAATTTTACTTAAAAAATCTTCATAAAATGAGAAAGAAAAAAGTTGGCGATTGAAGTTTCATTCTTTTTCGGTACGTATAGCATATCACCACATGACTGACTATGAAACCCAAGCAGGTCACTAGATGTATCTGAGAGCATTCTGTAACTGAATTCACATAGCTATCCATCCTTTTCTTTAAAGGTTCCTAAGCGGTACTTTAATTAAAAGTAAATTTATGTAAATCACAAGTAACATTATTTGAATGGTTTAAATTAACCTTCAGTCCCATTTGCAAAGCTATTGAAGCTCTAGAATTTGACACCATTACTTGATGGAAGGAAACTCGGAATGGAAGTATTCGTTTCTGTGACCGAAAACTGTCAGCTTGAAAGGTGAGGCTCTGAAAAAGCAATCAGACTTATTAATAATTAAGAACTACAACTACTAAGTAAGGTTGGGGCTGTATCTCAAGTAAGTCGATTGCTTAAAATACTTGGTAGTGGTGCAAGAGAGTGAAATGTATCACTAGGAAATAATAACGTTCTCAAATTCATAGAAATTTATGCCAGAACTTTATCTCCTTGCTGTGAAATGTAGAGCCATCCAAATGGTATATTTAGTCCAAAAGGGGTATCACTATCAAAAATCATTATTACAGCATTCCCTTCCATCCTGCGGGGGACGTAACCAAAGTCAACATCAGGGAAAAACTGTTGTGGGAACAGGAATAATAATGAAGAATTGCTGTTTACGACGTGCAGCCACTTGATGGATGGTGTCTTATGCTGTGCTTTATTTAATGTCAAATTCCCAATGTCCACATAAATTCCTAAATGCTTTATATAAATAGTTTCAATTCAAAAAGTCAATAAAACCACACAACAATAGATGAAACCATATATGAGCTTTTACCTTGACTGCTGTAGTGGGGGAAAAAACCTACAACAGTGATATCCTCAGTTAATACAATCATTGCCACAATCCTTCGGTCTTAGAGAGTAAAGCCACATAGCTTCTGAGAACCAACCATGAAGTAGTGATTTAGCTATCAGAAAAAGGACCTGTAATAATCCTGAACTACAAAGCTTACATCAGTAAAGCTAACAAGACAACTCTCTAATACTAATTTTCTCAAATACAACTCTCTAATACTACTTGTAGCAAGGAACCCCAACCCCGTTAACAGATTTCAGAAGGAGGGCAGGACTTTTCTAGCCCACAGGTAGAGACTACTGCAACAGTCAGCCCCAACAAAAACTTCAGCCTTGGGCCCTGAGCCTCCTAAGAGCCTTAGGAAGGCAGCAGAGTAAGAACTGCTCAACAACTAGTTAGGCTGAGTAAGAACCACTGGGATCATCTCCAGAGGCCGCAGTCAGCCGACCACAAGGGGCAGGCTTGGCTGCATATAGGCCCAGACTCTGAGCTAGGGTAGAAAGTCCAGGATTCTAGGCTGCAGGGGAAGGAACTGGTGGACAGAGCTTGCAAGGATCCCTCTGCCTTCTCTTTCCTTTCTGAAAAAGAGGGATAATGTTTTTTTAAAGGGGAGGCTTAGTGGGCTGTTTTAAAAAGCACACTTATTTCCTTGAATGAAAGATGCTGTATAAATGCACATTCCTTGTCGTCTTCTTGCATCTTACGTGCAAAATACAACCTTCTGTCTCTCTCTCCTAGTCCACTTTCCTAATCAGATAAAGCCCTGTTTACCAAAGGTTTTAAGCACATATTTAAGGTCCCATAGAAGTTAAGCATGCATTTAAGTTCTTTGCTGAATCACGACCACATGCTTTTTCAACTTGTTAAATGCTCATTATTTAACAAGGTGCAAGCATATTAAGTCCTGAAGATCCTTGCATTTTGGCATATATTTTGCTCAGTAAATCCTCATTGGTATGCTGTAAAATGTTCGTACGTATAGTTGAAGAATGGATGTGCATTCTAGGTTGCCAGGGGACTCCTTATGAAGGTGACAATGGTTGTGGTCCTGAGAGGGTTGTGTCTGAGGTAAAATATGATGATTAACCCTTTATTTGTTGGTTTTCTCTTCTTCAAGTTTGTGGCCAGAGGACAGAGCCATGGTTATATGGGGTTTGGAAGCCATGGGGTAGGGTGCCAGGTACTCTGTGCTTTTGAGACTAGCTTTGGTATGAAACATGTGGGGTTAGGGCCCAAAAATCCAGAGTCTGAGGCTGCAGACCTGGGCAGAGGGGACTCAGCCAGATAAAAAGAGCAGAGGATGGGAAGGCTGAAGTCAAGACAAGGGTTTGGGTGTTGAAGGGCCAAGGGTCTATTTAGGACCAAGAGATTCCCCTACAAATAGAAAATGAAAGTCATCTGTGATGCATGGATGTGACTATGGAAGCAGATGGAGGTGACAATCCTAGTCTCTATGGTGACTAAGATCCTCTTAAAGAGGAGGTGCCATTGGGTGAGAGGAAAAGAAACAAAAGCCAACATGAAAAAGGCCTCCATGCACCCTATGGGCAGCCTCCCTTTCATATATGCAACAGGAAGTCATGACAGGCAAGAGACAGGAGGCCAAGGAGGCCACAGAACTTGGGCAGGCCAGTCTGGCTACTAGGGTGCCAGACACTGAGGAGGGTAAAATACCCAAGTCTGTTGCAGACACCAGCGCATCTTTTGTATGATAACTCCAAGAAACAGCATGTAACCTAACTCCCATTTCCTTCCCCTAAGCACATACAACACGCTCTGAAAAGATACCCAAACAATGTAACCTTGGCAGAGCCATCATATCCAACCACAGTATCGTCACTGAAGAACTATGAAAATTCAGGAAACTGTTTCAAACTACTTAAGGTAAAAACTCCTCCAGGACAACTGCTGTCTAAGAACCCCATCCATGTCACCAACCAGTGCTACACACTTACATATCAACCTCCCCTACAAGAACAGCTGGCCTTAAATAACTACAAGGTCTTGGTCAATACTTATATTTCTAACCCTAACACACTGCCACTCATTCACTCCATCCTCAGCTACAATAAATTTACATTGAACATTAGACATTTTTCCAAGCCATGGGGCACCAAGATGCTCTCCATTATGCCAATCTTTTCATAAGCCATCTTGAGGAAAACTTAGATATGTCTACCTGCAAAATGATGCCATATGTATGAAACATATGATGATGTGTTCATAATCTGTACTGAAAACCTGCTTCTTCAGCAATTTCCACTGTAACTTAGACAATGTAGAGGCATTCAGTTTCTTCTGGGAGAGTCCATACAAGCGTACTGATATTCAGGATTTTTCTCCCAGAGTGAAAATAGCCACTTCAGAAGAAAAATAACCTGGACAGAACCAGGATTAAATCACTCCCAGGAGAATTTCTCCTGAGACACCAAAGTATACACATTCCTAGATAGCTATCATCCTTCCATTCCTCTCCTCCACTAAAATCAGCGTCTAAAACTATATCAATAATGTCATCTTATAAAAAACATACAAAAATGAGACTTACCTCCACAAAGTCAGTCACATACACACATCAAGTAAAATCCTTGGACGTAGGTGTCGCGGTGGATGAAGGCTTTCTAGACTTTAGGAAGGACTTTGACACTGTCTCTCACCCTATTCTCATTAAGAAGTTAGGTGACTGTGGGGTTGATGCCTACAAAGTCAGTTGTGTCACCAATTGACTGGAGGGCTGCAACCAGAGAGTGGTGGTGGATGGGTCTTTTTTGATCTGAAGGGATGTGGGCAGTGGGGTCCCCCCAAGGCTCGGTCCTCTGGCCCGCACTGTTCAGCATCTTTGTCAGTGACTTGAACAAGTGGGTGAAAAGCACCTTGTTCAAATTTGTGGATGACACTAAGATGTGGGGAGAAGTGGGCACACTGAAGGAGAGGGACAGGCTGCAACTAGATCTAGACAGGTTACAGGCATGGGCAGATGAGACCGTGATGGGATTCAATACTGAGAATCGCAGGGTACTGCACCTAGGGAGAAAGAACCAGGGGCAGACCTACAGGCTTGGGAACTCCCTTCTAGTCAGCACAGAGGTAGAAAAGGATCTTGGTGTCATTATTGATTCCAAAATGAACATGGGCCACCAATGTGAGGACATGGTCAGGAAGGCTAACCACACCTTGTCATTCATCCACAGATACATCATGAGCAGGTCCAAGGAAGTGATCTTCCCCCTCTATGTGACACTGGTCAGGCCACAGTTGGAGTACTGCATCCAGTTCTGGGTGCTGAACTTCAGAAGGGATGTGGACAGCATCGAGAGGGTCCAGAGGAGGGCTACTTGCATGATCAGGGGATAGAAAAGCAGGCCCTATGAGCGAAGGCTACAGGACATGAACTTGTTCAGCCTCCACAAGAAAAGGCTGAGAGGGGATCTGGTGGCCTTGTATAAACTGGCCAAGGGGGACCAGCAGGCTATGGGAGAGTCCCTGTTCCCCCAAGCACTATCGGGAGTAACGAGGAATAACAGCCAGAAGTTGACGAAGAGTAGATTCAGGAGAGATATCAGGAGGCACTACGTCACAGTCAGGGAGGCTACGATTCGGAACCAACTTCCTAGGGAAGTGGTGCTCAATCCTACCCTGGGGGTCTTCAAAAGGAGGCTAGATAATCACCTAGCTGGGGTTGGTTGACTCCAGCATTCTTTCCTGCCCATGGCAGGGGGTCGGACTTGATCGTCTGCTCTGGTCCCTTCTGACCCTACCAACTATGAAACTGTAAACCACAGTCTAGGGCTCAGCCCTAATTTGCCGTTGCATCAGCTCTAAAGAGAATTCTCCAAATATCTACCTCTCCAACGTAAAAAGACTGCTACTAACAAGGACAACTAAACCACATCTTTTATTGAACCACTTCAGTGTATCTCAGAAATCTACTAAAATACAAAACCATATCTATACCCCCTGACCACACAACCCAGGTATCATACTGTTGTTGTAGCAGTATTACATTTCTACTCACCTGAAGGGATAAGAAGGGCTTCCCTGTGGAGGGACAGTGTGAAGAGAGAGAGAGTTTGTCCCAGTAGGGACACTGTTTGCCCTGAGGGTGAGTGAAGCTGCTTTGGAAGCAGCCCTCTTTGAAGTGGGAGAAGTGATATAACCCCAGAGGGGTTTGAATGAAAGGAATATTAGCAAAATCCCGGGAAGAGTCCTGGCCTGGGATTGGCTGAGAGGGCCTGCTTAAAAGGGGGGAGCAGTTTTTCCCAGGGAGGAGAACAACAGGGGCAGAGAGACAGGGTGGAGACGAGGAAAAGGACCTCACCATGGCCAGCTGTCAAAGAGCCCATTGGAGCCTTGCAGAAGTGGTGGCGAGAGGCTGCATGGAGAGAAACAGTTCATCCTTACTTCCTCTTGTGCCTCTTGGAGCCCTGGCAGGCACAAAAAAGGACCTGCCTGTCAGGAGACTCAGAGCCTGGGAAGACCCTCCTATAAGCCTCTGTATGGCAGTGGGTGAGCACAGAAGGGGAGGAGATGCAGGACCAGTAGCAAACTGCCCTGGTTTTCTCTGGTAAGGGGCAGGCTCAGGTGCTGTGGGGGGCAGTGGGCTAGAGGGGAAAGATGACCGCTCCAGCCCACCAGAAGCCCTGGTACAGGCAAGGCCCAGGGAGGGCTGCATTTGCCAGGTGCTGTGAGGCTGTGCTGGGACAAGGAACTATTGCTACCTGCAGCCCAGACACCGCTCCCTGCTGTGGCAGGAAGACAAGGGTCAGGGCAGAAATAAGCTCTCTTTCAGGGATCGCAGGGGAGAAGCCATCACCTGCTGCACTGGAAGCCCTGGAGCTCGTGAGAGAGATACTAGCAGCAGAGACTGCCCACGGCTCCTGTGCCAGGGCCACAGAAGCAGTCCTGCTCCCTGAGAAACCAAGTTGGGGGGCAGTGGACACAGGGTCCCCATAGTTACCCTGGAGCATACAAGTTATAGATTGAGTATGTAAATAAGTTCTTGATGGTTTATTAGTTGGTGCATCAATTTATTTATTTATTGGTGCCTTATTTAGCATGGGCAATTTGTATGCCTTCCCCTAGTGTATGGTGTATGCAAAAAGTATTAACCCAAAAACCACCATCACCGGGTTATGTTGTATAATATTATTTGTTTTATTGTATTAGTCGTATGCTATCTTGTAAATAATTACATTCTGTAAATAGTTCTATAACGGTCTGCAAGTTTGTTTTTATTGTTAGGGGAGGCTCTCTGCTCCGGGACCCCGCAGCAGCTACCCAGGGAGCTGAGCAGGGCTGCTGGCTACCAGGTACTCCAGGATCCCATCATTTACGTGAGGACATGGGTAGTGTCATGCCCAGGGTTACATTATAAAATTGAACCTATATAAAAGATTCAACAATTACAACCTATGCCTGAACCTGCCTGCCTCTCACACACACACCAGCCTCTTTATCCAAAGCAAACTCCTCACTGACCAAATACCAAATGGAACCAATTAAAATGACTCATGTGAAAGCCATGGCAAGATGACACATTCTCCTGAGTGCAAACATTTCCAAGTATGCTCATGCCCTCAACATTTTTCAAAATGAATACTCAGGAACAATTCCTAGATTTTTTAAATAGCACATTTCAACAATGCATCTTAAAACATTTTAGAAGCAGAGAGAGGTGAAAAAAGTGATTTTTTATTGTCATCCAACAGAACATCTTGTATGCCAGGAGTAGAATCCAGGTGGAATGAAGTAGACCACACTAACTGCAGTATTTCCTGTTGAACTTTCATATTCTTGAATTCAACAAAATAATCATGTGAAACCTGATCTAAAGCCTATTTAAGTCAATGAAAGCATTCCATTGAGTTCAGTGGAGTAAAGAGGTCTTCAGATTGAAGACAATATCCATAGTCATTTAGAGGGGGGATGTAACCTTCTTTTCTGTATCTGTTGTGACATGAACCTCATGTGAAACCCCCACAATTATGAATGTACACCACCAAAGCTGTGCTATGTTTGCATGGTTTTTCATACTTGAAATTCTAACATGTAAAATAATGTTGAATGGATTATCCCTGACATGTGCAAAAAAGATGCTGCCTCTTTAGATACCAGAAGCCATATGCTGTTCTCACTCCTAGTCCTTATGTCATGAAAAGAGATCTATCTATTAACCTCAGTAAGCCTGAGGATCTAAACCTTTGCTTCATACACAGGCATTTGCTGCATTCCCACCCTACAGAATGACTAAAAGAGTGACTACTTATTCCTGCATGCCTAGTCTTGGGTAGATTGTAGTGGGGCTTTTTTGATTACCAGGATGATGGCTTTGGGGTGCAGTACTCGTGCAAGGGTAGAGCTCCATCACCTCTCTACTCACAGACTAGTACAGCTGCGAGAACATAGGATGGGTACTGCTGGCATTGACAACAAATTGCTCCTTATCACCCCCCTCCTGGGAAGAACAGCAGAGTTGGAACTGCAGTTCCCTGAGCATTGCTTCTTCCTGAGATGCCCATACAAACACTTGTTAGGCCTTGGCCCTTGCTGTAAGCTGCAACAAAGTTTGCTAGAGATATGCGCATGAACCACAGGGTTCAAATACACAGTTAAGCTTCATATACGGTTAAGGGATGTTTAGATGCAGAATTTGGTTCCAGCCCTTCTCCACCAAATCCCAAAATTCAATGACAGGCTGGCATAGATATTGCACTAGCACTCCACCTCCTTCCCATAAAATTAAAAGGGCAAGTACCACCACTTCCTATGGCTTTTGGTGACACATGGTTACCCTGCGTGATTATGATTACTAAAATGTAGCTTGACATCTAAGAGTCCCCGATGAACACTTACGTAAGCACAAAACAGATTAAACAGTTCATAAATAATGGAAGCAGCAACAGAGCCATCTACTAATCAGGGGTAGTAAAAACCCTTTGACTACTGACACTGCTGACGAATGCACTAGTCTTCAAAGCATTAGGCTGGAGGCATTGAAAAGTAGCCACATAATGCATCAAAGGAAACAAGAACACGATCATTAGAATTCTTTGGGAAAAGGCCCCACTTAAACAAGATAACCCTGCTATGCTGGTGTGCATTTACACTGTAATTACTTTTCAATAGAACTCTTAGCAAGTCAAAGCAGATTCAATAAGCCTGATACAAAATTCCCGTGTAAGATGTGCAGTGACATTTGGGCAAAGGTGAGGAAAAGGTTCAAATCTGTTCTGCAATTACAAAGGCTTGGTCTGCACGGTGAAGTTTTGCCAGCACAACTATGTCAGCTCAGACTGTAAAGGAGCATACCCTAAAGGGTGTGCACACAGCTATTCTGACAGAGTGCTTTCATCAGTTTAGTTTATTCTGTAAATACATGATGCATTTACAGCAGGCCTGTAGTGCAGACAAAAATACCTGAGTATCATGCAGTCATTGCTTAGAACAGTGGTTCTCAACCTTTTTAAAACTCATAGTACCTCTCATTAGACTCAGGTCACCCCTTGAGAGCTCTTAGCTTTCACCTGTTCCTTTATTACAGAAAAAAAAACAACAGATCAATTCTTCTGTTGCAAAGAACTCAGAAAGCCCACAAAAAAGTCAGACTGTTTTTGATACTATGGATCCCTATTTGAAATGTCCAAGTTTATCTTATGAATCATGTGTTTGCACACCTCACAGTGCTAGTATTGCACAGCATCCTTAGAAGGACTGCGTGGCTCTGCAGGATGCCTTGGCAACCCGACTGAGAATTGCTGGCTTACATCTTCTTCCATGACTACTGCATTGCACCCCAAATATGGCTGAATTTCCCTGGTGAGTAAAGTGATTCCTTTCATTACTCAATATAATCAATGTATACTTCAGGGCAGCTTCCTCCCCTTCCATGGTTGATGCTGTAGACTTAAGCAGATGGAGTCTGTAGCTTGTGGAATTGAGGGAAAAGTACCCATCTAAATATAATGGGCAAAATGGCACATTATTCTGTACACCTTGGTAGAGAATAAAAGATACAAGACTTCTCCCAGCTTAGTCCTCAGCCCACACCAGTAATGAGCAACTGGGAGGAGATAACAATAATTATGACAGTTTGGAACTTAAAAGTTTAACAGATGTAGTAATACCAACTGTTGGGACAACATCTCAAGACTCCGGATATCTGAGTCGAAATAATTCCGACTCTTGGTCTCCTGATTGAACCCTCAAATCTCTGGATTTTCCCAGCTGGTAAGTCTGTGGAGGGGAAGGGGTGGGGGGGAGAGGGAATGAGATGGGTGGCAGATTGAGGCCCCACAGTGAGGGAGGAAGCAGAGTAGGGGTAGGGTAGCCATCATAGAGGACATTATGGTTTTCTGCTACTCTGTCCTCTATTGACACAAAACCAGATGAAGAGAAAAATAGAGGACATAAGGGCATTGGGTTTCATACCAATAGAGGTCAGAGGACAACTGGACTGTACTCTATGATGTCCACCCTAAGCAGGAGCAGAGATTGGGGTGAAGAGGGTATGGCACCACCAGCTGCCTTCATCTTCGGGGGATGCATGGAGGGCATGTACGTCCTGTGGGGCAGAGGCGGGCTGCCTACTGTGGACTCTGGGCTCTGCACTTTGCTGCCTTTGCCCTGGAGCTCAGCCGCACGATGCCAGTGTGATTCCTGCTGCTGGGCAGGCAGGGGACGTGCCACATGGCCAGCATGCCCCAAGTCCCCTACTCATCTGCCAGGCAGCAATGGCATAATGTAGCTCCCAGGGAAAAGGCAGGAGGGTGCAGAGTCCCTGCCCACAGCTGGCAGCCCACCTCTGCCCCACAGGAGGCATGTGCCCCCCATGCCTCCTCCAGGGGTGTACACAGCTGGGGGAGCCATGCCCCATTGCACAGCTCTGGATGACCCACCCCTGCCCCAGAGCCCCATTCGCCCCAGCCCCTGTTCCTGCCCCATTCTCTCCATCATCATAGGGGCTTCAGTCTTCCCCCTGCCCTAGTCCTTTCCGAACACTTACCAGCTGGGTGCTGTCTGTGTGGTGGTTTCTGTGCATGTGTCACTGTCTGCTCCTCACTCCCAAGCCATAGCCTTGCTGCTGCCTCTCACTGCTGACCCACAGTATCCTGAATCCTACCAGGTGAGCAGGGACTCCCCTTCCCCAGGCTTCAAACCCCACAGTGCCCCCCCACAACACCTTCACAAGGAACCTCCCCCTCCCTCCATCCCCATACACACGCTTCAGAAATAGTATCTCATGTTTACATACCAATCTCTTGATTTTTTAAGACTGCATCATGATTTTTGGCACAGTGGCACTGGCAAAACTGCAGACATTTCAGTGATCTATCACAGACCTCCTATGACTTTAAGCAACTATTAATCCTCTCAGCATCTCAGTTCCCCAGAGCACTTCCCTGCCTCATGGCTCTTACTGTTCATAAAAGCATTAAAAATTGTGCTGCATTAGATGGATCAAACAGGGTACACAGAGCTCTGGTTTCCATTTCCCATGTATGTCCAGGTTTTTGCTTCAGCATCCCTGAACACTGGTTTACAAATGGGAGAAATATACTTCAAGCATTAACCATTAGGCTATTACTTTCCCTTAAATTAAGACAGGAGTAATGAATAGGCTTCTCACTCTAACGATCTATTCTAAACCTATTCTTAGAGTACCCAAGCACTGTCCCCCACCAGTATCCCGCAGGGGTCAATGCTTGGTCCGGTACTTTTCAACATCTTTATTAATGATTTTGATGTGGTGTAGAAAACCCCGCAGTTTTTCTTTTTCTTTTCTTCTTTTTTTTTTTTAATGCATTTACTACCCCTCCCCAACCATTTCTGACTTTGTCTCTCCCTCTCTATTCCCTGTAGATAAGTATAAGTGAGCTAAGACATAGGATAAGCTTCAGCATTTTATTTTGGTAGCAATTTGTATTTGTTTTGTTTTTTCTCCTTCTAATATTCTATAATTATTATGTTTACATTGAGTTTTACCATTCTATATTACTGTTTTACTGATTCTATATGATTTAGGCCTTCATATGTAAGTTAGCATAAATCATGTCAAGTTTCCTTTTGTTTGTCAAGTCTCCATCCTGTCCCCATGCCCTGTTGTGTAACCTATGACTCATACCTACCCCTCCTATGTAGCTTGGTTCCTGAATGAATGGGAATAAATGAGGGTGCTTGAGAGACAATGGCAATAGGTCTAAAAATAGCTCCCTCTGAATGACCTAACCATCAACACCAATACCTGGACCAATGACCCAGCCCTTG
>JAGPOW010003395.1:43334995-43368427 GCA_030014935.1 Caiman crocodilus | reverse complement strand
TGAGGGTGCTTGAGAGACAATGGCAATAGGTCTAAAAATAGCTCCCTCTGAATGACCTAACCATCAACACCAATACCTGGACCAATGACCCAGCCCTTGAACCACCCTCAGCATTCAGGAAACAAAAGATGAGGCAACCCATCGTTGTGCCATGGCTGCACATGCTCAGTAAGAACACCTGGAGCCCTCTGGACCTGGACTGACCTTGCCTGGACAGGCCCTCCCCATAGGAGATCAGAGGTAGTCTGCCCCATAAAAGGGGTAGTGAAGACTGACTCCTTGGGATACCCTCGCCATCTGGACCAGCACCATGCCACAACACCTATCCACCCAGAGGCCCTGCCAGCAATCCCCCTCTGGACAACACCTATTGGACAAGGACCCCTTTCCAGCCTGAATAGGTAACTATCACCCCCCACCCTCTCTTCAACCAAGGATTTGGACTCTGCTTCTCCTCCCTACCTGGACTCCAGCCCTTCCACTAAGCCTCTTTCTGCTGCTGCCATTGTGAGTGCATGTGTGTGCGTGTGTGTGTGTGTGTGTGTGTGTGTGTGTGTGTGTGTGAATCAATAACTTCATGGGGCTTTGTAGCATGTTATCTGTTTAATAAACCTGTTATTTACACCCCTGATTGGGTTTTGCTTCTCTGTTATTCAGCCCTGCTCCAATCTCTGCTTCTTGCCCCTCTAACTTCTGTTTCATTTCTCCCTCTCCTGCTTCTGGCTCACTGTCACCTTCAACACCTGTCCTGAGCTCCTCTGCCTCTAACCCCCCTGTTTCTCTGCCACTGTCCTATTCCCACTGCCTTTTCCTTTTCCCCTGAGCAACCAGGTTTCTGCCTCAGTTTCTTTCCTGGCTGTCTCCTCCTTGCCACCAGGCTTCTTTTTTTTTTCCCCCCCTCCCATGCACCAGTGACCTTGTGTAACCCTGGTTGTCACTTGATCTTCAGTAAACCCAAGCCTCAGTTCCTCAGTCAGCTTCTTTCTATTCCACTGGTTCTAATCCCAGTTCTGACAACTTTCACTCCCTACACTTTAACTCTCTCTCTCTCTCACCTTAACCTTCCCCCAGTTACCCCAAGCACACACATACATATCACACCATCCAAGTTAGGAACGTACCTATGTGTAGGTGGGTTGTATGTGTGTGAACTAGTAAGTGTGTGATATAGATAGATAAATAGATAGATATAATTTTGGGCATGATATACAAATTAGTGATCTTTGTACGTGTACTGAGTGTGCAGGTGTTGATAATTGAGTTTTGTCTAATTTTTAGTGTGTAGTGTGTATGTACTTGAATTGGTGATAGGTGTGCATGTGCCTAGGTTGGCTTGGATGTGTATGTGCCTAAGCTGGGAGACAGAGAGAGAGAGAGAGATATGTGTGTGTGCACACCTAATTGATGTGTGTTTGTATGTGCAATTGTTTCACACCTTCCTGTCTAACAGTGCAATATTGAGATCCTGAGAGTTGGCCTGACACTACAGGGCAAGAGGGGTGAAGATCTCACTGGCCAACTTCGTGGACAACACCAGGTTATGGGGAAGCATCATCACACTTGAAGATATGGGCAGAACTAGATAGGCTAGCAAGTTGGGTGGATTGGAATTTGATTAAGTTCAACATCAAGAAATGTAAAGTGCTCTACCTCAGGATTAGCAACCTCCATACACACCTCCAGGCTTGGTGGTACCAAACTGACTAGCACCATGAATGAAAGTGACCTGGGGGTGATAATAGACCACAATATGAATATGAGCCATCAGTGTGATGCTGTAGCCAGTAGGGCAAATAATACTCTGGTGCAACAATCAACGCACCTCCAGCAAAACCAAGGAGGTGATTCTTCCCCTCTACTCAGCACTGGTAAGATCACAGCTTGAGTACTGCATCCAGTTCTGGACACCAGACTTTAACAAGGACATGGACAAGCTTGAGAGACTCCAAAGAAGAGCCACCTGTATTGTCAAAGTCTTACACGGCAAGCCATACAAGGAAAATCTGAGGGATCTGGGACTCTTCAGCCTGAGGAAAGGAGGCTGAGAGGGGACCTGGTAGCAGCTACCACTACACTAAGGGAGTGAATCAAGGGATTAGTGAGCAAGTGTTCACCCTGGAAGCTGAGAGGAAAATCAGGAGTAATGGCCACAAATTCCTGGAAGATCAATTCAGGATCAACATTAGAAAAAGACTTCTTCACAGGTAGGGTGTCCAGACTGTGGAATAAGCTCCCTCCAGAGGTGGTGCAGTCACATACCCTGGAAATCTTCAAGAGGAGACTAGACAGTCACCTTGCTGGGGTCACCTGACCCCAGGTATCTTTTGGTGCAGGGGGCTGGACCTGATGATCTTCCAAAGTCCCTTCCAGCCTTACAATCTATGGAAGAGTTACAATTTCTTCCTGGGCAGCTTCTCAAGGGCAAAGCTGTGCATTACCTGTATATCTGATTTCCTGTAGAGCCCCAAGCTTAGGAGTTTGTAATTATAAATACAGGCCATGGAATATAGTCTTCTGTACTAAAAAGCAGCAGGTTCTCAAAGGAAATTGTGATTTGCCAGGTGAAAATGTCTCATCTACATCATTTGCATGAGGAAGCATTCAGAGCAAAAATGAAATGCATTGGGCACTGTTTTAGCTGAACCTCAGAAAGTCAACGAGAAACTGTCATTCATATCAACAGGCCACATAGGATTTCTCTTCTAGTGATCAGGCAACTCTTGGCATGATATCATTGAACTCTCTGAATGATACATATTTTGCAGCACATGTTGAGATGGTGATGCTGTGCTACTGAAATCTGTGGGAGCTTCCTCACTGATTTCAGTGGGCACAGGTTCAGGCCCTTGGCCATGGTTAATATTGACAGATTTATTTCTCCTTACCCAAAACCTCACAAATTATTATTGGGTAAGACAAGGTTAACATCCACCTCCCTAATTCGCTATTATCAAATGTTATGCAAGAAACTCTCATAAGCCTGCCTTATTTTTAGTGAAGTAAACAAACAAAAGGCACCCATCATGGCTTCAGAATTCATCTATTACTTTGTAAGCACTTAACAGTATGCAATGCTTTTCACAGGAGAAATTGATCTACAGCATGAAGAGACTTCCTACAGTCTACATTTTAGGCTTGACAGATCAAGATAAATGGGCTGGAGAGAGGACTGGGTGAGAAAGAGCAAAGCTCATATCAATGAAACTTCATGCTGAGTAAGATCACTGGGTATTTATTGGAAATAATAAGAAAAGAGGTGCCTGGAAGTCTACTGTTTATCTTTGGTGCATCTCTTAGCTCCTGGGGAATAGAAAGGACACTGCAAAAAAATCGCCCGTGCTAGAAATAAGGTATAACATTTGTGTGACTCCCCAGTTTCTCTACAACCTACAAGACAATCTATTTCTTTATTTATTCAGTTCATATGCAGTCCTTTTTACCAAGGCATAATGGTCTAGCCTTATGTTCACACCATACTTTGTGCATCTAAGAAATTGCAGCAAGAGAAGCCAAATTTCCAACCTTCTTCCCAGGAAAGGGCTGGTTCATCCTCAGAGGCAGGTTAGAGCAGTTGCAACCCACTGTCTGGGTGAAGAAGCAGCTCTATCTCCCAAGTGGTTGTCAATATTTTTTGTTTCACTTTGGATCCAGACTAATGCTGCCATAGGGCCTTCTCATGTTAATTTTAGGCAGTTCAGGGAGCTTTTAACCCTTGGATTGCCTAGACATTAAAGACATGTAAACTAGTGCTAAGCACTCTTTAAGCATCTTAAAGTTATGCCACTCCAGGACAGGTTTCTCTCTGACACGTTAGTCAGCTCATGTTCTGTGACTGTATGGCCCTTCCCCAGAGATAAGCTTCTCAAGTTTCAGTCCTCCAGAATCCCAAGATGCTGTGTACCCTCTCTGTCCTCCCTCCTGTTCTGTATAAACAAAACTTTCCACCCCCTGAACTCTACTGCCCAAGGGATGGTACCAGCACCAAACCAACTCCTCCTCCCACCTCCAGGACTGTAACCTTCCTGCCCCCATGGGTGGAACCCCATGCAAACACCTTGAAGAGCACTAGCCAGCTAGCAAGCAGCAACTTTTGCCTTATTTCCAAATCAGCCATCTTCTCCTGCACGAGCCGAAGGATGTCCACCCTGGTCCCTATCAGGCAGGCACCTAATTGAAACCATGGTGAGGTGTTGAACCTCATCTCAATCTTTGGAGTGTGTGTGCGGTTTTTTTTCCTTGTGGTAGCCTTTTTTTTCTCCTGGCTGACCTGCTTCATTTTATCACCCTGTCCCCAGTTGCCATCTATACTCTCACTGCTCTCCCCCTTCCAGTCTCATGCTCCCACCCCAGCCAACCCATGTCTCCAACCCGCCCCTAACTAGAGCAGGGATAAAAAAAAGCCTATCCCAGCCACGGCAAGTCACAGCTGTTCAGGTTGAGGAAGGTCAGAGCCGGTTTTTAGCCTGAATGTGTAGCTACTCTAAATTCAAACTAATGCTAACACTGATCAACATTTGAAAAGTTTAAAATGCAATGTGTAACAAGGCCCATAGTAAACATAAATTTGGCATGACCTCACAAAAATCTAAATTCATACGAGAAAACAGCATCCTCCCTGACATTTCCTAAAGGCAGAAGACAAGAAGCAAAAGAACAGACAAGAAGCCTGCACAGAGCTCAGAGTCACCTTCACAAGTTAGATCTGCTAAAGGACTCAATTTAAGTATAACCAAGCAGATGAGAGAATAAACAGTATATGAACTGAGGACAAAAACCTTAGTAAGCAGACAGACAGATCAATAAAACATCATGATTAATAGGACTCAGGGCAAATGGGATACCTAAAGACAGTAAATAGGTATCATCATAACATGATGTCAATAATAATTCAGGAAGAAATTATTGTTGCTTTCCCCCCATGAAAAGATTAAAATTGGTGCAAAATATTTCTCAATAGTATGATAGAAGGTAATTAGCAATTTAATATCCTTTCCAATAATTTGAAAAGAAGAGAAAGGTGAGTTGCAGGGTAATAAATTGTAAAGTGATATTCGGTCAGATGATAGTGTGAATGTACCTAAGGGAAAATTATAACTGAATTATCAAAGAAGATGTGGAGAATGTGGTATGAAAAAATGTATGTATCAAAATTAATATGGCGATTAAGCACAAAAAAGTAATGGAGATAAATATATTTACCTGATTTATATCTATATTCAGGAGTCATGTTTGGACTGGCAATAACAGACCCCATGTAGAAGGAAGGCAGCTGGTGCCGAGTTATTATTCCTCTGTCCACTGGCCTTGCATCCACAACACAAGAGACCAGCCTGCAAAAACAGAGAAAAATTCTGCATCAGCTAATCAGGGAGGCAGGAGCCACTTTGAGACCACAGGCTTCTGTATATAAAGAAATAGCACAGCCATATCTTTCTGCAACAGCTTCCCATGGGAACCTTACTAGCCCATAATCAGATTATCTTCTGTAATTTCAACCACTTCACTTTGGAAGCCTATTCCACCAAACTAGAAATTGGCATTCCTGTTCTTGAATAAGAGTGTCCACACAAAAGATATTCTGCAGTAGTGGTCACTAGTTGATCCCGGAGTCTCTTTCAGTCAATCTGAGGCTGAAGGGGCCTGGATGCACGCACACATGTCATCTAGCCCCCGACTAGCAGGTCAGTCTGGGGTGGGGGCCAAACAGAGGTCTCGGTGAGGGAATGAGAGCATCACAGCTAGGAGCAGGGAAAATGAGTGGGACCCCAGCCCAGCCAGTAGGAGGACTGGAGCCAGGGAACTTGGCCAGGGTCATAGAGTGGTGAGGGCTCCTGCCACTGTGCATGCCCTGGTGGAGGGCCTGGGCACTCATCTCCTCCCCACCTGTGCATGGGGAAGAGGTGGCCACTGCTACGTTCATCCTGCCATTGAGCAGACAGCGTTGAAGCTCAGCCCAGTGGTGGGACTGATGTGGCATCACGTCACTCCCAATCCAGCTGTACTGAGGCTTCAAGTGCAACACGCAGTAGCAGCTGCCTCCACTGCCTCCACCTAGCACACATATGGGCATAGTGTTTATTATAGTGGGTAGCTTATATAATTAATACAGTAACAACAGAGCACTTTATTATGCACATCCAAAATACTATCACTGTTTTCTGGTACTACCCCTCCTTGCACTTAACAGTTGCTCTAGCCATGATTCTCAGTCAGGGTGCTGTAGCATCCTACGGTACCCAGAGATCCTTTTAAGGGTGTCACAAGGTGCCATACAATGCAGCACTGTTAGGTGTGCAAACATAATTCACAAGATAAACCCAGAGATTTCAAATAGGGATCCATAGTGTTAAAAAGATTCTGACTTGCTTTGGGCTTTCTGAGTTCTTTGCAAAAGAAAAAATTGTAAAAAAAAACAACAAAAAACTAATGAAAACCAAGAACAGACTCAAGGCAACACTTAAAAAATGCTTAATGAGGGATGTCTTGCTGTTGTGTGCTGCCCTTTCCACCCTGAGCAAAAGTGTGCACCCCAGCAAGCACATGCCCCCCCACCATCTGTGCGCAGGAGAGAGGGCAGCTGATGTACACTGTGCTTTTTGCCTCAAGTACGGGGACGGGCATAGACCCACAGGCCCTGCACCAGGGCGCACAGCGTTGGGCCCCAAACCAGCTGAGTCTGGGACTATCCACTCATCCAAGGGCATGGGGGTGCTCCCACCACTGTGCACACCCTGGCACAGGTCCCAAGGGCCCATGCCCACCCCTACCTGTGCTTGGGGCACAGAGGGCAGTGTGCATCAGTAACCATCTCTGTCCTATACACAGATGGGGGGCACATGCCCCCGGGGATCTCTGCTGGGGTGCACACAGTGGTGGGAGGCCCCCCACTTGGCCCTGGATGAGCTGACAGTCTCACACCCAGCCAGACCAGGGCCTGACCCCATGTGTGTCCCACTGCCAGGTGGGCAGGATGTGCAGCTTAGCCCACCAGTGGGACACACATGGCATTGCGCTGCTCCCCAGGCAGCTACATTGGGGCGCAAAGCACATAGCGCCAGATGCCTCCACTCCACACACAGATGGGGGTCACGTGGCCCTTGGGCCTCTGCCAAGGTGCACATAGTGACAGGAATCCCTATGCCCCTGGATGAACCACCGGAGCTCCAATCGTCTCAACACCTAACCCAGCCGGCCCCCTCTTCTCCAGGTCCTTCCCCTTCACAGAATAAGTTTGTACTTTCTTGTCATACTGGGCAGCCAGTAATCCATGCACCAGGCTATGATCCTGGCCTTGTGCTTCACCCCTTCAACACTGCACCTTCCCAAGCCTGCATTTCGGGGGGCTGAGCCCCTTTAGCTCTGACCTTCCAAGTGCCTATGAGTGCAAAGGGTTGCTTTGGAGCAGCTGGGACCTTGGGATGAGGTCAGCTTGCTCTGGAGCCAGGGCAGATCTGCAATCTGTAACCTGCATGCTCCAGGCAAGGGCTGAATTGGTTGCAAGTGCAGGATTGAAAAAAAGAAAAAAAAAAGTTATCTTGCATAGTAATTAAAAAAATGCACACCTAGCTAGCTAGTGTTAACAATAAGTGACAAACCCAGGCCATGTAAAAACAAATGAAAAACCTCCAACTTCTATTCATAATGGGAAAGCACATTTCTGCTCACAACACTGAAAGAGAAGGACATACGTCTTCTATGTCACACAAGTATATCGATAAGTAAGAAGGGGAATTTAGAAAGACACCACACAACAACGCATAGCAAATTCAAGGACAGTTTCCCCTTGAATAGCACACTTTGCACAAAGCAAGGCAATGAATTGAAGGCCGTTTTGAAAACTCAACCGTTATTTTTTACTAAACCAGCAGCAAAAGGGAAGGCCTCTACTGAAGCATTGTTTCATGTTTGCCATGTGTGGGCAAAGCACAAGAAATCATTCACGGACCGAGAAATATTTAAAGAGGCAATGACTGTGGCAGCAGACTCCTTATTTAAAGACTTTAAAAACAAAAAGGAAATAATGACGGCAATCCAAAGCATATCACTTGATGCTTCCACAGTAGCTGGACAGGTGAAATCTTGGTCCAAAGACATCTTTCAGCAACTACAGCAGGACTTGAATGACTGTGAATGCAGTTCAATGAATCAGCTGGCATGACTGACACAGTCCAGGTAATTGTTTTTGTTCGCATGGTTTTGAAGGACGCGACAAGTAAAGAGGACCTTCTGACTGTTTTTCCCCTTAAAAAGAGAACAAGAGGTGTAGATATCTACAAGGACTTCAAAAGGCAAGTGTTTGAGAAAAACATTCCAATCAGGAAACTTGTTCCGATCACAACAGCTGGTGCACCCACTATACTTGGCGCAAATGCAGACTTTGTTGCATTTTGTAGAAATGACCCTGATTTTTCTTCTTTTGTGAATTACCACTGTATAATCCATGAGCAAGCACTGCCTAGGAAAGTTATGGACTGCACACATGTAATGTAAATCACTGTCAGATTTGTAAATTCAGTTTGGGCAGGAGCCCTTCAGCACCGCTTATTTAAATCCTCACATCACAAAGTGAATGCTGCTTACAGTTAGCTGCTTCTCCATGTTGACATGAGGTGGTTAAGCAAGGGGAAAGCTCTGGAAAGGGTTTTAGATCTAATGCCCAAAATCATTACTTTTCTAAAATCAAGGAACGAAGTGTGCAATGCCCATGGCTGCTAGACTTCGGGTTCCTTACTGACAATGTCCAAACTGAATGAGCTGAACTGGGAACTGCAGGGAAAGGACAGAGACTTATCACATATTATCATGTGGTGACTGCATTCAAATGAAAACTGGGTCTGCGGTTCTCCCAGTAAAGGATTAAATGCTGCAGCACTTCCTGAGTTTGGAGAAAATACTAGAAAAACTGAAGGCAAAGAAAAATGGTTCCACCCAGAAAACTTCCGTGCAAACCTGACCAAATTAACAACGACATTTAACAGGCAGTTTTAAAAATTAGATGTGATGGAGCCAATTGTCATGTGCATCTCAAATCCACTCCTTCTAGACATTGGCTGCGACATTGCATCAGGTGTTTGATTTATCAAGCGGTCGGATTGATCTAGAGATAGTTACCATACAAAATGACATTGAGCTGAAAGTCAGAGCAAGGGACAGAGATTTTTGGGAGCTTGTAAACCAAGAAAAGTACACCCTTCCATTGTCCTGTGCTTGAAAGTAAGTCCAAGTATCACACCTGCCTCACAGATGCCCATCTGCACGACTGCATCTGAATAGCTATTTCAAACTACAGCCTAAACTTCAAGACGCTGGTAGATAATGTGTGGTCACAAGGGTCACACTAAAGGTGAGTAAGTAGGCAAAATGTATAATTACAGTTAGGCTTCAATTTACATGGTGGTTACGTTCTTGAGGAAACACCGTACAAATAGCAATTGTGCAAAAAGATACCAAGGGTCTATGGGAAATAAGGGTTTAGGTTCCAGGCTTACAAGATGACCCCCTAATTTATCCAATACAGGTTTTATTTTTAAAAATTAATGAAATTTAAACTTGCACTACCTTTACCTGATGTCCAGAATGAACTTGATATGATGACGGAAGACATGGGGGAAAGAACTAGTGATGGTCAATTGTTTGGTTTCCTTCTGCATGTCTTTGTAAAGTTCCCTGTAAGGAGCGAGCGCACCCTCAAGCTCTCTCTTGAATTTCAAGCTAGGTTCCATGAACGGATCCTCAGTAAAGAGAAGTTCTCCGAGTTCCTCGGTCAATCAAGCACCCTTCTCCAGACTCTTCATTGTCAGCTGCAGCTTCAGCGCCACCTCCTCCTCCCCCTCACTGTCCTCGTCACTGGCGCTCGAGTGAACCAGCTCCTCCATGTTCTTTCTCAATGAGCTTGGTGGTGTGGGACTTGAGTAGCTTCTCTATCTCCATTGCCTGGAGATATCAAATCCCTCTCCTCCAACATGATGACCCAGCTCTGTAATTTTCCACCTCATGTTGCATTTTGGGGAAGCCATGAAAATCATTCACTGCACAAGGTTTTCCAACGTGCATTGATGGGGAAGACTCTTAAACATGTTTAATACATTCTGCTACGGTGTAACCCTTCCAGCACTGGGTCACTGTTAAACTTGGATCACTGTCCATAGCATCAAGGTTGCAGCAAAAGGTGTGGTGAATGTAATAAACTTTAAAAGTTGCAATGACACCTGGTCAAGGGGCTGGAGAAGTGAGGCTGTGTTTGGAGGCAGAAAAAACACCTCATTGGGATATGCAGCCTAATGGCTTTTAGGGTGACCTAGAGCATTGAGGATCAGTAGGACCTTAAATGTCAGGTTCTTTGATGCTACTTCATGCACAAAACAATAAGGAAACCAGTCCATAAAAAGCACTGAAATGACCCACACACGCCAATTAGACCTGCAAAATACTGGTAGCTCATATTTATCTTTACCCTTGAGTGCACAAGGTTGTGGGCTCGGTAAAGGAGCACTGACTTTACCATAAAATCCCCCATTGCATTTCCACAGATGAGAAGGGTCAGTAGGTCTTTCTTTGAAACCCAGAGAAGATGTCTAATCTTTTGAAAAAAAGGTTCTCTTTGACATCTGTTTCCAAAATAAGCCAGTCTCATTTGTGTTAAAAACTTACTCTGGTTTGCAATCGTTCTCCTCAATGAGTTCAGCCAGCTTGGGTGGAAACCTTGCTGCTGCTTCGTGGTCTGCAGATGCTGCTCACTGAACAATTTAACATTATGCAGCCCATACCTCCTTTTGAATTTCTCAAACCATCCCTTGCCGGCTATAAAAGTAGCTCCCTTGGCTACACTGCTCTCCCCTAAAGTCGGCATAGTATCCTGTTTTAAGTGATCATACAATCTCTTACCTTTTTCTTGAATCACTAGCCTGTCCAGTGGAACTCTATTCTGCATTTGGTCCTCAATCCACATGTTCAGCCTTTTTCTCCATCTTTTGTACAGTAGTATCTCAAGTACAGAATGACACTTTAGCAACATTAGGTGCACTTGCAGCAACACTTGCTCTAATTTTTGCCTCATTTCTCTTCACTGTACACACGGTCAGCTCATTAAGGCCATAAGCTTTCACCCTTAGCAAGCCTATCCAATATTTCCATTTTCTGTTCTAAAGTCTTTTTTATGCTTCTTCACACATGATGCATCACTTTTTGAGCCACTTTCAATTTCCTTTTTGAGCTCAAAGTAAACACTTATTAAGGGTGATAAATAGTGGGTAAAGGCAAGCAGACAATGTGACGTTTACAAGACAATATCTGATCACACACTGAGAGTAGCACGGTGCAGGGGGGTGTAGAAAGTGACCAGCTGATTCTAGATGCATCTCTGCATCTTATAAAAGTGAATCCATACCATGTACAAAAATAAAGGGTCACAATTAAATTTCAGTTATGAAGGTGCATAACTAAACTGTGCAAACATATAAATTCAGGCCAAACTGTATGCATATGAAGCACTTGATCTTAGCTTTATATAAAATCAATATAAATACAGAAACTGTTATATCTACATTTTCTTTGAGGTAGATCAGTAGTCACCAACCAGTCTATCACAATTGACCGGTTGATAATGGAGCCTCAGACAGTCCATCTCAGTCTCGTGCATGCGTGCACTCAGCACACCCAGACTGAGATACAGAGCTGCAGCTGCCCTTGGGAGCAGCGCAACACCATGTTCATCCTGTTGCTGGGCTGAACCAAGCTCCTTTGCCGGCCCAGTGCTGGGACACGTGTGGCATTGTGCTACTCCCAGGGCAGCTGCAGCAGGGCTCAGGGCACAAAGCTCAGCATGCAGCAGCAGCTGCCTCTGCCCCACGCACAGAGCAGGGGACCATGTGCCCACAGGCCTCCACCAGGGTGCATAAAGCAGCAGGAACCCGCCCCCTCACATGCCTGGACAAGGGACAAGCCCTGTGGGCTCTGATCCTGCCACCAGCTGACCTGGCCAGGGCCCCACTCCCCCCTGCCCCACTCCCCCTCTGACTGCAGTGGCCTGACCTGTTAGACTCAGGGGGGAGGGGGGTAGCAGGCAGTGCTGGTGCCTGGTAGATCCTGAGCTGGATTTTAATTCAAAACGTTATCTGGTACTTAAAAAGTTTGGAGACAACTATTCTAAACTAACTATAGAGTTTCAAATTCACACCCTAATTTAGCTGAAAATTACCTCCCCAGGGAGACAATTCCTCAGACAAAATTGAACTTAGGCTGCTCCTGGTGTAGTGTTCCTCACATAGGGTGGGTTTGTAAGGTTATGATTTAGCCCTGAGATCCAATTGGGCAATTAGAATCAGACTAAATTAAGACAGGAGTATCCAAAGCAAAAATCAATGAGAAATGGTAAGATTCAGAACCTAGTGTTAAAAAAAAGAGACACAGACAGAGAATGAGAAAAAGGTAAGCTACAGCATATTAGATTTTTCATGGAAGAAAAATTAGCAAATACTATTTGAAAAGGCCCTATAATACATTTCAACATGTTTTCAAGATAAAAGTCATGAAACAGACATTACTGCATCTTCTGCAAGCAGATGCAAGGCACTGCTGCTATGAGGCAAACCACTTCAAAGGTGGCAGTAAGTCATAAAAGAAAAGAACATTTCAACTGTTTTCCATGCTGGCTGATAAAAGGCATAAGTTATGAAAATTAAATAAATAAATAAATAAATAAATAAGCAAAAGCAGAGAAGGAAATGAAGAAATTATTGATACAAAAATGCGCACACACATACATACTTCCAGTGAAGTGCAATTCATTTTGTCTTTTACTCCATGTACAGTGAAGACAGAATGGTTGCAACAGATTGTCATTTGGTATCACGATGTACTCAGCTTAAACAGAAATAAGAACACCAGGTTGTAGAGAATTTAGTTGATGCCGGTAGAATTTATATTGAAGTTAATTTATTGCTAATTTAACATTAACCAATTAAAAGATACCTGAAAATTATAGCTATGGAAAAGATACTACTAAATGCATTATAGTTCTAACACCAAAACCATTGATGGAGTTACAAACAGTTACACATGCATTTATGTCAGCTTAAATTTACTGCATAATAAATTACTGTGCAGTAAGCAGGAATAGGCTGGCTCGTGTGTGTGCAGGCATATAAGCACACTAACACTGTGTGTGGTCTTACCCGGGACTAAATTTAGCCCCAAGTCAGTCCATACACAGTGTTACTGCGCAGTAAGGCACCTATACTTGTTACTGTCCAGTAACTAATCAGGTGAAAATTTGATACCTGCATATACAAGTATCAAGTTTATGCCCAAGTCAGCAGAATTTGCCATGTTTACTGCACAGTATCAGCATGCACATGTAGATATGCACTGGTACTGTGCAGTAATTTCAGTTTTTGGACAGTAAATGTGCACATGTAGATATGCCCACAGAGAGGAAACTTGCCTCAACAGCATCTAGTACCACTGCCAGCATTATTGTTGCTAATTCTCATGACTGTATCATTAATCTTTCAAGTAGGGCTGCCATAGCCAGCCAGGCAGCACAGTTGGCTACCTATGATGATAAATTGATTGGGGCAGCAAAAACGTTGTGCACACACCTTACACATGCATTTACCTTGCATATGATGGAGCATGTTGACACATGCCTAAGTCAACAGGAAAACTCCAGCGCTGCCAAGCCACTGCTTTGAAACTCTAAGTGGTGCCCACCCTTGCCATGTCCCAGGTATCTTATTACAGGAAGGGGTGGCAAAATTTAATTTGCCTAGGGCACCAAAAGTCTTTGCACCACTCCTGTTTGCAATAAGTTTTTTTTTTCTTAAAGCGTGAGCTTTTGAATGCATACAAGTCCCTTGAAATCTCAGATTTCATTTAAAAAATAGTTTCTGCCCCCAGTGCTTGCAGAGCAAATCTTGAAAAGTAAGGCTAGGATGGACTAAACTATAAATACAGACCCCAAAGTAATTTAATCATTTTAAATCTCATTAGTTTTAACCCAATTTCAGGTTTTTGGGCACCTGACATAGAAACTTTGAATCTTTGGGAGGAGTGTATAGATATTCTTTCTGCAAAAAAGTTTCTCACAAGAGATCTTCCAGGTTGACACCTAAATCTCTCTTCCAGGAGGGACATATTTCCTCCAGGAGCAATTAAGGGAATGCTTATACACTTCTAGTTTCGGCCAGGACAGCAGCAACTCTCCTGCTAGAAATACCTGTATATAATCATAGTTACCTTTACGGTGCTACCACCATTTACTGAGATAAAGTGTGAAGGGCAAGACAGAGTAACATACAAACCAAAGGTCTGGTTTCCTTCAAATGCCCTGATCAGGGAGTAGAAGTCTAGCGTTTGTACCCTAAACAAGAGTTATGAAGTCTGCACACCAAACGTAAATGATCTCAGCTTTTGTAGTGGAATGGTGGATAATAAAATGTAAATGAAGCATGGTGACCTTTCCCCTGACACCAATAAAGGGGATTATAGTTTTATCCCCAGAGCCTCTGCCAAGGGGTTTATAAGTGAAATACATGTGATCCAGTAACAAAATCATCAGTCTTGCAATGAAAAACAAAGTTCTTTTCAAAGTAAAATGCAAAATTAAAAAATGAACAGAATTATTAATGAAATCTAATTAACTTAAATAAGCTTAATCCTTTAAGAATAATAAAGCAAGATGTAAACACACAAAGAGCAAGGCTCTATCACTAATGGAAACATTTTCAATGGTGCCTAATTTATTCAAACTTCTAAATCATACTGGTTCATTTGAAAACATTACCCATTACCTATCACATTAATGAAATCCAAGTATTAAAAACCAGCAGAATAAATAATTGAGATAATAAAATTTTGACTGCCTATATATCACAAGAAAATATACATGGGCAGATCGAGGATTTTGAAAAGAGGTGTGCAGATGCTGCAGTGCATAATCATATATATCACAATGCAAATTTTCCCCAGTTGAAAAGAATCTGTAAGATTTATTTATATGCTAAAGCCCAATACTGTATTATTCAGTTTAAGATTACTGCAAAAGACAAAAAACAAGCAAACAAAAAAAAAATCCCAAACCAACCTTTATTGGACTGTGCATTAATTTGCTAGATTATATATCAATTATAAAAAAAAAACACAACAAACCAAGTGAAAGCACTCACAAGATATTGTTTTATTAGTCCTGTAGTCATTAAGGTTTAATGCCCATCTCTTATTCAAATTCATAAAACAAAACCTAGCCTTCTTAAACATCTTGATGGTTCATTCACTGAGTAATTTTCCACACAATGTAAAGTTTTTAGCTAGCATTGAAACAGTTTGCAGGGCTGTGAAATAGAAAAGGGACATAACCAGGAATGACTAACAAATAGCGAAATTGCCAGAGAATGCATAGCTTGATTAGTAGCGTGATTAGCAGGAATCACATAGATTACAATGAGCCATTAAAATTAATTGACTCCCTCAGTGCTGCCAATGTCCCTCCTGTTTTAGACCATCTTTAATCACAGTTTTGACCCAAGCCTAATCCTAAAACTCAGACAGATTTTGCCATTGACTTCAGTGGAAGCAAGGGTGATGACATCCTAGATTGGAGCATATTGCTTTTTGTGTGGTTCCTTACAAATTAAGATTTATCTACATAGGGGAAATGACCAGAACAGATATTGCAGAATAGGGTAGAACACAACAGCTATTTCAGAATAAAATCCTATATGGCTTTTTTGTTTCTTGGAGTAAAAATCTTTCCTCAGTTTATACTCAAATTACTCAGATAAAGACATTAGGTATAGACATTCAAAAATCCCAAGGCAGAATGAATCTAAGTTATGCAGTTTTTTGTAAGTGGTGTAGTTTAGATTGTTAGCAAACAAAACACTTGTTCACCCTTGGAAGGGAAGGAGATACAAATCTTAAACTGGATTCCACCATTTTTAAACCAGTCTGTGTGCCCCAAACTTCTGTTCTGCTATGGGTATAAGCCAGTTTTGTGTAGTGAACTTCTGGTCTGTTATGGATACAGACTGCTTTCCAATCACTTATACCAGTAAAAGGGTACTTATCTGTATCTGGCCTATTATTCCAGAACAACAACAAGAAAATTTTCTGGAACAGCTATTATGGACACATGACAGATCTCATCCTCTAGTTCAACAAATAGATAAGGAAAGGAAAGAAGACTGTGCTAAGCATAAAGGGTGCAAACAGAAGGGACAATTTTGGCCCAACCTGGCCACAGAAAACCATTTATAGCTGTAACCAACAAGTGCACAGCTGCAGACAGCTTAAAAATGGCCGATCAGGTCAAAATCTGACTCCTCATTGCATGCGGTATTAGATAAAGATGTTTCAAAATGTAGTGCCTTTTGTAACTTCTGTCTGTAAAGTTTCCAACCTGTCACTGTTTTCAGAATGGGACTTGGGAAGGGAAGAAGGGGGAGTTCAGTCTGGAGGGTTTTAAGCCCCCTTCCCAGAGGGTGGGGAAAGTGTATTGAAGCCCTTCCAACATGGGGGAGGGGGCTCCAATTCACCTACCCCAACCTTCAGCACCAGCTGGAGAGCCCCAAGAATGAGCTCCCTCCACTGCCTTTCCCCTTCCCATTCTGAAAATAGCAAGCAGTGGCAGAGAGCCTTCGCCATTGATATAAGAACCTGGCTGGAGACTCCCAGCCAGCAGCTAGATTCCCATTCTGCACTGGAACCAACAGGGAATTTCTGTTCATTCCGGGGTAATGGTGTTACTCAGAATGCTTTGCAAAAATCATTCTGAGTTACAGCTGGGAGCTGCACTTCTGTCTGCATCCATAGTGAGTGTAGATTGTGCCCCTGGAACAAAGGGGAAATCAGGACCCAGATATTAACCTCATCTGAATGATTATATACAATTAAACCATTGGGCGGCAATAATGAGCCTTTTACAAAGCTGAATGTTAAGATGCTTAAATATATAAAAAAGTCTTATTCTTCCAAACTTTTAAATTTTGAATGTATAAACCACACTTCTAGTTACTGCCTTACTCCTGAAACCCTTCTGCAGGGCACTGGTCAGCAGCAGCAAGGACTGAATTCAAATTTCAGGGTACCCAATAAGTTTTCACTGTGGTTCAAGCCCCCACCCAGAAATCTGGAATCACTGAGTTTGGCTGGGGTGTCCTGCATAAGCAAAACCTGCTCCTTGCAAGTAGTGTAAACACAAAGGACAGATTTATTACAGAAAAGAAACCATCAAATGCAATTTAAAGAGACTATTAACTGCAAGGCATAGTCTATAGTTTATACTCTCTTGGGGAGGCTTCACCAATGTCCAAGCAGTCTTGGACTTAGGAGCTTCCCAAAGGGTAGTTTGAGGGGCCTGCAGCCATATAACTGATTTTCAGCAATAGGCTGGACAGGAGGGCCCACACCAGGAGGCACATCCACACATGCAGGCACATGCACTTGTAGCAACTCAAATAGAAGTGATGCAAATTTGAGCTGGAACTTTTTGCCTCAGTGCACGTGCCCAGACATGCACTTTGGTATGGGGCAAATTGTGCCACTTGGGGCAAAATAACCCTGCCTGGCTCCTCCTGGATCTGCAGCCAGGGGGAGCTAGAGTCCACGGCCAGCACCTGTACTGTCTCCATCAGTATAAAAAGATGCCTTGTCAAATAGCTTAGGGCTACTCACTCTCAGGAGCTTCTAGGGCCCATCCAAATTGGTACTTGGGGACACTACCCCTTGTGCCAGCTGGACTGCTGAAGCAGCCCTGAGAGTTCCCTGCACCCTCTACCCACTGCAGCAGTCTGGCAGTAGGGCCTGCTGCCTGGCTGTGACCTGGTGCACACCTGCCAGACCTGGATGGGAACTGCAGAGCCAGTAGAAGCATCTGTCCCTCTGGGCCAGCTGCCAGTGGGTTGGCCTTTGTGAGACACTACTGCCATTTGTGCCCCCTGCCCAGCCATCTGGGAAGCTATCACCTGGAAGATGTTCCCAGTGTGGTGGCCTCCTTTGAACTGCCAAAACATGTCCTCCTAGCTCCAACTGGCCAGGAGGTCAGTCACCTCCAGCTGCGTCCAAGGTCCAGCTCTGACCGGGCAAGGTCCTGCCACTGGCCTCCATGGCAGGAATTCTGGTGTTCTCTGTTGAATAAAAATGAAAAATTCCTTATAAAAAAATTCTGAAGTCACTCTGTAAAATATCCTGAAATCTATGTTCCTCCACAATTAAAACAAAAGACCACTATAGAGAGAATGAAAGACAGAGACAACAATAAGTTGGGCAATGTTTCATTGATATATCTACAGTGTTAAAGCAAGTTGAAAGTCTACCAGTATCTCTATCATCAAAATAAAGATAATTCTAAATACCTAAATATCTAAATATCTGTAATGTTTTGCTGCCCCCCTACAGGGGCCACAGCCCCCCCAACAGGGGCCAAATGGCCTCCTCAGGGGCTATCATCCTTCTGCAGGGACGACATGCCTCACCCCAGCTTGCTCCTGGACCCTGAACTGCTGCCCTGCCTGGCCCCATTCCCCGCTGGCTCCTGCAGCCCCCACCATGGCTGCCCTGCCCAGCCCCATGCCCCGCTTGCACCCCCAGCCCCCCCAGTGGCTGCTCCTGAACTCCATCTGCTCCCTCCCTCCCCCCAATCTGTATGCAGGGCAAGAGTGGGCTGCTGCTGTGGGACAAGGATCCATGTCTCACTGCCAGTGCCCAGGAGTGGCATGATGCCATGTGCCTACCACCACTATGCTGTGCCCCATCCTCTGCCTGCCTAGTGGTGGCAGGCACATGGTGTCACACAACTCTCAGGGCAAAGGCAGTGGGGTGTAGAGCCCCAATGCATGGCAGAAGCCCACCTTCACCCTGCATACAGATCAGGGGAGCATGTGCCCCCCCCTTGCTTCCCCTGGGGTGTACGCAGTGGCAGGAGCCCCCATCCCCATGACCCTGAACAAGCCACCCAGACTGTGACCCTTCCATGATTCACCCCAGGGCCCCATTCACCCCAGCCTTTGCCCCTGCCCCACTCCCTCCCATACTATGGGGGCCTCAATCTGCCCCCTGCCACCCCTATGCCTGTTCCCCATAACAGACTTACCTGCTGGGGGAATGGGCAGACACGCATGCAAGCACGCATGCACCCAGCACCCGCAAATAATATTTTCTTCCTCCATTTATGACCCTAACATGATGTCACCAAGATTTCCAATCAGGGCTTGCCCTGCATCTAGCTTTTCCTCTAAACCAATTCATTTAAAAACACCACCACTCAGTTGAGCCAATTAGACTAGGGGTCTGATCTTCCATCTCTAAATGCAACTGAAACTAGCTTTTCTTTACTGTACACAGCAGGGGGTGGTTTAAGATAAAGGCACAGATATCTGCTTACATGCAGTTTCTCTTGAAATCACTAAGCCGGAGTAGAGATGCCACAGATACACAGCAAATATATAAAGGAGGAATATATACAACAAAGTAGGTACAAAACAAAATAAATATACAATCACATTTAAACTAAAATTTGATGCACAAACACACACTTTGCAATACAAAACGGCTTGTACATTTTTTGTGGGTTACAGTTCATATAAAATATACCTCGAGAAATAATTAAAACAATTAATTTTAGTCAGGGTTATACTATAAATTATACTTCGACTATTGAGGGGTTCTGCAAAAATGTTGGCCATGGTCAGGGCTGTGTGTACAAGTGTCTGGCAGTACCACGGAGCTGGAGCCAGCAATGGTGGCAGCTGGAAGGAGCCACAGCCTGGGCTGCTTAGAAAGGTGCAAGGAGGGCTGGGGGCTGTGCGTGGTGGTGCATGGGCTCCAGGATTTTAGGGGGGTGGGGGGCAAGAAGGGAGAAGGGGTGCTGATTGGCCCACAGGGAGGTTCTCATCTCTTATGTGCCCCACCCCCCGAGCTTCCCCATAATTCTGATTTTCTAAAACCCTGATTTTAGTTGAAAGGTGAATTTAGTTTAAAATTGCAATATTCAAGGAATCAACTGTATAAAATACCACTGACTGCAACTCAGTTTAACCTAGACACAAATGACTTTGTTCTCTTTTAGCATCTATCTGAAGACGTTATTAAAGGGCAATTCCTCTTAATGTTAACAAAGAATAGTCATTTAACATCGACAGTAAAACCGGCACATGCAGTGATGGTTGTCATTAAAAGCTTCACAAATGCCTCTGCAATGATTAACATTAACACAGTATTCCCATTACTCAGTTCATGGAACACTACAAATTGTTATCTACTTGCAATGTTAACAATTTTAACGGTGACCACCATAATAAGAGATCAGAAAAAAATAACACTGAGATGGTGAATGAAATGCTGTAACAGAAATGTACAGTCCAGGAAACTAGCAAAAGCAGTATTCATACAGTACGTATGTGCAAACTTATCACTTCATGGTATTAACAGAAAACCCGGCTTTTTTTTCCCCCAGTAGGAATCCTTTGTGATCTTCTTTTCCTATTTCTTCTGAACTAAGCCTTATGCAGTTCGGTGTAATATTTGTGCCTATATCAGTGAGAAGATGCATGTATAAAAAGCAGCAACTCCAGTGAGCTTCTCCTGAAATAGAGGAAAAATCACTTACTAAAAAAGAAGAGGTAAACGGAGACAGAAGGAAATGTTTCCAACTTCCTAAGTAGATATTTCACCATAGTAAACCCAAGATGGAAGTATACTTGTAGCAAGCTCTCTAGGTGAGGAAAGGAACTATAGGCATGCAAAAGTAGGTTAGCTCATGGAAGTCAAGCAGCCCCAATTTAAAAATAAAAAATGGAAACACAACACAAACCCTAAAGGCAATTTAGCTACAATCTAAAAGTAGCAACTTAACTTCTGGATAAATTAGGGCTCCATTTGTGATCAGGGCACAGGCTACTCATTCCTCATGCTTTCATATACACGCACTGATGTCACAATGAAAATTTCTCTGGGTTTTTGGCTTGAGCTTCATTTCCCCATGCCTGTGCCACAGTATTTGGTAGCCAGGATTTTCAAAGCATGTAAAGAAGTAGCTTTGTCTGTTGTACTTGCTTTGGCCTTGTTTTCCTGTAAAAATTATATCCTTTTAACTGTACAGGTACAGATATGACAGCATGAACCCCCTAGAATGGATTTAGTTGTCCTTGCAAAAAGGAACGAAGACTGGGGATAAGATATAGTGACAGAAGACATCCTTCCAGTGGTAGAGTTGCATCAAGACAATAAGGCATATCTATTTCAGTTTTAATCTATTTGGGCCTTACCAAAATAGTTTCACAGGCATAAAAGCTGTGTGCAGTGCAGTTCCCATTTGAAATTTTCAGCAGCAAGGTATTTATTTTGTTAATTTTTCAACTAACAATATGGCATTTTATTTTGAAAAGTCACCTCTGGCTTCCAGGATGCTCATCCAAAGCCCTTTTGTGATTTGCTTTCCTCTGTCAAAAATAAGCAAAGCTTCTTTCTCTCTGGTCAGTTCTCCTGCTCTCTTTCTCTTCAGGCTCCCAAGAGCAAAATAAGAACATTGCTCTACTCCACAGGACTACCAAGCCCAGGACTACCAGTAAGAAACAATCACTGCCTGCTCAGGGCACCACTGCTAAACTGGACAGGACAGAGAGCTTGGAGATGTCATGGAAGAAGAACTGAAGCTTAACACCCCTCTAATGTGTCTACTCTGCCTCATTTCCAAGCTTAGTGTGCATGGAGCAGAAGTGAGTTGGAGGGACTTGTTCTTTACCTTAGTGGTGGTCCTGGGCTCAGCAAGGATCTGGTAGGCATATGAACTTAAACAATTAAGCTCATATAGTTATGTCTCTTTCCAGGTGACAGATATGAGGTGATGAATCATCCAATGGAATTTTAAGTCTGATTTCTTTCTAACTAAACAAAGTGTAAAGTGAAAGAGACTATTCCCAATGTAAAAAGGCAATATAGGGAATAAGCAATAAGATGATTAGTTACATATCTTATTCTTTAACCAGACATATAGGCAAAGCAAACAGTCTCTTAATGCTCTTTGTTCACCCAAGACTGAGAAAATATAAAGCTTATCCAAATATAGTACTGATCTGTACTCAGATTGTGGTGTTAACACAGTCAGTGCAATCTGCCATTACATTTCCGCTGGCTGCCTGTGTACTTAGTATTCTGCAACAGCTGAATTGAATCATGCATTCAGAACTAGAGATCGCATATTCAAATCCCGCTGTTCATAAACTAACCATGGTAATGCAACCTGTAGCTGTAGTTTCCAAGACCGAGTGAGATTTAGACCCACAAATAGCCTGGGAAACGAAGATGGACAAAATATATACTGTCCATAGCATAAAGCAGGAAGCAGAAAGTTGGATACATTCCAGGAGAAGAGGGAATAACAGCAAGACAGAGAATGCAAAGTCTTGCGTACCGTGCAAAAAACTGGGCACTGGCGGCAGAGTCAGAGCCTTAGAATATTACGGTGGCCTAAGCGTGTTTGGCACCTGGAACAGTGGGTACCTTCTGGACAAATACTAGGGCTGTGCAAAATTTCGCTGGCAGTTTCATTTCAACCCATTTTAAACTCGAAACAGCAACATTGAAACAGAGAGCTTTGAAACAAAACGAGGCAAGTCAAAACATTTTGAAATTTTTGAAACGTTTCGAGTTTTGAAGCGCAAGCTGGGCCTGCCTGCAGGGACACAGAAACTCAAGTAAGGAGAAGGAGGGGGAAGAGGGGGGAAGGGGAGGAAGGAGTGCTCTCATTATTGACTGTGTAGCTGGCCAATGACTGTCACCCTTTCCTGAGGTCTCTTCCAATCCCAGTGCTCTGGGGGAGGGATGGAAAATCTGCATAAAAGGCAGCATTGTTTGACCTACCTTGCTTTCTGCCTTGGTGTCAGTTGAGTAAGGGCGCACCTTAACACACACGGTGTCACCCAGCCATCTCACGAGTTTTGCCTGTCAGCAGCAAGAGGTGCAGGGACCCAGACCCCCTGCACCTATCTCCTTGACAGCTGGCAGGCTTGGTGGCCTCAGCAGGGGCTAGCAAGCCTGCAGTTTTGACCCCGCTATAGTTTAACAGATGACATGAGGTTTTTTTTGCTTTCAAGGTTATGAGATGCAGTTTCCCTGTACCCCCTGCACCTGTCTCCTTGAAACTTGACAGGCTTCATGCCATCAAAAGGGGGCTACCATTCCTGCAAGTTTCATCAAAATCAGGCCAGAAATGACAGAGTTATAGGTTGTTTCGAGCTTCCCCATTACAGCCTACAGGCTAAATATCGAAACACCGTGGAAACAGGAGAACTGTTTCAACTAAGTGAAACAGAACAGTGGTTTTGAATTGAAACACAATTCAAAATGAAACGCCATTCCATCGAAACATTGAAATGCAAGTCGAAACGGAATAGTGCCATTTCGCACACCCCTAATATGTATCATATTACAAACTGGAGATTTTCAAAGTTTCTCATTTTACAAATGAGAGACACTGAAAAATCAATGGATATTTTCCTCTAATTGCATTTTTTTTTTTTTTTGTACTTGTCAAGCCCTCTCCCTCCGCAATTGTTTCACATCAGCACCAGTAAAGAAAGGACAAGCAGCAACAAAGACACAGCATTCTAACAAATGAGCTAATCCGACATATCTATACGACGACTGTGTAACAGCAGGGAAGAATCATCTTTTTTTCCCTGAACACTGCCACCTCTTTGAACATAGTGAATTTTTTAAATGACTGCCATTTAGATTTTAGTTCACATACAGACTGCTAGGAGAGGAAAAATGCACATACTGTGCTTTTTAGACAACTTCGAGCTTGCATTTGTTTTTTTTTTCCCCCTCTCTATATGGAAAATGTCATTTTGTTTGGCACTTTGTACATGGAAAAACATAAGGTATTCAATACAAAACATGTATCAACAAATAGTTTAATTGCAAAAGATTTGGTTAAGCAGAAGTGTAAAGGATTTTTTTCTCTTTCCACAAAGTGTGAACTACTGTATTTGTTAATTAGAAAAACTTAGTGAGCTTCACATTAGCTTTCTAGCACAACTAAATTTAGTTATGTACAAGCTGGTCCTTGTTTAGCTCCATTTTCATAGACCAACTGTACACATTCATATCATATTACTATAGGTCTCCGTATTTCTTTAACTCTTTTGAGTCACAAGCATCATCCTTGCTGAGGACACAAGCTTTCTACCTTCTGGCTAAGTCTGTCTTCTCAGCAATGCATCTCTTTTGCTTCTGGGCTGCCTGTTGACTCTAAGCTGCGTTCCTGTGCTCCCGTCTCTCTTCACATGCATTCTTCTGTGCCCACTGTCTTCAGTCTGAATTTGGCTATCTCAAGTAGATGGCCCTTAGCATGTGCTCTAATTATCATTTTTTCCTTCAACTCTACTGATTTTTACATTGATGCACTTTAAGTTTAATTTGCCTTCCCTGTTCTGATTTGCTGTATTTACACCTTAACCCGTGAGGACCATCAAACGTGTCCACAACCACTATTGCTTATCTGTTTCTAGCTCTGCATATCTGTTCCTCTAATTTTAAGTCTCTTCTTCTTTTGAATGAATCATAGTTTTCTTCATCAGTAACCTCTTCAGTTGCCAGCTCTAGCAAGAAGTATAGTTTTCTCTCTCCCTGTTAAATTGACCTTGCTACCTGTTAAATGTTTGTCTAATTTTGTTCATTTTGTCTGGTGGAACAGCTCCAGTTGCTAAGCAATACTTGGTTTTGTATTTAAGACTGTGAATGCTGCTAGTCAGAATGATAAAATATTGGGTTCCTATGCACATTACAAAATGGTACTTTCATTTCTCCTAACAAGCACAGATAGTGTACCTGGTACCTAGGTATATTGTAGCTTAGCAGGTATAATTACGCTGAGTTTGGGTTTCAGCTCCCTGGACCATTTGTGCATTTTTCATTAGACAGGTATTAGATAGAAGACAGGAACAATCTGTGGTACAGATATTGGGCCCTATTTCCCTCCCCCAGGTCCCCAAGTCTCCTAACTGAGTTAGAAAGTCAGGCTCTCTTCTGTGCACTCTCCTTCTGGCTCAATGATTCCTTGGTACACAGTTGCCCCGTTTCAACAAGAGGACTGGAGAGTGCCCTCTCTTAGTCTACTCTATAGCCTGATAGCTAAGGCACTCTCCCTGGAAATGTCAAACCTAAATTTGAGGAGGACCTAAAGCTTAGGTGTCCAAGTTTGTGAGTCAGTGCTCTAACAAACTAAATGACTACATAAAAGGTGGGCAGAAGTAGTGCCACTGCCATTGTAAACTGTACTCGGAGGAGGATGCTGCAGAGTGAAAGCCTTACTCAGTTAGCCATTTCAGAAGAGTGGTACACAACTGCTCAGTTAAATCCAAAGCCCAGACCCTGAGTGGACAGATGCACCCTGAGAAGGAAAGTCAGATACACCCCAGGGCTCAGCATTTCCCAGGACAAGCTCTAAGTGGGTTCCTGATTTTAGGTTTGTGTGGATTGCTTTTTAGAGGCATCCCACTCTCCCTGTTGCATGTTCAAGAAGCCTATGTGCCTATTCTGTTTCTGTGATTTACCCCTCTTGGGTCAAATGGTTAACTTTTACACATCATAAAGCATAGCATGAGGTGCCTAAGATATGTTCTGGTTCTCCTTCTTCACCTTTACTCTGAGTGCTCTTGACGATTTTTCCCTGAGGTTAGTTAGCTTAGCTTCTGCTGCTGCAAGCCCCAGTGCATAGCCTGCATTCACACTTTACAGTGGCCAAGCCCAGAAATGAAATGGTAAAAGCACTCTGTGGACCAGTGCTCTCAAGCATGTCAGACACAAAGATCTCAGAAGAGGCAGGGAAAACCCACAGGGTGGCTTCATTAAATAAGTTTAAGTTTGACCCATGTAAAATGGGAGCAGGTGGGCCGAACATGCTTCAAAGTGGCATTTTTGGGCAGCCCTGTGGAAGGAGTATAGTACCTTCAGAGTAGTCCCTTAAAGTAAATTTATGCCATAATTCTTCATATGATCAGATAATGAAGTAGTGGATTTTCCATGCTCCAAAGTGCTTTGGGTGAGTTTAATCTTTAGTGGCAGTTATCCTTGTTACACACCTTCCAAAACCTGAGCAAAATGAATTTCATTAATTCTATTATCTACCAATTATTCTGAGAGAGAGAGAGAGCACTTCAATTATTTTCATCTAGGAAGTGTCATAGTACTGCAAATGGAAGTTTACTTTTTAAAAGCAGGACTGTTCATTAAGGTTATAAGAACTGCCGACTCTTACTGAGCTGCATCCGAGACATTTTTCCTGGTATTTATTTACTTCTGTATCTGATAGGTCTGCTTGGTTACATAGTTTAGATCCAACTTGAAGATAACAATTATCAACTCACCAGATTAAAATGGAAGGCATGAAGTGACCTTACTGAGCTCAAATTAGTAGCGTTAGCAGAAGCATGAGATTTTCTGTCTGCAGAGGTCTATTAGGAGTTGTAGCTATTGCCGATGCTAACCTCCAGTGCAGAGCTACCATAGGCTCAGAATTGACTAATTGGAAATTGTTACAAAGAAATGCTATTGCAGTAATTAAACAAGAGGAGTGACAAAAAATACACAATAGGGTTCTGTTTTAAAAAAATACTACTCCCATCCCTGCTTAAGAAAGGGACTACAAAGCTGCATTGTGCTTTTGGTCAATTAAAATGAAGTTGTGCTCCTTCCCCACTTATTTTCTTCATGCTGAGATATTTCTCAGAAGCTTAATGGATCAGCGAGCTAAACATCTAGTGTTAAGTTTTGATTGAAAGCTTGCAAGCAATCTGGGTCTAGGAGTATAAAACTAACAATAATTTCTGCCTCTGTGTTTGGAAACAAACACAGCAAGAGCCAAGTGTCACATTCAGAAAAAACCCTGTGAAAAAATCAGAAAGGATCTTTTCAGGAAAAATAACTCACTTTAGGGAGATGTGAAAGGGTATGAGAGCAAGTCAATCACTTTCAGTATTCAGCTGAACAAAAAATGATGAGCATTATTCTAACAACATGCATTATAGACTACAGGAGGCAGAAGGATGCTATTCATTTATCTTAGATCACCATTTCCCACTCAGCCTGATTTGTGAATAGCAGAGAGCAACCCCAGAGCATATTCCTTGTGGTATAACCTGGTACTATAGACACCCACCCTAAATTCCTATATAATTCCTCCAAAAACTCATTCACATCTCAGATTATTTTTGTTAGTGATATCCTTCTTGGGCTCGTTTATTTGCTTCCTGGAAGTCCAAACTCTTCACTTGTGGGGCTCACCCTTATTTCCAGGACTTTGCCCATTTCCTTCCAACCCAAGGGTCTCTGTACATTTGCAGCTCCTGGCTTCTCTGGAGAACCTTTCTTGTAAGTCTCCTCCTACCTAGGTCCCCAAACTAACCAACCCTATCCCCTCCCGAGTAAGGGACTACAAATGTGTCTCAGGGTAATCCAACAGTGCATGGGTTTTGACTTTATTTCATGGGGCCTTTCGAGATCATGGTCCTCCTAACTGTTCTTACCTTAGTTGAAAAGCCAACCCACAGCTCTCCGTCTTTGTACTGGGCTGTGACTTTTTGTTGGCTGTTCCCATTAATGAGCACGTCATGGAATGGAGAGGGACAGGGGCTGCCTTGGTCCCCTTTATTCTCTAGCTTCTATGTTCATATAACTGGCACTTCAGTTTTTTATAAAGGCCTTTTGTCATAAACCGGAGATTAAAAACATAAGGCGGGTCTTATTTTAAACTCTTCATTAAAAAACATGATGGCTCCAGAGTGCCTCACACTGAAGTCCCTCCTGCCCATGTCACATGTGCACAGCAGGAAGCATGATTCTAGGATCACTCATTATATCTCACTGCAACTTATTCCTGGCATTTGGGAATCCTGATCACAGAATGGGAAGCAAGGTCCGGTGGCTGGGAACCCCCTCCCCATTTCATGAACCCCTAGCTAGGTCCCAGTACCGGGAGGCATGCTACCAGAACCCACCTGGCAGGTTCTGGGTACTACCAAGATCCAGAGTCGGCAGCTCCTGGCTCCACTTCAGGTATCAGAGAGACCTGGGGTGGGATCAGCATGCTTGTTATGGTCCCCTAACTCACAGAGTGACATTGTACAGCCAGGCAGCTCTGAGCTGTACCCCTGATGTAAACGGGTTGACATACACTTGAAATCTGTTATACCACTTAAATTAGGATGGACATAAACGGTGCAGATGTAATTGGGCACAAACAGGCCAATCAGGAGTTAGCTGGCAGGAACTTGTGACCAGAGAATGGGCAGCAGAAAGGGGGCCGTGCCTAGACTACAAACTTGCCACGTCCAGCAGGGGCACATTCAAGCCTTCCAGGAGCCCCAGTTCATACTAGAAGCAGCGTAGCTGCATCTGTACAGTGCTAAAGGCAGGGTTCAAAATATAGGGAGGCAGCTCGGGGTGGGGGAGAGGCAAGCTTTTTTGGCTTGCCCAAAAAAGACAAGAGCCCCACCATAAGCTCCCCCATAAGAGATGAGGGCCCCCAGCCCATCCCGCACCTTTCTAAGCAGCTCAGGCAGTGGCAGCAGCGACTCCTTCCAGCTTCCGGCTGCCACCACCGTAGATCCCCGCAAGAGTCAGAGTGTAATTTGAACCCTGGCTAAAGGTTGGTGAATGATGTAAGACTGCTGGGAGTCCATGCTAATTATTGTCCCCTTCATGCCGCAGTATCTCGATGAGGCTTGGAGTGTGCAAACAACTCGTTGTTACATATAGGAACATATATAAAGAACGATTTATAGTAAAGTTAACAGTTTTGCTACTGCCATTGCAAGGGTCTGGGGTCTAGACACACCAAGGAATTCCTGCTATGCCCCCTCTCTCAGACTCTCTCTTGGGGTGCCACACTTCCTGGACAATCTATATCCCCGGGGGACTGGCCTTATGTCACAAGTGTTGTGCAACCTGGCTACGTTGCCTCTAGTCCAGGCAGCAGCAGCACACACAGAGAAACTGGTACATCTGAGAGCACAGTTACTAAAGACAGTAAGTTTGCAGTCTTAACTTGTCCTCAGTTGTCATGACAACTTGCATACAACTTCCTACAGAAGGGAATTATCTAATTTGTCTTAATATGGCGACATCAACATGGTTGTAAACAGACAAATTTCCAGGTTCAGAAGGTTCACGTGATCTCTTGAACTTTAAACAGATTCACATGTTTGTGCAGACACAACATCCACAGTTGGTTTAGATGAAAGTTTTAGGACTGGAGGCTAGAGCTGATTAGGGGAGGGGGGTTTGTAGGTGTTTGGGGTTTAAAAAAAAATCCCCTTTGAGATGTACTGAAGACTAACTGAAATATTTTCTGCGTGATTCATTTGTCATTCCTTTCAAGAGACTAATATATGCAAGTCATTATCATTTTATAATAGTTAGAAAAATAAAAAAGAATACTTAGAAAAGGGCAGCTTAATTAAAAGAAGAAAATGAAACAGGTGTAACTAATGCTGGTTACATATTTTTTTTTTTTTTAGTTTTGCAGAAATATGTTTCATAAACTATGGAAAGATGAAAAACTGATGCAAGGTTTTGAAATGCATAACTGAAGTAATGAAATTACACATTGAAGCTAGCTTTTCATTTTTCAAAGAATTTTTTGAGAAAGCTAAAAAGGAAATGAAAGTGAGTCTTTCCCTTTGCTTTCCTCTGAGGTTTAGCTTCTAAAATTACATAGATATGAGGCTGTAAATATTTTCTACCATTTTCGTGCTTATTTTTAGCAAAAAGTTTAGGTTAAGTTTTCTTATTTTCACATATACCTTCACACATTTTATCCTGGGGTAATTTTCATACATATAACAAGACACCTTTATGGAACACTATAGAATGCTACCCTGCTAGTGCTATGCATGAATCAAATGTTGCTTCTCAGGATAGGAAGCTTGTTATAATTTCCAAGCTCAGCATGACATCCCCTTCAAGAGTAATCCAGTAACCTAGACCATTAAGAAGCAGATGTCACATAAAAGCATCTGTCAGTGCAAATCTGATTAGAAAAGCAGAACTGATATGCAGTACCTTGCAGTGCTCATAAAAGTTTTCAAACTTGCAAGATTTTAATGCTCCTCAGTTTTGAAGATATTCAATATCTGAATGGGCCCCTAATATAAATCCAGAAACACAAAGCTACTAGCTGGGGAGAGCTTCCTGTTTTTACTACTGTTTCGGGTTGGGAGGGAGGGAGGCTAACATACGGAGATCAACCTTTCCTGACACAGCGGCCACTGAAAGAAGTGATTAATGACACTCATGACAGTGCTTACTTTTTGTAACCCTGGCACATGTCATGTGGCTAGGACCAGGGCACAAACATCATTCATTCCTATATAATTTTGGAAATAAAATCCAAACAGAAACCTTTATCAGTGAAAAATAGTGAAAAGAAAAGGGAGCTGTCCTGAATACCATAGCACAATATTCTCATGAGATTGTTTACACCATGATTATCAGCTCTAGTAAGAAATTGTCATGAAAACACAGGATCTGATGATGGACAATTTTTAGCAAATCATATTTCCAATGGGAGCTCATTAGTCCTTCAAATTAATGTTCAGATTTTCTTTTTCCAAACCAGTGTCCTACTTCTTTTCTCCAGCTCTCTCAGTCCCTCCTGTTAGTACAAGGAAGAACAAAATGTGCTTGGTGCATCATTTACAAATACTTTTTCCTGCAGGACTAATGCAAATTGTAGTCAGTCTAAACATGAATAGATTCATCTATCATTTCCTAGGGAGCATTAGAAAAAGGTTAATTGGTAGCACATTGGCACAATTAGCATATCACATTGAATTTGCAACACAAAGAAAGTAATTTTCTTTTAAGTGCATCATTTCTAAACAATTCAATTTAAAATGTAAACTTTCCAAAGTACTTGGAATGTGATTTAATCTATTATGACTTTTCACCTGGTATATTTTCTTCTCTTAGCTATATTAAGTAAAATTAGTACATTCCCTCTAAGAAGACATTACTGAGATTGTCCTAGTTGTTGTTTATGTACCCACTGCTTTTGAACAGTTTTATAGGGAGATTTTAAATGGCATGGAGCTGTGTTCTATTATTCCAAGAAATATTTTAAAAAACAGGTTAGAACAGGTAGTATATTCATTTTTAATATGGGGTCACCCCCCCCCCTCAGAAAATACTTTGTTAGAATCAAGATTTTGGCAAGAATGCTGAATTTTAACAAAATGTTATTGAAAAAAGAGAGAAAGGCTTTTCAGTATCATTGTTGACCTAAAGAGAATGCTATTGGGTATATTATACTAAATAATAATATACATTTTAAAATAATCAGAATCAGAAAGAACTGTTTTTAAATTAAAATATTTCAAAGGAGTTTTGGCAAATCTGAGATTCAACCTAGTCTGTTTTGGGGTTAGATCATCACAGGCATTAGTTTCCATGTAGGGGAATAGATCTTTGGGCCTTGTTACACATTCATTTTAGGAAGCTCCTGGAACTCTTAACCTCTGGATTCTCCACACGTTAACACATTACATTTGTTTTAAGCACACTTTTCGAGGCCTAAAGTTACACCACTCCAGGGCAGGTTTATCTCTAATCTGTGTTACTCAGCTCATGTTCCATTGACAGGTGGCCAGTCCCAACAGATGAACTGCTCAAGTTATAGTGCTCCAGTATCCCAGGATGCTCCCATCCTCCTGTTCTACGTGGACAAACTTTCCAGCCCCTGAACTCTACTGCCCAGGGGCCATTTCTGGCACCAAACCAATTTCCCTCCTACCCCAGGAGTATGACCTTCCCATCCCCAGGAGCGGAACCCCATGCATACAGCCTGCAGAGCACGTGCTAGCTAGCTAGCCAGGTTGCAGGGCACAGATCTGTCCATGAGTGGGGTTCAGGATGGTGTGGAAGGAGAACAAGGTAGGCAGCCAGATCAGGTCGCTATGAACAGGACTTCCTTCCTGGGGCAGGCGCAGTAGCTCCTCCAAAATCTCCTTCCCTCCCACCTCCCAGACACCTCCCCAAGTACAAACAGCACCTTCTGCACCCCAATCCCAATTTATTAAGTCATGAGACCATTGATTTGCTTCCACTTTATTTTTTTTCTTCTATCCTTCAGTGGCTGACTCCCTTCATTTTACCACCCATCTCCCACCCGCCATTTCTTTCCCTTTCATTTTGTTATTCACCCCTATTCCATTAACTCTCCACCTCCCAGCTTCATGTTCCTATCCCTTACCCCTCTCTCATATACCCCCAACCTAGATCAGGAAGAGGAGCCTGTTCTGATTTACCAGCCACGTAGTGGCAACTCCCAGCTATAGCTCCTAGTCAGGCCCCTGCTCACCAGACCTGTAGTGAAAAAGTCACAGCTGTACAAGTGGAGATGAGCCAGAGAAGTGGAGATTTAGGTGCTAGTACTCCAGCTTGAGCTAGCGCTAACACCAATCAATATTTGAGCAACTCAAAGTGCAACATGTAACAAGGTGCTTAGGTTCCTATTAATTCCCTGCTTAAATCTGTTATCCCTTACTCTAGTCACCCATTAGTGTGAGGAAGGGGGTTGCAATCTAGGTCGGTGTTTCTCATTCAGTGGTTCTCAACCCTCCTCCCCCTATTGTCCTTCCAATGCATAATGAAAGACAATCAGAAGGTCATGGGACACTGAAAATATTTGGCATATTTATAATATGAAGAGAATAATCCTTTACATTGAATTAGATACAAATTAACAGAATTCAGTAAAAACAGAGGAAGCCTCCGCTCAAAATCTTGCATCTCAGATCATGAAAATAATTATTATAAACTGCATTACACTACACAGAACCCCCAAATCCTTTAGAGCATTAATCACAGTATTCAATAATAGCAGTAGAAAGCAACCTGCCTGTGAGAAACAGTGACCTAAACTAACTGATCCTGAAAGCAACCATCACAGCAGGGCAATCAGGTCCACTAGCAAGAGAAAAATATTTTATTCTGCATATTCAACTCTTTTCAGTGACAGGAGAGTTAAGAAAACACTTGGCAATGTGAAAATCTATCCATGAAGAATCGTATCTTGATTCTCTTCTAGCAATCCCAATATATGCATATCATTTGCCAAGATATGACTTGCTAGAACGTATAGTCTATACTGGAAAACTTTACCATTCTTTCAGCGTATAATGACTAAATCCACTGGCTATGAGGTTTTTCAGGGGGCAAACCTTGCCCCCCTGATCCTCCTGCCCTTCCCCCAAACCCTGACTTACTTCATTTGGGCTTCCAGAACAGGTGAACGTCAGTAAAACCTGCACTGGGGAAGATTTGTGGGCTTGGGCAAGGGTAGTTGGTCTTTGGGGGGTGGTGTCCATCTATGAGTCAGAGGAGGAGCCAGCGAATTAAAAATAGCCCAGCTGGGGTGTGGGGCGGGGGGGGGGGGGA
>JAGPOW010003395.1:43272487-43305549 GCA_030014935.1 Caiman crocodilus | reverse complement strand
TGTCATCCACAGTTTTCTTTTACCAAATATGATTGGATTGCACAGCATTACCATCCCAAAACTCAACGAGATTACAGGGAACACCTTTTCAAAAGACTGTTATATTTTCCTTCCCATTGTTGTGGTTCGGTGGCAGAATCCTTGTTTGCCACCCAGGAGATCTGGGCTCAATTCCCAGATGTGCATATAACTACAGCCATGGAGGCATAGGTGACATTTAGGAGGGACACAGGCAGGCATGCGCCCTCCCTGAAACTGGCTGCCACCAAAGCTGGCTTCTGCAAGCAGTCACATCCTCCTCCCCCTGTTGTCAACACAGCCATTGGCAGCTGCAGGCAGTCCCCGCTCGCCGCTGCTGACAGTGTGGATGGCGGCAGCAGGTGGTCCCCACTCGCTGCTCACCATTCGCCCCCCAGCCTCCCAACCCCAACACCACTGTAGTTGCCCATGAGCGGTCCCTGTTCAGCTCACCTTCACCATGGACGTCACCACAGCTGCCTGCAGGTGGCCCCCGCTAGCCAATGACGCCACATGTGGGCGGTCACTGTGCCCTCCTCAGCCTCCAGGGGCACGTGTCATTGGTGGATTGAGGTACCAAGTATCTGGACTCGGTCTGGCCTATGGATTCTGTCTAGAGCAGGGATGGAAGGTCTGGGCAGCCTTCACACATCTATACTCCTGCCTAGGCATAGGTGTCAAAGGTCCCGGTGACCTCTCATGCATATACCATGATACAAAAGGACTGGCAGTTGCTTACTACTGCTATTTTTCTAACATATTAACCATAAAAATCATTTACTCAAGCCCTCTTTAAAAGCAGAATGGATGGTATCAAGAACAGCAAAAAAAAAAAAAATCCACTGGTGTTCCTTGAGCTGTGACAATTTACATTAGTTGCAAATCTGGCCCTTGAAATGGAAAGATGAATACGAGAAAGAAAAAGCACACCATTAAAAAACACTAGGAACAGAGAATATTTTCCATTGCCAGTTTTTCAGGATTCATTACCCTTGTGGCAGCATAATAAAGGTTACTTTATCTGCTGAGGGATGCATAAAGCTGCAAGGGTATTATGGAAACAGATCTCCATTGTATTCCGAGTTCTTAACTTGACAAAATGCAGCAATTTATCCATGAAATGCCTAGTTAGTCACCAAGATTTTTGGCATGCATCCAAGGTCTTGCCGAACGCCCAGGGTGGCAAGGGCACAGCGCCAGGGAGGAAATCTGACCAAAAGGTAAACAGAGTAGACCAGAATTCTGAGAAAAGTATGTTTTATCCCCACCCTTCCCTCCACCCCAGCGTCAAACTCCTAGTCTAGATTTACTATCCGCAGACCAGCAACCAGAAGGTAGCTAGCTGGCCACCCTATACATGCGGTGACATGCATCCTGTCACATGCTGGAGAAGTACTTTAATGAAGGATTGATATCACCATGCAGGAAGTTAGCGCTTGCGGAAGGCAAGATGAACTTGTGCATCACCTTTGTTCATTGAAAATTGGGTATTCTAGGGTAAGGCAAAGACCACAGAAATCAAAAGAAGCTTTATTGGCTCAGTATGAAGGACAGAGCGGGAATATGTACGGAGTCCCTATTAGGAATAAAAAAAAACCCTGTCATTCTTAACCAGAAAAACGGTTATTCTAGTCTCATACCTGTGTCCAAGTGTAGCCAGTACTGTCCACTTAAGTAGGAAACATCAGAATGGACAGCAAGCTGCTTATGGAGGACTTTTCTCCATATGCTCAGGCAAATGAGTGTCCGAGGCATTTCCAGAAGCATAAAATATCATGTAGGGATATTTTACAGGGATAAAAATCTTATCCTAGCTGGTAGCTGATTCAGATCATCATGTCATCATGTTCATCATGGTCAGGGTTATGATAGAGACAGACTTTCAATTGCTCTCAGTTGTGGTCTAACTGCTCACACTGAGATCAGTGGTAGAAAGGCTATTGATTTCAGTAGGATCAGAGTAGGTCAGTGTAGCAGTGGACTCCTTTTAAATAGCTTCTACAATCATGTGCAAGTATATTTAGCAAACTTGCTCTGGAATTCAGCCAATGGAAGGAATACAAGTATATCACAATTCTGTCAACAAAAGTAATGTATCCAGTTCAGCAGAGATTATTTTCTAGGTCTAAAATAAATACAAAAAGTGTAACACCATAGTCATCATTTTTCTTAAAAACATAGAAATCACAAAGATCAGCAGTTTCGTTTCCATAAAACTCACTTGCAATGGCAAATATTCATTAGTTTTAAATCAATAGTACTTAGCATGGTGATCAATATTTCAAACAGTTTTGTGGATGTAATGGCTCTTTCTGCTGTATGCATTAGTCTTAGCTGTTTGGTTGTGAAAGATTCATTTACTTGGGTACTTCCGATTCAGTTGTGTGAATTGTTAAAGAAGGTTATTAACAGGGCTTGGACATTTCTGTAATTGTGTCTCTGATGTCTTATTTTGTTATTTAGTTAACTAACTCCCTTCCTATTTGCTGTTTATAAATGCCCTTTCCTATTCCTTCTATCAGCTTCTGTCCAGTTGTGTAATTGGAAAACAAACTGAGCAGGAAGGAAAAGAGAAAGAATAAGTACTTTCATCTAAAATTATCATACTGTGTCTTGGAAAAAGATATATAAACAAATCTTCCATAAGGCTTATATGGGTAAAGAGGAAAAAAGGAACACTTTGTCACACATCTGAGGTTGCAATATAGTAATCATGAATTAGCAACAGGAACACTAGCTGAAATGCATGGCACACACCATATGTTATTATGTATATTTATTTAATCATTTAAAAAAAAAAGCCTCATATAGCCAAGCCCCCAAAAGTTAAGGAATGAGAATTAAGGTTCTTTTGCAATTTACATCTAGGCTCTTTGTATATGTGCTTCATATTATAGTGTTGAAGCTGTAAGATTGCAAAATCATTTTTCTGTAGGATCCCACTTTCTTTCAGTGTTCTGGAGATAAATCAAGGAGTCAAGAACAGAGGATATTGTGATATAATTAAAGACTGTAACATAATACAAATGGAACCTTAATTCTGGTATTCGCTAACTTCGGAAAGTTTGATTTTGCAAACGTACCGTTCCTCTTGTATATGCTTTTGTGTGTGTGATTTTTGTTTTCATTTTTTAAACCTGAGGAACTGACAACCAAAAAACCAGAGCATACATTGGGTGCATCTACACATAAAATTAAGATGAAGCAATAAACTCCAGAGCAGTTTCAGCTGGAGTAAATTGCTTCTGGGTGCAGTGATTACACATGTATGTGGGAGAGCAGTACTTTGAGTCAGGATATAGCAGCCCCAGGCTGGTAGTGGGCATGGCGAGGAAGAGGATCAGCCCTGAGCAGTGGTGCTGGGTGGCAGATGGGCTGGGCTGGGCTGGGCTGGGCACGAGAATCAGGCAGGACTCTGGCCCCTGCCTGGCTGGTATGACTGGGCACAATTTATGCTCACAGTCCCTGTCTACACATATTTGATCACACATTAATGACTCCATCATAAGATAATGCTATCTCCAACAGTACTATCTTACAGTGGAGTTAGTATATTGTACTTTAATACCAGCATATGTATACACTGTAATGATTTACTGTAGAGTTATTTAATTTACTCTTCAGTAAAACTCACATGCAGATGGGCTCATTGTATGAGCGAGAAGGTTAGAACATTTACTGCCACCCAGAGCTGACCCAAGTAGGGTACAGGGCCTGGGGCTAATTAGCCCATGAGGGGCCCCACACCAACCCGATGAGCCCCAGACCCAAAGAAACTGCTGTTGCCATTGGCAGCAGTGGAATAGGCAGCGGCATTAGTGGTGGTAGTGAGGGGCTTGACATGAAGCTGGTGGCAGCGGCACAGAGTCACCACATCATCTCCATCCAGCTCCTGGGCCCCCCCCCCACAAAGCACAGGGCCTGGGGCAGTTGCCCTGATTCACCCCCCACCCACTCAGGGATGGCCCTGATGCTACTACATAGTCCTCTGCCCCATGAGATAACAGGATGGTAGTGGTACACTGCCATCCATTTGGTAGATGACAACTAGAAGGGATGGGACATGTTTCCAGTGGGTTTCACAGCTATTTTTTCACACCAGGAAAAGGGATAAAACTTGGGTGTCAGGCCAGATCCACTTCAAGCTCTGAAGGAGCGTATATATTGCACAGACTTTCTTGCACATTTACCGCACACTTATTTCAGTCCTTTCCCAATCAGCCCATTCCCTCCCTCAACTCCTTGTCTGAGTGCCCTTCATCCTCCCCACCTGAGCTTCATAACCACCTCTATCTGATCAGTCCAAGGGCTCCTCCTCAGATCTTTCCTCAACCTCTTGGCTCTGTGCATCAGTCTCTTTGTGCATATGGTAACATTCCTGCCATTATGGGCTGTGTTTTACCATGAGTCACAGAACGTGGGCATCTCTCACGTAACAGCAACAGAGAAGTAGAGGGGCAGGGAGAAGGGGTGGCCCTCTATGTGAAAGAGTAGTAACCCTCCCTGCAGGTCAGGTTTGATAGCAGGGAAAGGTCCCTTGAGACCCTCCGAGTCAAAATACTAGGAGGTTCAGGAGAGGCTGACCTGATGGTGGGGGTCTACTATAGGCTTTCCTGCCAAGAAGAGAATGATCAGGCATTTTCCAGGGAACTGGCTGAGGCAACCCATACTAAAGACTTGATTGTCATGGGTAATTTCAAGTACCCTAACATCTGTTGTGATGACCATTCAGCCAGCTCCAACAGCTCAGCCAATTTCTTGGTAACTACTGATGACATATGTGTCGCAGGTTGTTGAATGGCTGACTAGGTGGGGAAGCCACTCTGAACTTAGTGCTTACCAAAGGAGAGGACATGGTAGGGAATCTGAGGATTGGCAGTTTTCTGGATGACAGTGACCACTATCTGATTAAGTTCACCATCTACTGGAAAGCTAAGATTTCAATTAGTAACAAAGGTCCTAGATTTCAGAAGGGCAGACTTTAACATACTCGGGAGTCTACTTAGAAAGGCCCTCTGTGACCAGCAACTAGGGGATTTGGGGGTTCAGAAGTGATGGTGCCTCTCCATGTAAGCAATCCTCTCTGCTCAAAAAGAGTCCATTCCCTTGAGATCAAAAGGCAGAAAAGGAGCCAAGAGACCTGCTTGGCTCAACAGGGGTATTACAGAACTTTTGAATAAGAAAAAGGACACATACAGGCAATGGAAAAAGGATCAGCAACCACGAAAGAGTTCACTTATGTAACCAGAGTGTGAGGTCCGAGATATGGAAAGCCAAAACAGGCATGGAGATCGAGCTAGCATCTAATAAAAAGGACAACAATAAGTCCTTCTACAGATACATGAGAAGCAAGGGGAAAAAGAAAAAGACCTCCACTGTGGGACCCCTACTGAATACAGAGGGGCAGCCCACAGCAGATCCCCATGAAAAGGCAGAGCTCCTAAGTGGTTACTTCATGTCGGCATTCCAGAATGTAACGAGCTGCACACCTGTCTAGAGGCCCAGGGGATATGGAGAAGTCAGACAACATGAAATCAGCCCCAACCAGGTGAGGGTCCTCTTAGAACAATTGGATATTTTTAAGTCTGCTGGGCCAGATGACCTACACCCTAAAGTCCTAAAAGAACTGGCTGAAATCATAACAGGGTCTTTGGTAAAGACATTTGCAAAGTCATGGAACTCTAGAGTGGTCCTGGACACCTGGAAGAGAGCCAACAAAATAGTACCTATTTTAAAGAAAGGGAGGAGGGATGACCCTGAAAACTACAGACCAATCAGTCTGATTTTGGTCCTACAAAAACATTTTGAAAAAAACACTGTTAAGGAGGCCATCAATCAAACTGACAGGGTATTAAGAAACAACCAGCACAGCTTTGTGAAGGATAGATCATGCCTAACAAACCTGATGTTCTTCTATGACCAAGTAACTAATCAGCTGGACAAGGGACATAAGGTTGACATCATTTACCTAGATTTCAGCAAGGACTTTAACTCCATCTCCCAGGACATTCTTTCAATTAAACTGGAGAGTACTGGCCTGGACCAGCCTACAGTGAAATGGGTGGATAACTGACTTAGAGGCCAGTCTCAGAAAGTAGTGTCTCACAGGGATTGACACTCAGACACATGCCTTTAAACCTATTCATTAATGACTTGGATGGAGGAGTGGAATGCTCTATGATTAAGTTTGCCAGTTATACCAAGCCTGGGAAATGCAGGCACACCAGAGGATAGGATAAGGATCCAAGATTACCCTGGACAGTCTGGTTCTATGGGCTGATCAGAATCAGATGAGGTTCAACAGGGAAAAGTGCTGGTCCTTCATCTGGGAAGGAAGAACCTTCACCATAACTATAGGATAGGCAGTAGCCCACTGGCTGACAACATCTGAGCAGGACCTGGGGGTCAAAACCAACCGGAAGATGAATATGAGCCAACAGTGCAAGGAAGTTGCCAGCAGGATGAACAGCTGATATGTTGCCAGCAGATCCAGAGAGGTGCTTCTCCCTCTCTACTCAGAGTTGATCAGACTGCAGCTGGAGTACCGTGACCAGTTTGGGTGTCACACTTCAAGAAGGATGTGGATAAGCTTGAGAGGGTGCAGCGAAGGGCCACCCATGTGATCAGAGGCCTGGAGGATAGGGCCTATGAGGAGAGACTCTGGGAATTAGGCTTGTTTAGTGTGAGTAAGAAGGAGGAGGAAGAGGTTGAGAGGTGACTTGATAGCCACCAACAAGTATGTCAGGAGGAAGCACCGAGATCTGGGGGAGCAACTCTTCAGGAAGGCACTCCTTGAGAGGATGAGGACCAATGGTCACAAATTAACAGAGGGAAGATTTAGACTGGACATAAAGATGAACTTCTCCATAAGGGTAACCAGAACTTGAAACGCCCTCCTGGACGAGGTAGTGAGGTTGCTCTCCTGGAGGTGTTCAACAGGAGGCTGGATAAGCACCTTGTTAAGCTAGTCTGAGCTTATTAACCTCCTGCCTATGACAAGGGACTGGACTTGATGATTTTACAAGTCTCTTCCAGTCCATTGATTCTATGACTTCCCAACCTACATTCATTTTCCTTGCTCAGTCAGTCTCAGTTTCCTGCAACTCTTCATTCAGTCTCAATTTATCCCCTGAGCCGCTAGCTGCCAGTAACCTGTCACCTTCCTCCCCATCTTCTAGTCCTTCTTGCTTTGTCCAATCAATCCTAAACTCCCTCCAAGTCTTAAGTCCAATCTCTTGCACATGCAGACAGACTAGCTACCTCTGCTCCCAGTCCCATTTTCCTGGATGTATTCTAGACCATTATTCACCTCCCCTGGTCTCATTCGTGTCCTCTCTGCATTTTACACAGACAATACTTTGGTCCTTGATACTAGCGTGTCAGCTATGGAAGGTTCTTGAGAGCACAGCAGACAAACACCCTGCTCGTAGTTCTAGTGCTCAGACCTGTGCATGGTACAGCTAGCTGCAACTGCAAGGGGAGTATGTGCATCAGCCATGGGTTGGAACAGGCTTAATGCAGGTGGAATCTTAGGAGAATCAAGACAAAGCTGTAGTGAATTTTTACTGAGCACATGAGAATTGGAATTTTTAAAGACTTCCTATGTAGCTAAATTTGGGTAGGTGTTAACTACCTTATCAAAAGACATTCCTGTCACAAAAGGCTACCCCTTGGGCAGTTTTCAGGACCCTTCTCCAACATCTTCTCAAATTAGGTCACCAAGTTGCTTTTTAAAAATATTATATATAATCTGACCATGAAAACCTGTATTTTTCCTTAGCCTTGTTTTTGAAAATGACTGACCTATTTTTGCATAACGTTTTGGGGGAGGGGGGAGAAGTAGCTTGAGGCAGACTGCTGACACAGAATGTTTCAGCCCCAACACTTAAAAGTTGTATGCAACTGAAAACGAGGTTTTTATAATGAAAACATGAGGCAACTTTTAATTTTAGTTGCCATCCCCACCAATATTTCCTGTAACACCTAGATTCTTCAACCAAGTGTGGGGCTCTACCCAATCCTATAGAAATGCATAATATGCATCAGTCCCCTTCCCAAAGAACTGACAGGTCAAGAGACAGGAGGAAAAAAGGGAAAAGTCAAGCAGGCAAAGAGAAGTAACAGAAGAAGATGGTGTTATACAGATAAGCGATGATCTAATATCACTTATGCCATACATCCTTCTCCATCTGGTCTACTGGATGTCTATCATGAGATTGAATGTTCTTTACTTAATGTCTGGACATCCTTATGTGCATTTTACCAGTACTCTTGTTATATAGAGTATGTTCAGAGTATAAAGGTCATAGGCCAGCACTCAATTTTGTGAGCTCCATGGTGGTATTTTCACCAACTATGCCTCTGCAATGCTAAAAATAGTTTGTTTTACTTCAACTCTTTTATAGAAAAAACGTATTCAGATTCTCTATCCAACACCTTGATACAACAGTGATGGATGCATTTGTAAATGCCAATGGTAGGACAGATAAAACACTAAATAAAACTGGTCAGAAGTTTGGATTTGCTGGGGTTGCTTTTCACCAAGGCAGAATAATTTAGGCTGAACAAGAGACACATTTACATTATTAGGACTCAGAGATCACCAATCATTTTCCTGATTTAGAAAGTTAGCCAGTGACCTAAATGAGAAGGCAGATTGCACTGACCCAGTCAAGAGTGATTTATTATTTCAACTGCAGTGCTTGAAGTTATATTGTTCCCACTTCTGCTTCAAAGGGGCTACCACCAGATAACCTACATACATATACTGAGATCTCTCTTGAATTCACTTGCTGTTTTATAGAATATGGGTTTGCCCCATATCCAGGTAGCAAAGACAGCAACATGGAAGCAAGTTTCCATTCATTCAGCAGACGTACTGGCAGCAGATGAAGGGCAATGAGAATTTTCCATTCTACTCAGCTGCTATGTCTATACAAAACAGTATTGCGCAGTGGTTGCTGCACATTTATTCAGTACTTGTTTATACAAGTACTAAATGCAAGTACTAAATAAATGTGCAGAAATCCAAGTTACTGGGCAGTAATGCTAAACACCTTTTTTGTGACAGTACTATGCAGTAGCCTAATACCGCTGCACAGTGGCATCTCATCACAGTTTGTTCCATGTGACACTATTGTGCAGCAGCATCAGGCTACTGCACAGGCAACATCTTGTGTAGACGTGCCCTCTGTAATGATTCTAAATTTCATAAGAATCAAGGCACAAAAGTAGCACGGTCACAGATGAGCAGAAGTAGACTGATCAGTGTCCCAGGAATTGTACCAAGGAAAAGCTGATGAGATAAGCAGATGCCATATTTACTGAAATTGTTACACCTACTGCAAAGCAAGATTTAGGTTCTGGCAGAACTTGGCTACAGCATCTTAATGTCAAAAAATGATTACGACCAGGATACAGGTATCACTGAGTCAATCTGCTGGATGCTAATGCTACTGAATCATCTTGTAAGTAAAGCCAAATTGAATTTTTACATTAAGAACATTTCAATCAAAAGGGTACAGATTCCAGGACTGAAATGCTTTATGAATTGATTTTGGATTGGGACAAGTTCTCGCACCTTAAAAAGTACAAAGATTTGACATTTTCAGGATGTGATTTTTTGATTTTCCAATTTAAAACAATTTTCCCTGGCCAAGATAGTTATTCATGACCATCTAAACACCTTGGACCTTGATGACAACACATCAGACAGAGCAAGAGTTATATGACCAGCTCCATTTTGAACAGAACTGTGGAGGGATGAAGCTGTGGCTTAGCAATACATCTGGCCAACCCATTCCAGAGTAACAATCCTAGTGGAACATCCTTTCAAAGATGAGTGAAACGATTTAGTAATTCTATCTCCGTATAGCCTCCATTCCCATCCACTTTGCTAATGACTCTGTTAGTTTGGGGTTATGCTGCATGTATATTAGTAAAGACAATATATTGGGGATAATATTTCAGGGTCTTTAATTTCAGGGTCTTTAATTTGCCCACAGGTAACAGAATAATGTAAAGAAGTTATTTCCCTCATAAGGTTGCTAAAAAGTCATACCTAACGGTATGTCCCTGACCACTCTCTTCTTTTCTATGCTGAAGTTTCATGTAATTGTTTTTTACTTTGGCTTGCTAAAAAACAAAAGGAAATGAACATTTCAGAATTTCACTCTGTATATTTCCCTTAGTATTCTGAAAAACACTCACTTTATATTTGAACCAATTTCTTGATAGAAGTTACACTTTTTTGTTCTTATACACATATACTGAAAACAAAAAAAACAAAAAAAAAAACCCCAAAACACCTGCAAAAACCACAGTAAAGTGTTAGGGTAAGAACAATTATTTCTACAGAAAACACACATTGCAATCCAAGGCCAAATTCATCCTTTTCTTAACAGCACTGACTGCAATGCAATTACAAAAGAAATACACTTACATCACTGTAGTAAAATGTATTAAATGTTTTAAATCAAAGTTGTCCAACTCCTTTAAAACAGTAGGATGTATCTGAACCACATTGTTAAAGGCCCAGAACTCGGGACGTGAACACTGCCACCACTCGCTACTTTTTCCCTGCTGCCAATTTGAGTTGCCAAGGGAGAGAAGAGTACCCAAATTTGGTAACAGCATTTACCCGATGCATTCCATAGCTGTGCCAATGTAGTGGCAATGCCAGCTATACCAACAACCCCCGTGGGCTGCAGTTTAACACACTCGGGTCTCTCTTTATGCAAATTTGTTTTGTGTGAATTCGCTTATATGCAATGACCTTATTTATACCAGAAATTCGCTTTGTGCAAGAAAAATCCAATCTTATTTAAAGTCGGAGGGCAATGAGCAACCTGCCAGCTGGCAGAGTTCCAGCCTACACGGAGCTGGGAGGAAGCAGAAGGCAGGCAGCAAGACAGGGGGCATGACATGCATGTATGGTACAGGCACATGGCTCCAAGTAGCCTTGAGGGCATCTCTGGCAGGTAAATTGGGGGGTAGAGGGGGATTGAAGGCCCTGTAGGGAAGGAGCTAGGAAGGGCTGGGGCTGCTGTTTAGCCAGGGGGTGCCTGGGGCCACAGTATGCAGTTGCAGGGTCTCAGCGGGGACCAGGACAGAGCCTCCAGTGACTCATTGGGGGAGGGCTGGCTCCCCAATGCCACGCACATTTCCAAGCGGAAGAAGTGGATGCACGGGTGCAATGGTTCCAGGCCCTGGGCTCGGCTCAGGTCCTCTCCCTGCCTGGTCCCAGTGCCCCATGCCCCACTGCCCTGGCCATATACCTCCTGTGGCCCAGGGCTGCACCCCTCAAAGATCAGCAGGCATGAGAGATGCATCACCAGAGCAGCGCAGGATGAGCAGCCATTGTTCCCTGCCGACCTGCTTCCCTGCCCCAGGTAGCTCTCCACGTGGGAACAGCAGGGCTGCTCATAGAGGCTATGAGCTTGCTGATACACTGGGTCATGCCTGCTAGGCTGCAGAGGCTCAGGGGCAAGAACACAGGGAACAGTGGGGCTGCATGGGGAGGTGCTTGCCCCACACTTCCTTGGCACCTGCTGCATGGGCCACTGCTTGCAGTATGGGGTGAGCATCTTCTCCACATGGCCTCACTGTACCCTACTTCCCTGCCCCAGGTGCCTCTGCAGTTATTACTGTTTGAATGTATTATGGTTTGGGGTGGGGGGGTAGTAGACTGAATCTAGGACACATCCCTACTAATTACATGTAATAATAGATTTGCTTTATGCAAATTTACTTTATAGGAGTGTTTTCTTGGAACACAAACCTTGCACAAGAGAGACCTCCGTGTAATCCAGTTGGACAGCCCTGCTTTAGCCTTAGCAAAGTTCGTTCAATAAATTTGTCTTACTGAACTATTTGACTCAAGTAATCACTCAGAATACCTTTGTCTATTGCCAGACTAGTGGGCCAAATCCTTTGAAATTAGTTGGACTTTGGCCCAGCCAATGATTGAAGGATTCAGTTCATTGCTTTGTTTGAGCTTCCTCCTGGCTCTATTAAAAGTTGGGACCATCACAGAAAGGAAGTAAAACAGTTTACTCTTCCCTTTATCCTGATTCTGTGCCCTTTATAAATGGATCTTCATGGTTATTGAATAATTGAAGACAGTGTGAGCTGTCCAATGTCATTGGCAAGGTACATGGGGAATGGGGATGACTGGATTTCTTGTCTCTCACAAGTGCACTCAGGAGAAAGGCTATGGACATAGTCCTGGTGACCAGTGATAATGGAAGACAGAATTTTCAGAGATGAGTGGATTTGAATTTGAGGAACAACTAGGAAGAAAACAGGAAACTTTATTTACTTGGAATAAACACATTTGACAATATGAGACAGAGCTACATTAATGCAGAATGGCACAGGGTCACTTTTTCATTGAAAAATTAAAGTTCACTCAGTGTGGAAGAAGAGCCTGATGCAGGGATAGAGAGAAAGCAAAGGTGGTTTCAAATATACAGTGGCCTTTGGCTTACGGTCATGTTGCCCAGGACCAAGAGCCAGGCCAAATAGAAATCCCTAGAGCACAACAGACACACTTTACCCTTTCTTAGTACCATCCAGTAGAATCATTTTCCTTGTTTTTTCCAGCCAGAAAACTTTACATCTAAGAGCTTTTTCTGGTTCTCTCTTCCATGGTATGGTTATTCTTTTTATCTGAGTGGACTAAAGGAGTTTCAAGATTACTGTGAATGAATCCCTCTCTTACCTAGGAACACGTTGCTTGTTTTTCAAATTTTTCACTAGGCAGTAACATAAAAGATGACAACAACATGAAAGGAGTCTTTCATGCATTACAAATATCATTCTTGACACTTTAGCTTCCCTCCCCATCTTGCAAAACAAACCAAAAAAAATGAATGAAAAACCTGTTATGTACTAATAAGGCAACAAAGAGAGACAAGCAATATACAGCTAAAATGCAATACTGTACAACAAAGTACAACTCCTTAGCTTCTGGGATGATCAGACATTCTCTCAACTACATAATGCCAATTATTTACCAGTACCCTCACCAACCGCCATTTCTAATTCCCTTGAATTTTTTGTTCTTATGATTCAGGATATCATGTTTCCTTTTGGGCATCATCCAGGTCAGATCTCCTGAGTTTGTGGAGCATAGCCCAATGCATATGGGGAATGTGGGTCTTTAAAAAATCATATAGCACTGGGGTGTGAAATTTGCCTAGTCCCCTAGCCTGGATTCAGACTGCAAAGAGCCTCGAAGTCTGGATTCAGACCCACCTCCAGAAGTGGGAAACACAGCACCAGGGGCAGCACCCTCTGCTGAGAAGGCTCCCTGCAGAAAAGGACCTGGGGGTTACAGTGGACAAGAAGCTGCATATGAGCCAACAGTGTGTCCTTGCTGCAAAGGAGGCTAACAGCATATTGGGCTGCATCAACAGGAGTGTTGCCAGAAGACTGAAGGAAGCAATCCTTCCCTTCCATTCAGCACTGGTAAGGCCACATCTGGAATAACTGTCCAGTTTTGGACCCCTCACTACAGAAGGGATGTGGACAAATTGGAGAGAGTGCAGCAGAGAACAACAAAATGGTTAGGGGGCTGGGGCACATGACTTCTGAGGAGAGGCTGAGGGAACTGGGATAATATAGTGTGCAGAAGAGAAGACTGAGGGGGGATTTGATACCAGCCTTTAATTCCTTGAAGGGGGGTTCCAAAGAGGATGGCACTGGACTGTTTCCACTGGTAGCAGATAACAGAACAAGAAGCAATGGTGTCAAGTTGCAGCAAGGGAAGTTGAGGTTAGATATTAGGTCTACTGTCTGCCCAGCACCAAAATCAAGAACATTGCGGGGATGATTCCAGCCATTATCCACCCCACAGACTACTACCCCATGGTCCTCATCCATGTGGGTATGAATGATGAGGCCAGGAGAAGCCCCAATCACCTGATGGCAGACTACCAGGCACAGGGGGGCCTGCTAAAGGAGACAGGGGTGCAGGTGGTGTTTCCTCCATCCTACCAGTAAGCAGACATGGAACGAGACAAGAGACCTGCATTGGCAAGGTCAACTTCAGATTTCGGAATTGGCGTCTCAAGGCAGGCTTTGGCTTCCTGGACAATGATCTGCAGAGGGACATGCTTGGATGGGATGGGCTGCACCCTTCCCCCAAAGGTAGGCGTGTTTTCTCTTCTATGTTGGCGGATCTCCTCCGGCAGGCTTTAAGCTAGGCTTGTTGGGGGGAAGGGAATGATGTGGGCAGAGGGAGCCTCAAGCAAGCAAGTCAAGCATCGCCTGCAGGAGAAGCCCAGTCTAAACTAATGACAAGAGAAAAAGGTAATCAGGTAAGTGACATGGGCCTGGGTATTGCTGGGCTTAGGGGGGATTCCATTCACCCTCAGGAGGCCTCAAATGCCTCTATACTAATGCCCACAGCATGGGAAACAAGCAGGAGGATCTAGTCCTCCTGCTAGCCAGCACCAACCCAGATATAGTGGGGCTTACTGAAACATGGTAGGACCCAACACGACTGGGCAATGAATATCAAGGGCTACAGGCTCTACAGGAAAGACAGGACAGGTAGGAAGGGTGTGGGTGTGGCACTCTATGTCAAGGAGCAACACACATCCTCAATGTGTATCACTGGGTCAGAGGAAGAGCTAACAGAAGTGCTCTGGGTTAGACTACAAGAGGGTCAGGGAGAAAGGGACTTCACGACAGGGGTCTACTACAGACCACCCAATCAAGGAGAGGAACGAGACCAGGAATTCGTAAGTCAGCTCACGGAGATAGTTAGGTCCAAGGATGTGGTCGTCATGGGTGACCTAAACTTGCCAGACATCTGTTGGGAGAAGCAGACAGCCTGGTCTGACCGCTCATGCAGGTTCTTAACTGACATACAGGACCTCCATTTAACCCAGGAGATACACAGCCCCACCAGGGGAGATACCTTGTTGGATTTGGTCCTGGCCATGTGCAACGACCTGGTACGGGGTCTGCAGGTGCTTGACCACCTAAGCAATAGCAATCATCATCTGCTGGAATTCACCATCCAGAGCAAGGTGGCGAAAGTCTCCAGCAAGGCAGCAGCCCTTGACTTCAGGAGGGCAGACTTTAATGAGGTAAGAAAGCTAGTGGGGGAAGCACTGAGGTCCCAGAGCTGGAGGGAGTTGAGTGTCCAGGAGAAATGGTCGCTCCTTAAGGAGACGATCCTCCAAGCTCAAAGGGAAGCAATCCCTACACAAATCAAAGGGGGCAAGAGAGCACAAAGGCCCCTATGGCTCACAAAAAGCATCCAGGAACATCTCCAAACAAAAAAGGAAGCATACACCCGTTGGAAAGCAGGGGCCGTCACAAGAGAGGGCTATACCTCAGTAGCTCAGGAATGTAGGGCAGCAGTCAGGAAGGCCAAGGTAGAAATGGATCTGGGACTAGTGACCCACATCAAGGACAACAAGAAGTCCTTTTTCAAATACATAGGGGGGCAAAAGAAGGTGCCAAGTAACATGGGGCCTCTGCAGGACACTAGGAAATCTGGTCATCTCACCTGACGGTAAAGCTGACATATTCAACAGTTTCTTTGCCTTCATATTTCTGAGGAGAGACCTGGATAGCTCCTCCACTGGCACCCCCAAGGGCCTTGTGGGTGGCACACCCAGGCCTAGGGTTAACGAGGACCTTGTCAGGGAACTTTTGGAGGTACTAGATGTATTTAAAATTTGCAGGTCCTGATGATCTCCACCCCAGAGTGCTGAAGGAACCAGCAGGGGTCATTGTGGGATCTCTGGCACAGCTCTGCAAGCACTCACGGTACTCGGGCAATGTGCCGGAAGACTGGAAAAGGGCCAATGTGGTCCCCAGGGCTCAATCCCCAGGCCTGTACTATTCAACATCTTCATCAGTGACTTGGACGAGGGGGTAGAAAGCACCCTGTTCAAGGTCACAGATGACACTAGGATGTGGGGTGAAGTGGGTACACTAGTAGGAAGGAACAGGCTGCAAGCAAATCTAAACAGGTTTCAGGGGTGGGCCAAAGAGAACAGGATGGGGTTCAACACTGACAAGTACAGGGTAATGCACCTGGGGAGGAAGACCCAGTGGCACACCTACAGGCTGGGGAACTCCCTTCTCGCCAGTGTTGAGACAGAAAGGATCTTGGAGTCATCACTGATGCCACAATGTACATGGGCCAACTGTGGGGACACTGTCAGGAAGGCCAACCATACCTTGTTGTGCATCCACATATGCAGCTCAAGCAGGTTCAAGGAGGTGATCCTCCCTCTCTACGTGACACTGCTCAGGCCGCAGCTGGAGTACTGCGTCCAATTCTGGGCGCTGCACTTCAGGAGGGATGTGGCCAATATGGAGAGGGTCCAAAGGAGGGTCACCTGCATGATCAGGGGTCAGCAGGGTAAGCCTTACAAGGAGAGGCTGAGGGACCTGAACCTGTTCAGCCTCCAAAAGAAAAGGCTAAGACAGGATCTAATGGCAGTCTACAAACTAGTCAAGGGGGACCAGCAGGCATTGGAGAGTCCCTGTTCCCCCGAGCAATCCCAGGAGTTACAAGAAACAATGGACACAAGCTAGTAGAGGGTAGTTTCAGGCTAGATATTAGGAATCACTATTTTCACTATCAGCGTGGCTAGGACCTGGAACCAACTGCCAAAAGAAGTGGTGCTGGCTCCTACCCTAGGGGTCTTTAAAAAGGAGGCTGGACGAACATCTGGCCAGAGTTGTTTGACCACAGTACTCTTTCCTGCCTTGGCAGTGGGTCAGATTAGACTATATCCTCAGGTCCCTCCCAACCCTACCAACTATGAATTAGAGGCGGGGGGAAAACTTCCCCTCAAGGGCGACAGTAAAGCGCTAGAACAGATTATGTAGAAAAGGGTGGAATTTCTATCCCTGCAAATTTAAGACCCAGTTAGACAAAGCCATGGCTGGAAGGATGTAGTTGGGGTGGTTCTGCTTTGAGCAGGGGTTGGATTAGATGATCTCCTCAGGTCTCTTCCAACCCTAATTTTCAATAATTTTATACCCAGTGTACCATAGATTTCTGTGGTAGAGCCTGCCCCCACCAGCCTCTCTTCTGAATTCACACCCCTTTTAGGAATCCCACAGGCCAGAAGACATGGCTCTGGATCCTGCCCACAAATCACAGGCTTGATACGCCTGGTATAGCGTGCTTCTCATAGCTAACCCATGCTACAGTTTAAGCATGGGAAAAAGGGTAAAATGAGTCCATATTTTCCTCAGATGTGTGCTCTTGGGGAGGACATCAAAGACTTCATCCAAATCTTAATTAAATCAATCAGCTTGCTTCAACAAGCTTTGGATCAGGCTGCTACTAAGCAGTTCCCATGTTCCTGTAATCCAACAGATAACAGAGCTTTCTGCAGCAGGTATGTAGGGAGAGATGGTGCTCCTTATGCTTTTCTTGCAACAATCTTAAAGGCCAATGTAGGAATCTGACCCAATAACAGACACTTTCAGTTCAGCTGAATGGTAGTGGAGAGACGCGAATAACTTGGTGCCAAAAGCACATAGCTTAACATCAGTGCTAAGGGTGCATACAGGAGCAGCCCTAATATAGCAGATAAGGCTCTGCAGGAGAAAGGGGAACGATTCAATTCATGCTTTTCCCTAGAACAAACCCAGGAAAAGAATCCAAAATATTGGCTATCTGTGACAGGAGCGGCGCCTGCAGGGCGGCCGTGATACCCCTGAGGTCCCTTGCACCATGCCCAAGCCGGCCCAAGGACACCCTCTAATTCTCCCCTGCCACGACTTTGATGATTAATATATGTAGGGAGGCTGCCTTCTACCTCCCTGGGCACAGTGTATTGGGATCTCTGTCCCTGTGATCTCCCAGACTGTCCGATGGGCGCTCCCTAGGCACCCTAGCCTTAGGGCTATGAGCAAAAGACGTCGTCCTTCTCAAATACAATGCCTGCCCACTCTGGGCCTTCTCTATAGTCTCGCCTGCTCTCCCGGGCCTTCCCTATAGTCTCACCTGCTCTGGGCCTTCCTAGTGCCGCTGTCCCTTCCTGGGCCTCTCAATGAGACTGCCCCTCCCTTGGGGGTCTCAATGTCCACTCTGGGCTTCCTAATAATGCCAGTGCCCCTTCATCTGGGCTTCTCAATGTGGCGCTCCCCCCTCTGGGGCTTGCCGTGCCCACACTGGGCTCCTTAAAATATTGCCCCCTGCCTGGGGCTGACTATGCCCAACTTGGGCTCCTGAATAAATGCGGTCCCCTTTCAGGCAATCCCAATGCCCGAACTTGGGCTTCTCAATAAAATGCCCCCCTTTTTAGGGCTCCTCAATGCTGCCCCCTTCCTGGGGCTCACTGTGCCCAACTTGGGCCTCTCAATGTTGCCCCTCTCTGGGCTCACCGTGCCCCCACAGGGCTTCTAAGTATGGTGTTCCCCTCTCTGGGCTCACCGAGTCCAACTTGGACCCCCTCTCAGTGCTGCCCCCTCTCTGGGGCTTGCTGTGCCCAACTTGGGCCTCTCCCAATGCCCCTCTCCGGGCTGGGGTCTATGCACCCCCATACTGCTGTGCCCTCTCTGGCGCCTATAAGAACACTGCACCTCCCCCCGGGCGCCGGGATCCCCACACTGCTGGGGTCGCTTTATGAGGCCTCCTCCAACCCCTACAGCCTCACTCAAACCACCGGTGTAATTCAATACTAACAAAACATAACACAAGCCTCCTGGCTATAACCAAACATAAGGCACCTGGCCACAACAATGTAAGCCTCCTGGCTATCACTCCACATCCTTGCTCCAGCCTTTGGAGCGCTCATGAGCTACACTCGCATCATTTCCCCGGAGCTCCTGCTCCTCCGGCTGCTAGCAGAGAACTCCCTGCCTGACTCTGGCTCTGGGCTTTATACAAGCCAAGCCCTGCCCTCTCCAGTCAGCTGTCACTCATTGGTTGCCCAAGTAACCCACAGCCGCACTGCTTAGTCACTGCTAGGGCTCCTTCCCTAGCAGTTCTTCCTCCTTTAGGAGCAGGGCAGCCAAGTGCCCTGCGACACTATCCTATTAAAAAAGCCCAGGTGGAAAGAGAAAAAGTTTGCATAAAGCCATCTTTCACCCCCTTGAGAACCAAGACGATGTCAGAATTTAATAGATAGGTCATCTTTCTCCACTTGTACTCAGCCTTAGTGAGGCCGCAGCTGGAGTACTGCATCGAGTTTTGGGCTCCACAATTCAAAAAGGATGTGGAGAAGCTTGAGAGAGTTCAGAGAAGAGCCAAGCACATGATCAGAGGTCAGGGAAGCAGACCCTACAACGCAGGCTGAGAGCCTTGGGGCTCTTTAGCCTGGAAAAGCGCAGGCTCAGGAGTAATCTGATGGCCACCTATAAGTTTTTTAGGGGTGACCACCAGTATCTGGGGGAACATTTGTTCACCAGAGCGCCCCAAGGGATGACGAATAGGTCGAGTGGTCATAAACTACTACAAGACCATTTCAGGCTGGCCATAAGGATGAATTTCTTTACTGTCTGAGCCCCCAAGGTCTGGAACAGCCTGCCGCCGGAGGCAGTTCAAGCGCCTGCATTGAACACCTTCAAGAGCAAACTGGATGCTTATCTTGCTGGGATCCTATGACCCTGGGGCAGGGGGCTGGACTTGATGATCTTCTGAGGCCCCTTCCAGCCCTAATGTCTATGAAATCTGTGAGATGTTCTCATCCTTGTCTTCATTCTGGACAGGCTAGTGATGCTAAGTACACTGTATTTTTACTATATATTTGTGCCTAAATTACAAAATAAGTAGCTAAAACAAGCTTAACATTAAAAAAAAACCATGATGATATAAAGTGAGTCGAGATGCCATCTGCAGTAAAATTATTCTTTTCTCCTCCCATTTCTAAATGGAAAAAAAATGATCATAATATTTTTTAAGAATAAAGTAGTACATTTTTGTTTCTGTAAACAGGGAGTGAGGATTTAAGCACCATGTGTGGAGAAAAGTACTGATGTGGTGTGGAACATGTGCACCATGCTCTTTGGTAGCTCTGAGGCTTCAAACAAACAACGCCAATATGACCCTTCCCTTCGGAAAATAAAAATGCCAGTTATGTAATAGTTTGCTCAGAAGCAAAATGCCCAAAGAGTTTCTTTAAGGATTTCTCAAGGCAGAAGAGTTAACAGAGAAGGATGCATAATTATTAGGGCTGTGCAAAGCTTTGGGTGCCGATTCAATTTGAAAAAGATTCAGCAGCTGAATCTCTGAATCCAAATCAAATCAGGAGACCAATTAAAAGGTCCAAATCGATTAGAAGCTCTCTGAACTGATTCAGAGAGCTTTGATGATTTGGGCAGTCCTTGCTCACTGCTGCAGGGAGCTGGACCCCGACTCTGTGCTGTCAGCTCCATAGGGGGCAAGCTGACTCCGTGCAGGCTCTGTAGGGGCAAAGGGAGTGGGCTGGTGGAGGGGAGAGGGGACCATGGAGGGACCCCAGTCAGACCCCATCCCCTGTCTTCTCTTCCAGCCCCCCTGAGTGCCCCCCAAACCCTGCCTGCTCTCTCAGCCCCATCAAGGGCTGCCCCACCTGCCCCAGCTCCCAGTTCTTTAAAGAAAGCCAGCTTCTGCAGCTGCCTTGGGGCTTCTGGGGGCTCATGACAGAGCCCCCCACGCAGCATGGTGCAGTGGGGGCAGCAGGAATTGCCCCTTCCACCTGGCAGCAAACGATGAGTACAGGTTTTTTTTGGTTTTTTTTACATGCCAGGATGCTGAGGCCAGGCAGCCATTGAAGGGGCTGGGAGAGTGGGCGGGGGATGAGGCCTGTTTGATTTTGGAGATTCAGCTGATTTAGCAGCAACTGAATCAGATTCAGCCGAATTGATTCGGGACTGTGATTTAAATCATTGACTCAAATCACTGTCCCCTGAATGGGTCGAATCCAAATCCAAAGTTCATACCAGCCACTTTGCACAGGCCTAATAATTATATCCCCACTTTTTCCACCAATGTATGATAGCACTGGAAAGACACAGAGACAGAGAGAAGAAATAAATGAAGACATTTTCTGTGCATGTGAATGCATCTCCCACATGGACTCGGATGTAAGCAGTTATAGCTATGGCTGGTAGGAAAAGAAACAACCTTAAACAAAAAAAACTTTTCCAAAAACTTGATTTTTCACCAAAATGATCATTTTCATTATAAAAAGGGTGTTTCCCTTTAAAAATATGTTTTTCCATGGGTAAAAAAATTAAACAAACAGAAACAAGCCAATGCTTGCATTTAGAAGATCTGGGGCTGGAATCTGATTTGTCAGCAGAAAATATTTGCATTCTACTTTTCAGGAATAAAAGTCTCTGTTCAGAGATTTTCACAGTTACGGGGAAAAGGTAGAGATATGCCAAGGGGAGAAAAAAAAAAAATCTACTAACTCTAATGGCAATAAACACCACCCTACATCAGTTCTGTAGGAACATACCTTACACTTCTTGCTCTGATAACGCCCAGACCATTACACCTGTCTTACCAAGCTGATTAAGAATTCCCCAGAGATGAGGGCACGGCTATGGAAAGTGGGCCTTGATACGTCCTAGCAGCCAGACTACTCCATAAAATAGCCCTGAGGTTGCTGTTAAGCTATTTAGGAGCTAAATCATTCACCAATCAGCTCCTGAATCCAAAGGCACAAGAGTGGCTTAGAGCTCCCTTTGCCTTAACCACCGTTCTTGTAGCTCGCCATAAACAAAGCTTGCCAAGTACAAGAAAGGGGCTGAACCCTCCCCCCAACCTGAAAAAAAGGACTCACATGTATCCTTGTAGCACAGAAAAGCATATGGTTAAATCTAGAGAAGATAGAAAAGCAGCACACACACACACACACACACCCCCCGTAAGCGCGTGCACGCGCATACACACGCGCACACACACACACACACACACACTCTCTCTCTCTCTCTCTCTCTCTCTCTCTCTCCTTTGGGGTCTAGTTTTTAAGCACAGCTAAATGGAGGAATGTTCAGGCCTAAATGTACTGTGTGAAAGCATATTACTTTAGGGAATATCACATTATATAGTTCTTTTAACTCCCAAATTACTGCACAGTCCTGAACCACAGACTTGACAACTCGCGTCATGGAATGAAAACTAAAAGTCTCCAGCTATTGAAGGAGCTGAATCCCTTGTGCCTAGACAAACAAGTTACCATGAATACATTATTTCCCCCCCACCCCGTTCTTCTTTCTTACTGTGGCTTCCCACAATAACTACATTTTAATGGTACCACAGAAATGCTAATAGAAGAAATAAATGGAGAAAAATCTTCTTGAAGGGATAGTAAGCCAGTAAGAAAGACTACTAAACTCAAACCATTTAGAGTTAGGTAAAAGCTAGTTGAATTAACACGTTAGCTTTTTCCCAGAAAGTATGCTAGCCAGTTTAGCTGCTTTTTAACCAGTTAAATGCAACATCCTCTGGGGTGGGCCACTGCAGCTTTGCACAATATCACAGAAGCACTTTTATCACAAAATAAAGATGAGCACTGTATCAGAACTGAGACGCTAGAAGAACTTTAGTTACGCAGAACGTGGTTGTACTGAAGTAGTACAACCTGTTCCCCAGAGTTAGTGCAGTTCTTGTAATAACCATCCTGGGGTATTTATTAAATGCTCTGATCCAACATCTTTAATTTTTTTTTTAAATCAGTAAATGCTGATAAACAGATTTCACCTCACTCTCACAGATCAATTAAAAGATATTTCCATCATTAACAATCAACATTTATTGAAAGAGGACATAAGAAAATGGGTGGCTGACAAAGAACCATACTGACTGCAGTTGGGACTGCAACTCGCTGAAACTCCAAGGGAATGGGAACAAAGAAAGAGGAATTGACAAAGCAGACAAGGGAGCAACAGGCGAGTGGAGCCAGGACTGACGGCAGCCTTGAAATAGTTACATTTGCCATTAATAAATTGTCTGCCCCTACCACAGCTCTAATTTTGTGCAATTCTGAAAATTTAAATTGATAAAGATCAAAATAAATGCTTCAAAACAAACAAACAAAAACAAAAATACTACCAATTGAACCCATTAAGAAATAAAAATTAAACGCTGCCAATCCTATCTATGATTTTAGGAAATCGTCCCATTTTTTACTCTGTGTTTGTGTTGTATCTGTCATAATGGAACCTTCACGCTGCCTAGTGTCGACAGGTGTTACCACAATATAAATAAATATTAGACCTATGCAAAGCAGCAAGTATTTGATTCAGATTCATGTTTGGCAGGACAGCGATTCAAATCACTGATTCAAATCCCAATTCAAATTTGGGATTCGTATCCGCTGTCCCGATTCGATTTGGCTGATTCAGATTTGGAGATTCAGCGGCAATTCAGCCATAGACTAAAATACCTATAGCTTTGTCATTTTTTTTGCAGATTCAGATGAAAACAGCAGGGATGGTAGCCCCTTCTGAGGGCATGAAGTTTCAAAGAGATAGGTGTAGGGGTTTCTGTGAGCATGAACCTCAAACCGTTGAAAGCAAAACTCATATTATTTGTGTGTGTCAAGGCAGAGCAGGATGAATGCTGCAGGTGATGGTAGCCCCTTACGTGGACAGGAGGCCTGCCAGGTTTCAGGGAGAGTGGTGCAGCTGTTTCTGTGAAAGTACACCTCAAGTTTCTGAAAGCAAATTAAAAAAAAAGCAAATGGGTGGCACTCACTCACCTGTATGGAGCTTTGGGAACCCCAGCAGTAGGAGGTTCACCTTCAGGAACACCAGCTGCTCCAAGGAGGTGTGGTGAGGTGTTGCAACATCACCAGTAATGCTGAATACCCTCTTGCTTGGAACACTGGTTGGCGAACAGGGCAGGTGTTCCTAAGAAACCGTGGACGGATCCTGCCACACCTGGCTGTGGGTTGTCCAATAGGCCAAGTGGTCACAGGGCAGTGGCTCCACATCTTTGGCAAGATGGGTAGACACCAAGGCCTCCACATTACCTGCCTGATTGTGAGGTCTGGTTCCTCTGCTATGACCTTGGCCCACATTGGCAGCACTTGTGGTAGAGGAGGAGACTGGCTGATGGATGATAGCATACTGGCACAGGGAAGTGGATCCTCCTCTTCCACATCCCCCCACCTCTGCCATTCTCCTCCCTGAGTCTGCTCACCAGCACCTCCATCCAGTGATTGAGGGTTTTGCTGCTGCAGATGCTCCCCTTCAGCCTCGGGTTGCACACGCCCTCCAGCATGTGGACCATACTGGATTGCAATAGATCTGCAGCAACATTTTTTGATGCCCTCCTTCACTTGCTTCAGCAGTGGCTGCACCTCCGGGCAAAGCAGCTTGCCTCAGCCAGGAACATAGATCCCCTGTAACATCTCCATTTCATTCTCAAACCCCTTCACTACAGATATCACCTGACTAAAGAGAGCATCTCCAGCACTGAGGATCTCAGTGGCCTTGAGAAATTGCTTGAGGACCACCAAGATCTGGGAGATAGTATCCCACTCTGTTTTAAGGGGGGGCACTGATCTCAATCTCCCCAACTAAACCCATGTCATGGATAGACAGGTGCAGACCCCACCTTCTGTTGCTCCACCAACCTTTCCAGCATCAGGTATATGGAGTTCCACTCAGTCTCCACATTCTGCATGATTTTGTACTATGGGATGCTCAGCTCTGTCTGTGTCCCACAGCACCTTGCCCCCCTTGATGCTCTGGTGGAAGTAGTCCACCACCTTCCTGCATTTCAAAATGAGTTTTCTGGTAGTGATGGTGCCATCACCAAGAGCCCTGTCCCCCTCAAAGGCATCCCTGACTATGAGGCAGAACTTGTGTGTCACATAGCAAATGCCAAAAAAATTGGCATTATGTACAGCCTTGACCATATTGGCCCCATTGTTGGTGAACATAAGCCAAAGGGTGAGCTTGGCCTGCCCAACAAGCCACCCCTGCACCATGTAGTTCATGGCCATTATGATCTCCCTTGCCATGTGGGACCCATCCATCATCTCCGCTTGAAGGAGAGCCCACCAATGCCCTGACTGATAACACCTTACAGTGCCCTGTAAGGGAGAGGAAGACATGATCTCCACCCCACCTGCTCCAGATATCCTAGGTGAAGTACACGGCTACCTGAGGACCTGTCTTTCTCAGCTCCTCCCTCAAGTACTCCCTGCATGCCTCATACAGAGAGAGCACCACCATCCTGGTAAAGGTGGTACGTGCAGGCACTTGGTACAAGGGGGTCATGAGCCACCTGAACCCTGGATGCTCAAAGGAGAAGAGCTGGCCATCCAGAGAAAGCATCTCCCCAGTGCATCCCCCCTTTGTCTCCACCTTTCCACCACTGGTCCAGGGTTGCCTGCCTCTGCTTCTTGGAATCGGGGCTTTGGAACAAGGGGGACTTCTTTGGGCACATTCCCATTGTTGCCAGGCTAAGGAGGAACAAGGCGAAGGTGGTGCTGCCTCCTGAGATCCAGCAGCATTGCCATGGTGGTCAAGTGTTTCATGTCCTTGCCCTGGATGATCTGTCTTTGTGGTGTCAGGTGATCCTAGGTATGCTACCTGCTAGCACGGCCAAAATGATCCCACACTACACTATGCACCCACTTCTAGGTTGAAGGTGGGGATTCCAACCCTCAACCTAGAGGCTTCCAAATCAATTCAGACCTTTTAATGGGTCTCCTAATTTGATTCAGATTCAAATCTTCTGTGAATTGAATTGGCTACTGAAGTTTCACACAGCCCTAATAAATAATAGTAACAATACATGAGCATATATGGAACCTTATATAAAACCCCAGGGCCTTTCAAGTGCTGAAAGTTGTGCATATGATTAAGATTATTTCTGGTTTGGTACCTGTGCAGGGGTGGGAAGGCAGTGCTTTGCTTTCTGGCCCTGTTAAAAGCAGATAATAGATCATAAAATTTCAGTTGTAGCTCAAATGTTGTCGAAAACAACTTGCATACATGAATTAAGAAGCTGTATAATTTAGCCAATTATCGTCTACTAGGAGGTTACACATTTTGGCAGTTAGCCAGAATACAAAGAATTTGACAGCTTGCATTCGAGTATAATCTGAAAAACGTGTTGGCATGATCATCTTGGCAATTTCTGACATTATTATAGCAAGCCATGGCCCTGTAATACTGAGGGAAGCCGGAATCTTAATTATATTTTGCATGAAGCTTTTAAGTCAGCTTGGTGGGGGTATTGTTTTCTTTTTGCCCCAATACCTTTTAGCTAAATAGGGGATATCAAGTTTAAACAAAAATCATTTCATTGTGGATACGAGATGCCTAGTGGATATTTATTCTTGGAAACTCATTTGAAAGAAACTGCATAATTAACACATCAACAAAGATTTGTCTAAGAGGGGTTAGTTTATAAATCACCACAATTCTCATTTCAGAGACCTTTCCAGTGTTTATTTTAACTCCTTGCATGTCCAACAACAGGATTGTACACAATTCAGCTAAAATAAAAGAACAAATGCATTTTCATGAATGGACATCACAAAGAAACTAGCAGTCATACGGAGTGGGATTCAGGTGAGATATCGGCCATATGCTAAGTGAAAATTAACATGTTGTTACACATTACCTTTCATACTTGTAAAAGGCTCTTAAAACTAGGAGTGCCCACACATTAGGGCAGAAAACGTGAACTAGATGCCCTCCAAGCATCTCAAGTAATCCTTTTCCAGCAAGGATTACATCTAGCTCATTTTTCCCAGCTTCTGTTGCACTCAAAATTAGACTGCTCCATAGGGTCAAGACCAGTTAATAGTCCTACAGCATCCCAGGAGGCATCACTCCAGGCAGTTCCCAGGTAAATATTTTTTCTTGCCTATGCATAGTGGCAGGGGCAGCCCTAAAGGTGAATCCGCCATTTCTGCTCCTATTCCCGGACTCCCTTGCTCCTGGGGCTCCCCTTTTCTGCCTGCCATTCCTAAGGCCGTACCCCTTGCTCCTCAGTGTCCTGCTCCCTTCCTGCCTGTGGCCGAGTGCGGTCCCAGGGAAATAGGGAAGGACTGGGCACCCACCTGCCTGACACCTACTGCTGTGGCTCTGGCCACTGCTGCACAGGCCGCCACTGCTCTCTGGGCTAAAACCAGCCCAGATGCTGGCAGTGGTGGCAACAGTGGTGGGTGGGCAAGCCGGCATGTTCCCCTTCCCTGCCTACTCCTTCAGTCAGTCCCAGCAGCCACAGGCGAGTCAGAAGCTACAAGGGAGGGAGATGGGTAAGCAGTGACCTGGGATGAGTGGGGACTGATCTGGGATGATGGGAGTGGGGGGGCATGATCTAGGGAAGAAGTAGGCCGGACTCAGGCTGCGGGGAGTGGGCAGCCAAATATGGACCAACAGGAGGCATAGGGCTGGACTGGGAAGGCAGGGGGTGACACAGGCCTGATATGGGCCAGTGGGTGGCAGCAGGGACCCAGTCTGGGCAGGCAGGGGATGATACATACCAACAGTGAGGGCTGGCAGAGCCCTAATCTGGGCTGCAGGCCCTGTTCTTGGGATTTACCTGTTCTAGATAATCTGCAAGCTGGGCAGGCAAAAGCCAACTTGGCATCTCTTAGCAACACCTTGCTTGTCAATACCAAGGGAAAAAGTTAGAACAGTGCACATTACAGAAAGTATTAACATGCGACTGCTCAGAGCACGTGCTAACATTTAGCACCAACACTCCTTAAAATTAGCACATGCAAATTGTAATGCACAACTCTACCATGACACTCTACATGCCAACCTCTTCGGCCTTTATTTACAGAAGTCTTTGGGAAACACACCTATCTGACCTGGAGACAGAACTGGGAAAATCTAGGGAGCTGCCTTGTAAGACTTTCATATATTTTTCAGATGACCAGCCAATGGACGTAAGTGTTTCAGATGCCCTGAGCAAAACTTTAGAAATGAATCACAACTACAAATCATCACAGCTCCAGCACAAAAAAGACTCATCCACCTTTTGTGAAGAGAATGAAAGGTGCTTTAATTCTTAAAATGACTTAATAAGTAGAACCAGTGGGTAAGTATGTAGCAAAACCCCCAGTTTTTCTTTTTTTTAAATACATTAATATTGTATTGTATGTATCCCTCTAACTTCTGTCTCATTTTTCCCTCCCCTGCTTCTGGCTCCACGTCACCTCCATCACCTGTCCTGAGCTCCTCTCTGCCTCCAACCCCTGTTTCTTTGCCACTGTCTTATCCCCACTGCCTTTTCCTTTTCCCCTGAGCAACCAGGTTTCTGCCTCAGTTTCCTTCGTGGCCGTCTCCTCCTTGCCACCACTTATCTGCCGTGCCCCCCTGCTCCTCCCCCAATATCTCAGCTGTCCGCCTCAGTTTCCAGCCCCAGTCCACCTTAAATAAACCCAAGCCCCAGTTTCTCAGCCAGCTTCTCTGCAGTCTACCGATTCTGGCAACTGTCACTTCCTACACTTTAATATTCTCTCTCTCTCCCCCGCCCCCCGCAAGCATCCCAGGTACCCCACAAATATTCACACTGTGCCATCCAAGTTAGGAACTTACCTGTGTGTAGGTGGGTTGTATGTGTGTGAACTGGTGAGGGTGTGTGTGTATATATATATATATGACATTGTGTGCATGATATACAAATTAGTGATCTGTGTCTAACTTTTGGGGTGTATAGTATGCGCTTGAATTGGTGAGAGGTATGCATGTGCCTAGGCTGATTTGGATGCATCTGTGCCGGAGCTGGGGGGGAGAGAGAGAGGGAGAGGGAGAGAGAGAGTGTGTGTACACCTAATTGATTTGTGTGTTTGTATATGTACAATTGTGTCACGCCCTCCTGTCTAACAGTGCAATATTGAGATCCTGAGAGTTGGCCTGACCCCACAAGGCAACAAGTACAAATTTGCTGTTCTGGGACATGTCTACACAAGATGTTTACTGCAGAACTGACTAATTAACTCTGCAGTAAAATGTCACTGTCTATACATGCAACCCTATTAGGTCACAGTTGACTAATGAACACTGCTGCAGGGTAGCCTGGCTAAACACAAGTACTACCCTGCAACAGTGTTGTTTCATGTGCTGCAGCTGGTTGGGGCAGGAGGGAGCTTCAGTGCAGGGGCTGGCTACCTCCTAGCCCTGCACTGAATAGTGCCTAAGCCAGCCACTCGCAGCAGCTCTGGGCTGGCAGGCTGACCCCCAGGTTCCCTGCCAGCCCCTGCTGCTCCAACCAGGCTCCATGTACTGCACACTCTGGCCAAGCTGCTTGTACTACACAATGAGCTCTGGAGTTAATTTGTGTGCATTAATCGTATATGCAGATGTGCCCACATAGTCTGATCCAGAGCCCACGGGAAAAAAATAGTCTCTCCAGTGATTTTAGCACACAGAGCATCTAGCCCTTAAACTCTGTAATTGATTAAAGGCCAGAATAACCATGATTTCCAGATCTCTGTTTATTATTTGAGGCAGGTTATTGTTATATTTTTGTTTTACTTGATCATTCTCTATTATTTTAAAAATGCCAATAAAATAATTTACTGGGATTGGTTCTCAGAAATGTTACCGACGTCAGACACTGACAGGTGAGGGCGAGCTAGTGAGCAAGTGATTATTTGCAAGTGTAGAACATCATAAAATCCCAAAGGGTTACATCCCAATCCATGTACATCATAAACTCATTAAACTATAACACGCCTTTTGCGAACAATACATCTGTAGCTGAAACTGTTGTGCTTGCATTATGCATACAGGCATAATGATACTTAAGGTCATTACGTAGGCAAATAATCTCAGCAAATTTCCCTGCTGTTTATAAATCTATGATAGGATTCAATTCATTACAAGCTGAAGTCTGGTGTTTGTTGATGCATTAAGCCCACATAGTGGAGAGAGGTTTCATAAATATGCTGCCTTTGATAGGATTCATTTGTACCACAGAACAAAATAAAAGATTCATTTTCGTCTCCTTTTTTTGTTCAATCCCGTTTGGTCCTGATCCAGAGATGTGCTGTTTTAGTGCTCTCGTTTCACTAGCTGATGGCTACCAGAATGCAATATAGTACTTTTTTAGTCAATCTTGAAATAAAATGTTGAGTGAGGTCAATCCAACAAAAGAAACAGACACCAAAAATCCACTTCTGTCATTCAAATTGTTTGCCTTACATTTTATCTTTCATTGTTATATGGGGAAAATTAATATCAAATAATCTAGTCTGCTGTGCATATCAAATTCATTTATTTTTCAGTCTCTGTACAAAATTTATGTTCTAAGATAAAGTGTATTTTGTCAAGCCATCTATGAATTAAATGAATTCTGTCATCTTTCCAATTATTCCAGTAAGAGGAGTAATTTCCCAACCCCTGACAAAAGAAAAATTTGCCAAGACCTCTCCTTGAGCGAAGTAAAATTGCAACGTTAATTTTCTCCACAAATTGAAAACAGATTTCGTTTGAAAGAAATAGAATGTGTTTAGGAAGAAAATACCAGACCCTAGTTACCTGGAAATAAGGTTTTCTAACCGTGTCCTATCACTTCTTAAGGTCACTTTACAAATGAGATGAAGAAGCTTGCAAAGACAGTTGCAACAAAATACATATGAACCTCCCTGGCACCTTTGCCAGAGTGTTGTTCCTCTACATAAAACACAAGTACAAATGAGAACTGAATATTGAACAAACAGGCCTTACAATTAACCCAGAAGCACCACTTTAATTCTTGCTTTTGTGTTGCCAACAAGACATCATAAATGCCTGATATAGAGATGATATCTAATGTGATCACTAGTAATATGCAACTTAAATAGAGACTACTAAATTAATTTTATGTTAAATTCTATACTAAAAGTAATTCTGTACCTTCTATAATGGCATTTCTTTGCCAGGCAATAACAGATGCTAGGATCTTGCCAATCTACTCCCCCCTGGAAGTCAAACTGGTGATACAGAGTCTGGTATATGCATAGTGGACATGACTACACATCCAATGAATATGCCTGAATTTTCTGTGCAGAATATTCGGGTGCTCTAAACTGAGCCCCCTAATGCATCTGGAGCAGTTCCATCTGGAGCTGTTTCTACCCTCCCCGACCCTCTGCAGCATCCAAGGAGAGTACCAGGCTCCTGAGGGTGCCCGCCCTGGGCTGACAGGGGTCACAGAGGCTGGCTGCAGTTTCTGTGGGGCAGGGGAGAGCTGTCCCTGCTGCCAGGCAGCTGCCTCCCAGCCACGTGGAGACCAGGACCCATCCCAATCACCACATGGCTGGGAGGCAACATTCTGCTGAACCAGGATAGCTGTCCCCACCCCGTGACCTCTGCTGCCTAGGCTGCCCAGAAGCAGGTTTGCTCCTAGTCGGTGTCCACCTGTGTGCTTCTACAGGTACTAGAAAATGGCGCATTAAACTAATCTACTAGACCGCAATTTCTCTGCATGTGTAGATGCTGATGCTTTACTGGGCATTAGATTAGTCTAATGTGCAATAAAGTGTCTTGTGAAGACACACCCAGTATAACCTGTTTCATTTAGACCATCCGAGCAAAGAGGTGGTCATTAGGGGTGTGTGAAGCGGATTTGGATTCAGATTTGGCACAATTCGGGGGACAGTGATTTGGATCACTGTCCCAATTTGATTCAGCCAAATCCGAATCCGAAGATTTGATTCCGAGTCAGAGAATCAGTGATTCAGTCATAGACACAGCTTTATATATTTTTTCTATATACCTCGAGGTACCAGGCACAGCTCGTGAATGCTGAGATGGTGGGGCAGATGGAGCATCCCACAGGAGTGCAGGGGAGGCCCCTGTGTGCTCAGCAGGCGATCTGAAAGTGGACCAGAAATACTTCTGGTGGTCTTCCTGGTCCACAGCCCAATGCATGGGGGAACCCCTTGTGCTCCACTGGCTCAGCCAGCCACAGGGGGACCCCAAGGGCCCACTGAGACCCAGGAGGCACCAGTTACTGAGCTGGGGGGCAGGGAGGGGGCAGTGCACTTCCCGGAAGATCCAGAAGTGGATTGGAAGTGCTCCCATGGGACACCCCATCTGCCCAACATCTCAGCATTCATGAGCTGCCTGGTACCTTGAGGTATATAGAAAAATAAAATAATTATATGTATATAAAGAAGTGTTTATGTATGAATCGTCAAATCTCTCTGAATTCAATCAGAGGCTTCCAATTCAATTCAGAGAGACTAATGTGTCTCCCGATTCAGCTTTGGAGATTTGGCCACCGACTCAAGCTGAATCTCCTCCAAATTGAATCAGCGACCGAAGCTTTGCACAGCCCTAGTGGTCATGGATGGCATACAGGATATTGTCTCTTTCAAGGATCAGCCTAAACACCAAGAAGCAAATCTGCTTCAAGATCAGACTAGTTAGATGGTAAGCTCTCTGGCTGCTCCCCGCAAAACACCTGAGTTAATCATAGGAAACAGCACAGTACTTGTTTCACTTGTTTTTTAAAAGCTAAGAAAAAATAATAATTTGCAATACACTCAATTATTCTGAGACCATATTCTTCATTAACTCCAAATTCAAGCACTCTTTCTGCTGGATCAGCCATTACTAAACAGGTTACTTTATAGGAAGTATATCAGGTTTGTAAAATCCCTCTTTTTTGTATGGTGAAACAAGTGACATAGGACCAGGTTCTGTCAGCCTTGCTGAGACAAAATTTAAGTTGCACATCTCTTAGGATATCTGAATTATTTCAGAAATACCACTGGTCCACTACATGTAACCGTTACCCAAGTAACTTCAATGCTCTGTCCTTGTTTGTCACTCTACCTACCCTCCTGCCCTTTCTCTAATCTCAACTATTTAGACTGTAGGCATGTCTATATATTCATTAATGTACAATAGTTACTGCATTCTAATTTAGTTCTTGTTTACTGAAGTACTAATTAAATGTGCAGTAACTGGAGTTACTGCAAAGTAGCACCAGCAAACACCCTTTTAGTGATGCCACTGACCAGTAGCCTAATAATACTGTGCAGTAGCATATTTGCACTGCCCAGGATGTATCATAGTAGCTAGAGTCGGAAGGGACCTGGGCAGATCATCTAGTCCGACCCCCTGCCTTGGCAGGAAAGAGCACCGGGGTCAGATGACCCCAG
>JAGPOW010003395.1:43252034-43272387 GCA_030014935.1 Caiman crocodilus | reverse complement strand
TTCTGGTCCCTACTTAGGAAGACAGAGGCAAAGAAATCATTAAATATGTTAGATTTGTCGTCTGGCGTGACGACTAAGTTGCCCATCGTGTCCTGCACGTGACGTGCTACTGCACAGTGTTATTAGGCTACTGCACATTAAGCCTCTCATGTAGATGAATCCTATAAGCTCTTTCGAATAAAGCTGTTTCTTACCATTCACATGTATAGTACCTAGCACAGTTGGGTTCTGGTCCTGGTTGGAGCTTCTAGACGGGAAGCAGCTGTACTAATAACACTAAAAGAATGCGACTATAAAACATGAGTAAGACTGACATAAATCTGGCCCCAAATAAAATTCAGAAGTGATATAGTTCCAGTCAGGACTAGGCTGCATTAGGTGAGTTGTGTACAGCATGTAGCAATACCCTACAGTCTCCTTGATTTTTTTCTCCAAATGTGAACTTTCATAATTGAAAAAAGAAAAGAAAGTAAATATATAAAACAGAAACATCTATCTAGATTCAGTTAAAAGGAAAAACGAAAGAAAAAAAAATGCATGTGCAGAGTTTAAGTAATGGATTTTGAAGAACAAAAGATTTTTGTTTTTCTATGAAGACCTACTATATTCAGTACTGAAGTAAAAGTTCTTATACTCAGCAAGATATGCAGTTCTCTATCCTATTTTAATGCCACCTTGTCAAGGGTTAATACAGCTCTTAGATTTTCTAAAACTAGACTTCTTTTGCATGTTACTTTACATAAGAGTAAACTAGGTTAAACAAATATGTGACCTACATTATAGTTATTTCTCCATGCCAGAAAATTAAAGCAATCCCACAGAAACCTATTCTAGTAACCAAATTTAAAAAGCTGAGAAATGTCTTGGACTCCTTCTGCTTATAACTAAAGAAAGAGGTGAAGTGCATTTGTGTGAATTTAATTCTGTAATATGCTCCTGTATTGGAAAATGAAATGACTACAATGGGTGGCATCTGATCTCCAGGAACAAGCTTCAGAAGAGAGCTTGGGAAGGGGAGAAGAGAAATAAAATTGGTACAACTGATCATTTAATCCCCATTTATTTGGATGCATGGATTGCTTAAAATGAACAATTTCCAGGAAAAAAAAGTATGCTTTGCTTGCTCTGCTTTTACTTAAGTGTAGGAGTAATCTTGCTCATATTATCATACAAGTTATCCCAATATAATAAACTGTACTATGGCTTTGAGCTGTTGAAAGCAATTGAGGATTAGGCTCCTAAACCACATTAGTGTTTTAAAAGATTTTAACCTTAAATGTCTGGGTGTCATGTTGCAACTCCTACTCTAGGAAAACTGCCAATAACTTCAATGCAAACTATGACCCTACAGTCACAACCACATTTTCAAAAGAGTTAGACTCACACTATAAATTTGATTTTCAAGGGAGTTCAGCACACTGGGTACACAGTGAGTTCTGAGAATTTGTGAAAAACTAAAAGATGAGGGTGCGGCACTTTTAAACATCTACATCACAATAAGGGCTTCAAAAGGAAGCCAAGTGAATTTTTTATCTCAGCAAGGGATGCTGAGCCTTAGGACATCAGGACCTTACAGACTGCAGGACAAGGGAACAGCAGAGGATGCAACTCAGGAAATCTACTAAAACCCCAGTAGAAAAATCACAGAAAGAAGCTGGTTAGGAGTGTGGATTGGAACAAAGGAACACAATTTGTTGCTATGCTGACATCAATGATTTTGACTGTATCTCTTTCCACCCTCTAGACCACATGAATCTTATTTTTGCTTATTTAGTCAAGCCAGCTTTGTTTAAACTACAGTCCATTTATAGCACCTGTACGGTAGACAGTAGATGGGTGTGAAGCTTTGGTCACTGATTCTATTCAGCAGAGATTCAGCCTGATTTGGCAGCCAAATCTCCAAATCCAAATCAAATCCTTGAACATCTCTAAATCAAATCAGAATGCTCCGAATTGATTTGCAAAGATTCAGAAAGGTTCAATGATTCGGCCACAGACACAGCTTTAAATGTTTTTCCTACATACCTCAAGGCACCAGGCGGCTCGTGAACGCGGAGATGCTGGGGAGGATGAAGCATCCCACAGGAGCACATGGGAGTTCCCGGCACACTTGGCAGCAGACATGGAAGTGACCAGAAGCACCTCTGGTCCACTTCTTGACCTGCCACAGAAGGTCTGAGTCTGGGCAGGAACCTGCGATCCCACTGTGGCCAATCACTGAGCCGGGCAATACAAGGGGTCCCCCTTGCACTCACCAGTGGACCCAGAAGTGGACTGGAAATACTTCTGGTCCACTTGTGGGTTTGCTGCTGAGCAAACGGGTCCCCCACCCCGCACTCCTGTGCGGTGCTCCATCCACTCCACCATTGCAGCATTCAGAAGGCATGCCTGGTACCTTGAGGTATGAAGAAAAAACATTTAAAGCTATGTCTATAGCCGAATTGCTGATTCTCCAAATCGGCATTGAATCTTTAGATTCAAATTCAGCCAAATCGAATTGGGACAGTGATCCAAATCAAATCACTGTCCCTGATTTGGGCTGAATCTGAATCAAATAGAGCCCGTTTCACACACCGCTAGTAGACAGGCACACAGGTTAAGCAACATATGGGCCTCAAAGTGAAAGGTTAAATTTCACAACCCCTTCTCAGTCCCACAGGGGAGGGAAGGAGCAAAGCCATGACAGATCATTCATTTGCATGGACAGAAGAATGTCTACCATGACACCTGGTGTTGTTTGAGCATAACCAACACAGCCTAAGCTTTGTAGGAAGCTTAGTCCTGCCTCTCCAGGAAGAGTCCTGCCATGCTGCGGCATATGTACAGGAAGGAGAAAAAATTATATAAAAGGGAAGGCAAGACAGCAAGGATACACTTTTCCAAAGCCCTCATGTGACTTAAGTGAGACACAGGGACATACGTGAACAGAACTCATGTTCCTAAGGACCTTAAAATGACTTTTCAAAATGGGATGGAAGCACCCAAGTTGGATGGCATTTTAGAAATTTTTCCCTCAGAAGTGTAGACTTCTCCATCTATAAACCTAAGATTGTATGTTTCACATGGGAGACTTCCATTTTTCAAGGGACACCCCCCCACACACACGTCAGAATATGCCAAGCTTTTCTCAACCATAGAATTTATAGCACCATTACTTTTATGATCACTCGCAAGTAGGACCATTTAAAAAGTAGGGGGAGGGTGAAGGGGAGGGAAGGAGAAGGACAAAAGAGAGTGTTTGATATCAGAGAATATATTGAACTACAGCTCCTAAATCCATATTAGATGCCTAAACAAGTGGTCTGACTTTTAGAAATTCTCAGTACCCAACAGCTTCCTCAGACCCTCAGTAGTAGCCGCTTCTCGGCCTCTTGAAGGCTCAGATCAAGTTTAGTTCAACATAACAGTCAACGTCTCGTTTTGAGAGAACTTAAAAAAAATTAATTAATTAAAAAATTGAAACTCTAACCTTATTTTCACATGTGGATTTGGGTTGTATAAGATCGTTTGTGCCTGGTATGCACAGAAAATTATTGATGCATTACGTAATGCAAATGGGTATCTACTTTGTGTCAAAAGCCTATTCATAGATCACTTTGCAAAGTCAAGTCTTGCTATGTAGGTAAACTCATCCCTTTTGCAATATCCCATAGGTAGGAATCCACTGAACTCAGCTGGCCAATTTCATGGGCAAATCCCAGTGCCAGCTACTACTTTTGTGGGCTGAGAGTAGTGGGCCTCTCCCCTGCCTCCGATTAGCTGAGGGGCCCCAGGAGTCACAGGTCCCCGCAGACTGCTACATGGCCAAAAACTGCAATTTAATTAACCTGGCTTTCTCCAGGCTTAATCTGGGTAATTAAATTGCATTTTGGGGCCATCCCAATGATCTGGATGTAGGGGCAGGGGGAAAAGCTCACTGGCCAAGTTCACAGATGACATCAAACTACGGGGTCACACTTGAAGATAGACTGCAGATACAGGCAGACATAGACAGGCTAGCAAATTGGGCAAACTGGAAGCAGATGAAGTTCAATGTTGAGAAATGTATAGTGCTCTACCTGGGGACAAAAAACACCTATACACCTACAGGCTTGGCAATGCCAAACTGCCCAGCACCAAAAATGAAAGGGACCTGGGGGTAATAACAGAACACAGTATGAATGAGCCAGCAACGCAATGCTGTAGCCAACAGGGCAAATAATACCCTCGCATGGATCAATCAATACATCTCCAGCCAAACTAGGGAAATGATTCTTCCATTCTACTCAGCATTGGTGAAATCTCAGCTTGAGTGCTGTGTACAGTACTGGGCACTGCACTTCAACAAGGACATAGTAAAGCTTGAGAAAGTCCAGAAAAGGGCCACATATATGATCAGAGATTTGCATGGGAAGCCAAACAAGCAAAGGCTGAGGGACCTAGGACTCTTCAGCCAGAAAAAGAGAAGGCTGGGAGGGGACTCGATAAAGGCTTATCACTATATTGGGGCATACATCAATATCTCGCTAAACTGTTCACCGGGGCACCCTTGGGGAAAACCAGGAGTAATGGCCACAAACTCCTGAAAGACCATGTCATGCTTAACATTAGGAAAATCTTCTTCACAGCTAGGTTGTCCAGACTGTGGAATAGGCTCCCTCCAGAGGTGGTACAATCACCTACCCTGGAAATCTTCAAGAGGAGACTGGACAGTCACCTTGCCGGGGTTACCTGACTCCTAGTTGTCATTTGTGCCTGGTGCAGGGGGACTGGACCCGAAGATCTCCCGAGGTCCCTTCCAGCCACACAATCTATCAACCTAGGAATCCTCCAGCAACAGGCTCTGTGCTTTTGGTGGGCTTGCTGCAAAAGCAAAATAAATAAATAATTAATTCTTACCATCAAGCAGAGAAAAGCATGAAGAAAGTCCTCCCTGTGGGGAAGAGGAGAGGAGGCAGAGGGGGAGAGGCGGGGCATGGAGGGGGGGGAGACCTGCTCTGCCCTGTTCCCCATCCTGCCTGCCCCTTCTGCCTTCCCCCCCCCTTTTGCTCCAAGACTGCGGGGCTTGCCATGTGCTGTTCTCTGTTTCCCCAATATGCTTTTTGGGGGTGAAGGGAGGGTTTTGCAGTAAGCCTGTCACAGCACAAAGCCCATGGATTTTCATAAAGCCTGCCCAAAAATCACAGTTTCAGGAGGAAAAAAAAAAAAAAAAAATCACTCAATCATGATTTCAGTACCTTCCTACCCATATGGTCAGTATGAATTCCTGGAAGTGTGGGTGTAGCACAGAGCATAGGATTGGACCTAAACATCACAACTTGATACCGACTTGTTGTAGTGACAATTAACATCAGTGAGAATTGATGAAACAAGATCAGATCCATTTCTTAACCTTTTACCAATGTTACATGGGGACGATAGAGAAGAGCAGTGCGCAGTACCTGGTACACTCAACTGAGAATTTGAGAAGCGTGCAGCACGGAAACAAAATTTTAAGTGGTATCAGCTACTACCACCTTAGAGCCACATTTTGGATTTCAGCCCATTTTCAACTCTAAGGGAATGCTATTCTATCTTTACAAACCATGGAATATGCAGTTTCAAATAGGTCTTCATCTTACTCCCAAAGATCATCACTTAACAAGCCTTTTCAGCGGTTTATTGTTAGATTTTTTGAGTGGGACTAATATAATTAATAAAATATACCACTTACAAGCTATTCCACAGGTAGAGGGGGGAAAATGTCAGACACAAAATATTACCCCTGTAAGTATTCTCGTTTGTAGTGTGCTAATGAGCATCTTTGTTCCCATAATGCTTTATAACTAGTCACTTATTGATAACACTGCATATCAAAGTACTGTACAAGCATTAGCTTACCAATCATATCATTAAGCATGCATTAAGATGCATCTTTAAAAAAAATATAGGGATGCTATTTCAGCAATTTGTTTGGTCACTTGTGGGTGGGGAAAAAAAATTCAAAATGAATGTATTGTTGATAATTTTCTATTTATTGATTCTCTCTAAACCAAACCTAAGAATTTCCTACTATGAATTAAAGCTTTAATTGATGGTCTACAGATTAAACTTAAGGCCTGAACCAAAGCCCACCGAAGTCAATGGAAAATACTTCATTGACTTCAATGGACTTCAAATGAGATACTGAATAGGTAGAGCTGTGTTCCCAGTCAGGGTAAGTCAGACTTTAGTGGAACTATACTGATATGCAGGAAAAGTCCAAAAACATTATTACTTTGAGACACTGGTTCAAGTGTAGCTCAATACTCATTTTCCTGATAGTCGTCTGGTGACCTCTGTGACCTGGGCCAGTTGTATCCATTTAGTTTCTGTTGGATTAATATCCATAACACCACTGCTATTAGTGTTACGGATATTCCATCTGAAGCAAGAATAAATTATGTGACGGTGCAGTAGGTTGACACTCCCTTAAGCAGACTCAGAGGCCAGTTTCCTCATAAAACCAGTGAAGTCCTAGTTCCAGTCCCTTTATTTTCCATACAGAAAGTTTCTCACCACAGCAAGCACAACAAATAAAGGGACAGAACAAACAACTATTGAACCTGTAGTCTTCCTTCAGATCTGGAAGAGCAATACAATCCTTCTTCTTCTCTTTAAGCACCGATCTCCGGTACTTTTAACTTACTCTGATCCCAACCCCTCCTCTGTCAGCAGAACCAGTGTTCTTAAGCAGGTAGGCTATTATTAGGGCTGTGTAAAGCTTCAGAGGCTGTTTCATTCAACACTGTTTCAACTTGTTTTGAGCTTGAAACAGCAAAATGGAAATGAAACGAAGGGCTTTGAAACAGCCTCGAAACAAAATTAGGCCAGTTGAAACATTTTGAAATGTTTCAAATTTTGAAGCAGCCCAATGGTGAGAGGCAGGGGAGAGCCCAGGCTGCACTCCAAGCAGCCCCATGTGGCTCAGCTCCACATGGAGCACAGCCCTGGCTCTCCCTGCCTCCTCAGATCAGCTCTGGTGTGGGGCCTGGGGCAAATCAGCTCGTGCACGGACGTGCCACTGCCCTGATTGCAAGGTGACGGCAGGTCCGCTCACAATATAATTATCCCTGGCTCTGGTGTGGAGCCCAATCTGAGGAGGGTGCAAGGCCCACCCTGGGATCAGGGCAGCGCCAGGTCCCTGCATGAATGGATTTTCCCCAGGCCCCACAACAAAACTGACCCAAAGAGGGTGCAGGGCCTGGGGCAAATCAGCTCATGTGGGGATCCACCCCGGCCCCAATCCTGGGGCAGGTCCCCACATGACCTGATTTGCCCCAGGTCTGCCTGCTGCTGGCCCCAGGCAGCAGCACCAGCCTCCTGTGATCTGGGAGGCAGATGAGGGCCAGACCCCCAGGAGCAGTCCAGCACAGCCCCCGCAGCCCTCCTGAGGGTGCAGGCCCTTGATCTGCCTGCCAGATGACAGGAGGCTGGTGCTGCCAACTGGGGCCAGCAGCAGAACCAATCTTCCTAGCACCAGCTGTGAGCAAAACAATTGAAACAGCATCAAAACAGAGAAACGATTTCAACAAAATGAAATGGAGCAGTGCTTTTGAAACTAAGCAAAACTTGAAATGAAACACTGTCCCATCGAAACGTGAAAACAGAAGCCAAAAGTGGAATGATGCTGTTTTGCACAGCCCTAGCTATTATCCCCTGAACGCTCTGCAGCTGGGCTCCAGCCACTGAGCCCTGCACCTCATTAGCAAATACCAGTATGTAAAGTAAGGCTGGCTGGAATTTTTCTGTTGCTTTTTTCTTAGAAGATTGGGTTTTAAAGAAAGCAAATTTCCCCAGACAGTTTATGACCTCCATGCAAAATAGATATTTGATTAAAAAAGCTACAACTGACCAAAATATTTCAATTTAAAGTAGTGCCATGGTATCTCATGAGAGTTAGAGTACACATGATCCATGTTCCTTCATTGAGACACCATGACCAGACTATTATAAAGTGTCCCCTCCCTCAGGAACGCTATTAATTAACCATTGTGTCCTGTAAGATTTTAAGTTATTTGACATGTGCAACGCCGCATGGTCAGATCTGCCAACTGCTGTCCATCTATCATCATAAACTAGATTACATAACACTGATCATCACCTTAGTACCTGGAGACCTTCCAAATAAACTCAACACTACATCTTGTTTTGCAGTCTCATAACTTTGCTTGAACCGTCTGAAAATGGAACAGATTATCCAAATTGTAAGCCACTCTTTTGGCAGAAAGGCATTAAAAAGGTTTTGCAACATATGCTAAAGATGGCCTCTAGATTTACTTGACCTCCTCTGGAAGATTTCTGCATACGCGTCTTCTCCCACCGTCTACATCAGGGATGGGCAAAGTCCAGCCTGTGGGCTGGATCCAGCTGGCAGCGCGTTCCATTTCCCAGTCCCCCCTGTGCATGGCTGGGGGCAGTGTCCATGAAGACCCTAGCTGCAGCTGCGTGTGAAAGCTCAAGGCTTTCATTGCCATGAAGACGTCCCAGCCACGCTAGCAGAGTGCATAGCAGAGTAGAGCAGGGGGCTTCTCCAGAGCCTCCAGCACCTTACAGCAGGGCAGCTTGCTCTGGAGCCAGGGCAGAGCTGCAATCTGTAGCCTTCATGCTCCCAGAAGGGGTGTGCAAGCAGGGGAATCACAGCTCTACCTCAGCTCCATGCAGCTCTCACAGCCTGGTCTGGAGCAAGGGCAATCCCCTGCCTGCATGTCCTTGCCCAGAGCATTCGGGCTACAGATCATGGCTCTGCCCTGGCTCTGGAGCAAGCTGCCCCCATGGCATGATCCCAGCAGCTCTGGAACAGCCCCCGCCCTGCTCTGCCATGTGCCCTGCCAGCAGGCTGCAGATGGCCTACGTGGCAACCCCAGCCTTGAGCTTCCAGAGCTCAGCTGCAGCTGGGGTCTCCATGAAGACGGGCACCAGACATGCTGGCAGGAGCTTCTGGGAAATGGATTCCAGCTGCCAGCCAGAATCGCCCCGTTCTACATGCTGCTTCTTGGTAGCACAGCTGCTGTGCTGGATCATAGATTCAAGTTCAGCCTTTGATGTAGGTGGGATTTGATCCATTACTTGCGTTGAGGACAAGAATCAAAACTCAGACTTAACAGGAGTTGGTTGGGAGCAAGTGAAAGGGTGAGCATGTCAGATTTGTTCTCAGACATCATTTGAAGCAATACATAAGATAGGCATCCAGGTTTTCTACCAGCTTCAGCCTCAAAGTATTGTTTTTATAGTTGCCTTCAGAGACAATAAATTGGATTAATCCAGTCTGGAGGTGATAAGTAGATGGATTACTGTGGCCAGGTCCTTGTCCAGGAAGAAAGTGGGCAGGAATAAGAATAACATTCTTACTAAGTAGGAAGTGAAAGGAATTCTTGAAAACGAATACTAAATTTGTGAGGAACCACACAGGATTTTGATGACTTGCACTGCTTTAACCAATGACAGCTAGACCCCTTCTATGAAATACAGTTTCATAGTAGCTAGGGTCAGGAGGGAGCTGAACAGATCATCTAGCCTGACCCCCTGCCACAGGCAGGAATGAATGCTGGGGTCACAAGACCCCAGAACCTATTCTCCATCAGCTTCTGGCCATTGTTCCTTGTCACCCCAGGTGGTGCTGGGGAGAAAAGGGCTCTACCTATGTGCCCTTGATCTCCCCTGATGAGTTTGTAGGCAGCCACCAGGTCCCCCCCCTCAGCCTCCTCTTGCTGAGGCTGGACAGGTTGAGGTCCCTCAGTCTCTCCTCATAGGGCCTGCCCTCTCACCAAGCAGGTGGCCCTCCTCTGAACCCTCTCCAGGCTGGCCACATCCCTTTTGAAGTGCGGTGCCCAATACTGGATGCTGTACTCCAATTGCAGACTGACCAGAGTTGCATAGAGGGGGAGTATCAGCTCTCTGGACTGGCTTGAGATGCTCTTTTGGATGCATGACAAGGTATGGCTGGCCTTGCTGGCTGCGGTCTGGCATCGGCAGCTCATGTTCATCTTAGAGTCAATAATGATCCAAGATCCTGTTCTAAACAGACTACAAAACAGACAGCCAGAACATCTTGTCCAGCTCTTTGCAGGGATTTTTTCAGTAGCCATAACCATTGTTAGAGTTCAGCTAGAGGTAGCTGCTTTCCAACAAGAAGATCATTTCCTGTGGGTATTGTTACCATTTAATAGTAGCAGATATCATGTCAGTGGAGAATAGTGTATAGACCAGAAACTACCAGGAACTCTAACTGGGAAGCATCCAGGATGTGAGCTGCTCTCACTTGCTACTGGGACCTGGTGCATTCCTAGGGGATTACCAGCTCAGATTTAAAGCAACCCACCAGTGAAATCAGCTTGCTTAGGTTGAAAGTACTACCAAATTCAGACAAGAGATGGCTGAGCATGGAGCTAGAGGTAGATATCTAGAGACAAGCCTAAATTAATTCTGAAATGAAACATACCCAAAGAAAATGAGGAGGAAGGATAGGAAAAGTGAAAAATGGAACCAAGCCACCAAAACTAAAAAACCCAGGAACCCATTTCTGTCTCTGCAGAGGTGTCCTTGTCTCCACAGACAGCACCCCTATGATTCCTCCTGGCAGTGGAAAACAATTCAACAGTTTCACAACTGCAGCTTTAAAAAACTCCTAGCTTTGCTGGTGGCAAAGAGGGAGTCAGCAGAACTCATACAATGCTATAGAGTTCACCGCATTTCTACATTGTTTGTCCATGTGATATCCTTTGATATTGGGTCAGATAATAGTACTATACTTGCTTTGGCTTTGCTAGACTTCTCCAGGCCACTGGGAATACACACTACTGCATGCTTCTCCAGGGAACGTCTATTAACATCCTTTGAATTAACTTGTTAGATTGTGCAAGAATTCCCATTCATGTGACTGTAAAATTTTCCCACATGATATGTTTATCACATATGCTGTGCTGCGTTCTGAATATGAAAAGTGAGTATATAATCACATAGATGAGGGTATTGCTTCTGTCGTAACTCTAAACTCCCTTTCTTTTGCACATTGCTATAAATCCATTAAAAAAAAAAAACCCTTTAAAAACAGTATTTTTCAAGGCTTGATAAATTAAAGTGTTTAACTAGAGACATGAAATATTGCAAATCTTCATGTTTCTGCCGTTTCCAAACATTACTTTTCTTTTTTTTAACCAAATTGCCTACAAATCACTTATTTGCAGAATGGTCCAAATTAAATGTTTTAATAATGATAAGGGTTGTGCAATTCAAAATGGTCAAAGATGAGGGATTTCTTTATGTGCACTGGCATTGTAAATGGCCCATCTACTTGCAATACACCCTGGAGAAGGATTTGCTATCAAGGATGAGTGGTAAGATAAATTCTATTCAGAACAATACTGAAAGAGCTGTTTGTGTTGTCAAAAGAAGCAATATTGATATTGATCACCCCAATCACACATCTACTACATCAGTTTGTGTCATTTAATTTGCATTGGGATTACTAACTGCCAATTTAAAGCCTTGTAGATTTTGCTACAGTGTGAAATATGAAAGGTGGGAAGCCTTTAAAAAAAAACTAACCTGTTTTATATCTGGAAAGGCATAAGCAATTAATTTACACTGCTTATCCTACTGGACTCAAATCTCTGCTGCTGGGGCTTAAATCTGTGCTCTACTTCACCTTATAAAGCATTACTGAAAAAAGTAAGTACAAAGCTGGTGTAAAATGCTAGAAAAACCTTATTTGCATTTATGCTAAAACTATTTTGCATGAATGTAAATTACATCATATGCTGTCAAAATTGTGGCAGCAGTACACCGCTGCCTCTCTTCTTCTGTGGGAAATGCAGTCCTGACCATGCCCATATGGGTCTTTCTTTCTCAGCTCCCTACCTGATCACCTACCACACCTTGATGTTCCTTCCGTCTGCGAGTGCCTTGCTCATGGGGGCACAGAGATTCACGAGAGCGCCTCCTTTGGGTCACCTTGCGTCTTGCCTCCTACAACTTCGTAACAGCTGGTCCACGCCTTAACAAGGTGGGCAATTATTTCGGGCAGAGGGCCGTTTACTGAGTTTTGGCAAGCCATCAAGGGCCTCATGACAGGCAGCTGGGGCAGATAAATATTAATTTTCTGAATTTTTTAGGGACCCTATGGACCACATAGAATGGCCTGGCAGACCGCATCCAGCCCACGGGCCACATTTTGCCTACCTCACCTTATCATGTTCTTTTGGCTCACTATCCATCCTCTTGGGATTTGTTCCAGTCTGTTATCCTCCACTCAGTTTTTGCTGGATCATTCAAAGAGTTGGCTTTTCCTTAGGCTCTTTCTCTAGCCATGGGCCTTTGTTACATCCTACTTGATCTTAGCCCTGTCCCTTGCCCCTATAACCTTCCTCCTACCCTACTCATGGTGTCTGCCTCATGCTGATAGGTCTCTTCCCTTATCTGGCAAGACTTCCTAATCTGTGGTGTCTCACTTAAAGGACCCTTCCCCTCTTTCCCCTTATTTTCTTGTAATGGAGAGGAAAGGTAGCCCTGTCACACCACGAGATAAGGGAGAAAGGCCCTGGCCTGCTGAGCTTGTAGGCTCTTTCTGCATAAGATATAGAGCATCAGTTCCATTCACGTTGGCCACTGCAGTTCCTCCTTAGGCACAGACATAGCAACACCAGCCAAACATGAGATTTAGGTTGCACCAATTCACTTGCAGCTGAAACAGTGAAGAAAATGTTACTTAAAAAAAAACCAAAAAAAAAACAACCAAACCACACAAAACTAGACTGACTATGTCATTTTTATCTGGAGTCTCATTAGTGTGCAGGTGAATTCTGACCTGCTGACACCAGCAAGACTTTCGATATTGTCCTTGTCAGTACAAACACTCCCATGAACGATGAAAGCGCTGCTGCTGTCAAGTAGGTCAAACCCACAGACTGAAAATCTAGCATGTCATTAATTTGATATAAACTAAAACACGTAAGTAATGCAGTTCTTCATCCTCAGCAAGGACTTACCATTACAGAGACATTATTAACATACACAGCACTTGTTTATGACCATCGTTAAAATGCCAGTTAGACAAATTTGTCAGACAACCTCCTTTATCCCTTGTTGCTTTTTTCTTTGCATTTCTTATGAGAAATGGATAGCCAATGGCTTAGTATCCTGTCTTCTTGGCAGAATCCAAGCTTCCTGTGTTCTAGGGTTCAAGACTGTAAAGGTCTTAGCACTTCCAAAATCTCTCATTGATTTCATCATGAGTGTTGAGGGGTTAGTACATGTTAGTAACTAACCTTCTTCTGAAATGCAGAAAAGCTCATTATTTGAGATACTCTTATATTTTACTCAATTAGCATAATCCATCAAGCAGTGATTTAACTAGGTTGGGGTGAATGAAGCAGTTACCTTGGGCACTGCCTTGTTGGGGAAGAGGGAAACAGCTGCTGCTGGCAGCCACCCACTGGTCCCAGCAGCAACTGGAAGTCATCACTGCCCCTTGCTCTGGGTGCCTAGCCATGCCCCTCTGCTGCTGCTACCATGATTAGGTATTGTTGAGGGAATCTATTATCTTCAACTCTAAGAGCTCACAAATTGGCTTGCCTCGTAACACAATACTCATCAAGTAAGGAGATGCTTCAGGATATGTGGCTCTCTGGAATCATTCTATAGGAACAGATGCTCTGTGATATTTTATTTGGCCATGTCCACGCAAGTACCAAATATGTTCTTATTCTACTGATGTACTTCTTAGTCTTTCAGGAATCCTTACAGATATGCAGACCACAGCTAGATGATAAGATAGCAATTGGTTTCAACTGCATTCTTATGGATGAGGTGATACAAGACCTTGCAGACAGTTCATTTGTTAACTATGGGTCAAGAACAGATGTGCAGACGCTGTTTTCTCTCAGCTGTGATGTATACAGAACACATGGGAAGGAGTTCTCCTAGGTGAGGTGCTGAGATGCGATTCATTCTTTGCATCATTCCAAAAGCCAAGTGTTTTGGGAAGTTGGAGGCTGGGCCTAATAGTAGGAGGGCTGGAAAACAACTGGCAATGTACAGGAGAGCTATCCTCCCACTTCACTCATTTATACTATGCTCCAGAACAGGGATGTCCAACTCATCCATCCCTGTGGAGGGTGTCTGAGCTAGTCTTTGGCTGGACTGGGCCACGCCAGAGCCAGCATGCAGGGCTGGCCTGGCAGGACACCATGTGCAGCACACTTCCCATGCTAGCTGCCTGTGCAGTGGGCCCTGCCTGCAGCACTGGATCCAACCTGTTCCCCTCAGTCCCTGGAAAAAATCATGAAGCAGATCCTCAAGGAATTTGTAAGCACTTGGAGGAGAAAAGGGTGATTACAAGCAGTCAGCATGAATTCACCAAGGGCAAGTCACACCTGACCAACCTGATTGACTTCTATGAGGTGACTAGCTCTGTGGATGCAGAGAGACAGGTAGATGTGGTGTACCTCGATTTTAGCAAGGCTTTTTAAGCAATCTTCCACAATAGTCTCACAGGGAATCTAAGGAAGTATGGGCTGGATGAATGGACTGTGAGGTGGATAGAAAACTAGCTGAACCATTGGGCTCACAGAGTAGTAATCAAAGGCTCGATATCTAGTTGACAGCTGTCAACAAGTGGAATGCCCCAGGGTTTGGTCCTGGGGCCAATTTTGTTCAACATCTTCATCAATGACCTGGACGATGGTTCTGAGTACACCCTCAGCAAGTTTAAAGATGACACCAAGCTGCAGGGAGTAGCAGATATGCTGGAGGGTAGGGCTAGGATTCAGAGTGACCTAGACAAATTGGAGGATTGGGCCAAAAGGAATCACATGAGGTTCAACAAGGACAAAGTACAAAGTACTGCACTTAGGATGGAACAATCCCATGCACCAATACAGGCTGGGGGCTGACTGGTTGGGCAGCAGCTCTGCATAAAAGGACCTGGGCTTTACAGTGGATAATATGCTGGATATGAGTCAGTGTGCCTTCGTTGCCAAGAAGGCTAATTGCATGCTAGGCTCCATTGGTAGGTGTGTTGCCAGTAGGTCAAAGGAAGCGATTCTTCCCCTCTACTGAGCACTGATGAGGCCACCTCTGGAGTACTGTGTTCAATTCCCCCACTACTAGAAATGTATGTGGACAAATTGGAACGAGTCCAGTGGAGGGCAATAAAAATGGTGAGGGGGCCACAGCACATGACTTCTAAGGAAAGACTGGGGGAACCGGGCCTATTTAATTTAGAGAGGAGACTTAATAGCAGTCTTCAACTACCTGAAGTGAGGTTCAAAAGGGGATGAAGCTAGACTATTCTCAGTGATGGGAGATGACAGAACAAGGAGAAGTGGTCTCAAGTTGCAGAAAGGGAATTTTAGGTTAGATATTAGGAAAAATTTTCTCATTAGGAGGGTAGTAAAACACTGGTATGGGTTACCCAGAGAGGTGGTAGATGCTCCATCCTTGGGGGTTGTCTAGCCAGGTTCTGATAAAACTTTGACTGGGATGATCTAGTTGGGTCCTGGTCCTGCTTTGAGCAGGAAGTTGGACTAGATGACCTCTTGAGGTCCCTTCCGACTCTTACTTTCTATGATTGAGAGTTTTATTTCATACAGGTTACAAACAGACATTCCATTTATCCCGAGATAAACCATTTTAGTGTGAGACAACGTGCAATCATTCAGATGTCCATGTCCATTGTTCTGGAACATCTTGAAATACATCTAAATGGTTGTTCTGGGATTGCATCATTGAAACACTAGCAGAAAAGCAGCAGTGCATTAAGCTACTTAGTAAACCCTGATAGGAAGGGTGATGTGTGCACATGCCAATCCCAGGACATTTCTGTTCTGGGATAAACATAAACATAGGTAAAACTTGTCCCATAACAAGGTGGGGGACAAGGGGGGACAGAAAGAACTCTAAACAAAACTATACTTTCAAAATGCCAGTGGCCATAACAAATACTAAATGCCTGGCTTTTAATTCCATGTTAGTAAAATTCATGTGAAACAATGTTTCAACACTGCACTGAGAATTTATAAATATGTCGTTTTATTTAGCTTTAATGTTATTAAATATGGAGGGCTCTAGGACCTTGTTTTTCTAGTACAATATATTGATGTTTCATGTGGATATTCTGCGCTCAGACCCTTCTCCTCATTAAGCACTGCAATGAGCCTTTTTTGAACACTTGGTTTTGAAGGAATTTTTTTTTTTTTTAAATAGTGTTATGGCTGTTCTGAAACACTAAGTCGTTGAACGTATTAATGGCTATTGGGATTTAAAGCATAACATTACAGAAAGTTTTAAAATAACATCTTGCACTAGTTTTACGACCTGCATCTGGAAATCATAAACTGCTTTGAAAGTAATAATGAGTTAATCTTCACAGTAACCTTGGGAAGCAGGGAAGTAATATCTTTCCACCTGAACTACATGGGGAAACTGAGTCACATAAAGATCTGTTATGCCATTGTCTATTTTGTCTGTCTGATCAATGGCTGTCAGCATCATATCTTGAGGAAACAAAACTTAATTTAGTCCCAGAAGTCAGTGAGATGAAAGGGACTAGGAACCAGTTCTGCTGAGTCCTAGTCCTCTACTATAAACATGGAGAGTACTGCCTACCTGTGCTTTGATTATTCAAAAAGAACACTGAAAATCATTCCTCTTTTGACTCTATTGCAAGATGTCAACAGCAACAACTGGGGTTAAAATCAGCTCATGTAAAAGGTCTGTCTCTAAAACAAAAGAACCCCCTTGCCAAAACCGGGCTTCCACTTCTGGCTCTGGGAAATTTAAATTAAACTCCAGTGCTCAGCCATACTGTAAACAGCAGTGGGAGACCAGGGCATGAGCCTCAGGTGCCAAGTTAAAGGGGGTGGCAGCAACACCACTCAAGACAAACCCTTGGTGAGGGGGTGAGGGCTGAGGCAGCGCTTGGGAAGGGGGCAGGAGTCAAGGCAGCAGGGTGCAGGAGGAGGTGTCACTAAATTTAAAGTTTACCTGTCCCAGTGGCAACAGAATTTGGTGACACTGGGCAATGACTATAGGAGGTATTAAGCCCCTTGCTGTTGAGCATGCCAACACCTACCCCAACAGGGGTAGCATATGGCTGATCAAGGGAGGAGAAGGGCTTCCAATAAGGTTTGCACCCAGGGTATAACACCTTACCAGCTATGCCTCTGGTGTTCAGTCTGGTCTGCTACACTTGCTGAAGAAATGCTGTGTAGTCTCACTCAGACGCACACCTCCCTGGCATTGCTTCAATCACTGCTTGCAATAGACCTGTCATTTACACAGGACTCGGTTTTCAAACCTCTGTGTAAATGCATGTCGCTGAGCTCTGCTGCTTTTGTGCACTTTGGGGGTTCACCCAGCAAAGCTGGGAGGGGGGAGAAGGCATTGTTTTAGCACAGTGGGAGAATTCATGGAATACACTACATACATAAACAGGAGTGCCGGTGGACCCCCAGGACAACCATTTTGGTTCAAATGGATCTGAAGCTTTAGCTTCACCCACAGCCAAGTAAGGGCCTTGTTGCACAGACATTCTGGGCAGCTCTTAGAGCTCTTAATGTGTGGACAAGCCAGGAGTTAACACCTGAAATTGGTTTTAAACACTCCTTAAGTTGCTCAAAGTTACTCCACTCCAGGGGAAGATTCTCCCTGATCTGTGTTACCCAGCTCATGTTGCACTAAGGTGTAACCACTCTAGCCTACACCGTCATATAAACACTCCCCACCCCTCCGGCCTAGATCCCCTGCCCTCCACAACACCCTAGATCCCCGTCACTGTCCCTTCCCTGCTCCCCTTCTTATCGGCGGCTGCCCATGCTGTCTGTCCCTGGGGAGCAGGCAGGGAAGGGTTAATCTGCCTGGCTGGCTGCTGCTCCTCTTGCTCTCTGGGATCAGCCCAGAAAAGAGCAGCAGCCCAGCGGGGGTGGCCAGGCAGGTAGGTTAATGCTTCTCTAAACAGACAGCTGGGCAACTACAAGTAGGTGAGGGAAAAGGAGGGGCGGGGGAAGCGCAGAACAGGAAGGATGGATTCTTACCTTCCAGTCCTCCAGGCTTCTCTGCTCCAAACTCTAGCTAGCGCCAACACTGATCAACATTTATTGATCACAGTGTAATTGTCTCAAGAGAACAGATTTGGAATTCCTTGTTTGACCAGCTAACTGTTTGTAAGGCTATTTCTCATGTCACTTATGACATCTGGGGAAATCGCAGCAATTTTCCCGAAACAATATAGTTTTTAAATGGATTCTCTCACGGAAAATTTTGATTTCCATGAATTTTCATTTATACAGTTTCTCTGTCAGACAACCAGACAGGTGCCAAAGAGGTCCAGCAGTCTATAAAAGAATGTATAAATCTAACAAGGTGCATCTAAATATACAAAAGTTTAGCTGAAGTTTAGTGTAAATTAATCCACGAGGAGCAAGGCTGTGCAAGCTCATCCGCATGACATACTGATGGGGAACACTGCGATTAGAGAGAGGTGGGAACCTGACACAAATTTCCCTTTTTGAACTGTAGAAGAGACAAGGAACATTTCAGGAATCCATTAAAGAAAGGCTCCAACGAATATTTTGCAGTATAGCCCCATGGGTTTTTGTCCCCCAGTGCTGTGATCTTTCAGTTATACTGTCCACACACTCAAACCTATTCTTTACCACCACACTGGTACACACTGAAAAACAAGTTCTACCAGTTATTCATAGGGCTAAAGCCAGCCTTTTGCTCCTGCCCCACTGGTTTTGGGGGTGTGGGCGGTGGAAGGAAGGGATGGGGCATGGACACGGGCCATAGAGAAACAAGAGGGCAATCCCTTTTCCTTAGCTCCTTTCAAATTTCCCAAATGCTGAACTGCTAAATCTGCGTGCTGGTCATCTGAGTCACTCCACCTGCACAATGTATGCCGCCTCTATTCCTGTATTAGAAGTTTTTCTAATATTCATAATTTCAGAAGCAATGATGAGGATTGCCTATCTATTAATGAAAAACTTTATGTTGGTTGTAACATCCTCCAGACCAATGGGAATTTAGCAAGATCAGCTATGGGACAAGAAAGTGTTAAGCCTGGGTTAAATACTGTCATTAGCTAATGACATTGACATGAACAAGTTTTACAATCCTCTGAACAGTCTTTAAGTCCATAAGTGATCTATAGAGGTTCAGTAAATAACATTTACATGATGCCTTTGAATAGGTCACAAGGCAGTTGAAGAATGACAAATGAAGATAAGACATCTTGCACATAGCATTTAGAGCTCCTATAATCTTAAATGCAGGTAATTCACTTTTATCATGTGCATAAGGAGTACATGTCAGTCTCCAAATTCAGGCAATTTTGTCCTGAAACAGGAAGGTTGCCACCACAGTTGAAATTGTGGAATATATCTTGCTTAGGGCAAATAAGTCTGCTTCAAAACTTTCTGAACACAACAGACTTCAGACCACAATGTTGCATGTTTATATATGGATTAAAGTTTGTGCAGGTTCCTATTAGGCATGTGCGAATGGGCTATGTTCGATTCAGATTCAGCCCAAATTAGGGACAGTAACCTGATTCATTGATTCAGATCACTTTCCCACATTTGATTCAGCTGAATCCAAATCTGAAGATTTGATTATGATATGGAGAATCAGCGATTCAGCTTTAAATGTTTTGTCTACATACCTCAAGGTGCAGCTCATGAATGGTGCTATGCTGGGGCATAAAGAGCATCCCACAGGAGCACAGAGGGGGAGCCCCCCATCCCCCCTCCATGTGCTCGGCTGCGAACCCAGAAGTGGACCAGAAGTACTTCCCATTCACTTCTGGGTCTGCTGCTAAGAGTGCACGCCTTCCTGCCCCCTGGCTCAGCGATCAGCTGTGGAGGGGGGACCCCAGGAGCCCCCCAGACCCAGAAGGCACCAGTTGCCAAGCTGGGGGGAGCACAGGGGGCCCACCATGCACTCCCTGGCAGACCCAGAAATGGACGGGAAGTACTTCTGGTTCACTTCCAGGTCTGCTGCTGAGTGCACCGAGCAGCCCTCTGCCAGCCTCTGGGGTGCTCCATCTGCCCTACCAGCTCAGCATTCGCAAGCCACCTGCCACCTTGCTAGCTTGCCACTGGCAAATTGGTGCAGGGACCTACCCCACCCCTGCAGCTCTTTCTAAGTGCCTTGTCTTGATCACATGATCAGGCCATGGGGATGCAACCTGTTCCTGATCAGGACAATTCCCAGCCCCCATCCTACATGCCAGGTAGAGGTTGGGGAGCTTGTTGCCTCTTTTTTTTTTTTTTTTAATATCTTTATTGCACATTATCTCATCTTAATACAGTATATACAAAGATTCCTGAGCAGCACCTATTGAACATATATTACAGGT
>JAGPOW010003395.1:43238942-43251934 GCA_030014935.1 Caiman crocodilus | reverse complement strand
GAGAGAGAGAGAGAGAGAAACAGGCTGGGGATCTTGCTGCCCACCCAGCTGTGCACTCACAGAGTTGGGTGGCAAACAGGCTCCCCAGCCCACACCAGCACGAAGCTCCCAGTGCCAGTTCCATGACCATGAGACCAGCACTAGGAGACCCTTATTTCCCAGCACTGGCCCCACAAGTGTGAAGCCAACACTGGGAAATAAGGGTCTCCCAGCCCCACATCTCCTGATCGCAATGGCAGAGTGGGGGCTGGGAGATAAGCCCCCACTCCCTGATTGCAATTTCAGAGCAGGGGGCTTGGAGCTCCCTGCTGCCAGAGCAGGGGAACATAGTTCCCACCTGGGCTCCTATGGCAGAGCCCACCCCCAAAGCAGGGAGCACTCTCCTATCCGCTGGTGGATGGCTGACCAGGAGCACATTTAATCCCAGTCAGGCAGCTACAAATCTTTATAAAATTTGCTACTTGCATTCGCAGGTAGCAAATTTACTCAGGTTTAGGGAAGTTTACTGCATAGTAAGCATGCCCGTGTGTACATGCACATGCTTACTTCGCTGTGAACTATGCTAATGAACAGTCTCATGTAGACATGCCCATACTGTAGTAGTTACTGTGTAATAGCCCATCACATATGTAACACCTTTGGGTTATTAAGATTGAAACCTCAAGGTAAGGTTGAAAAAGCAGTTAATGAAGCATTTTTTAAATAGATCTACCAGTGTGCAAAGACACACACCTATTATTGAAGAAATCTCCTATTTAGTCTGCAATGGTAGTATTACCTCCTCAATCATTTTATCCAACCTACTTTCCCTAGTCCTAACTTAATCTTTGCTGCTTCCATTGACAGTGCTTGGGATACACATGATATAAGACACAGAGGTCAGCAGCATAGTAAATACTATAAAAGTTGCCACTACCACTTGGAATTTAGAAAACTGCTACATACAAAAAATTCTCCATGTCACTAGGATCTCCTTTAATGCAGCAAATGCAAGAACAAACATGATCATGGACTGCAAGAGACCTATGATGATGGAGAGGTAGATAAAAGTTCATCCTTATTAATGAAATTGGCTTCCCTTTGCTTTTTCCTAGGATTAGGACTGCAGTAAAACGGCTGAAGAATTGCAAGGAGCTCCTCTGCAAAGAATTTGTGAGGAGCCAACCTGATGTCAATTCTCAGGCAGTGCCTCCATGGAATGCAAAGTGTCTACAGTGCATGTCCACCAGGACTGCATGTACATTATCCTCCCTCTAAAATCAATTTCTGCCATATTCAGATATGACATAGAAATGTAGCAGCAGATAGAAGCAGCAGTAGCTGTATGCTGTAGTTATACGCATGGTTGTTCACGAATATACATACATCTACACTCAGACAGTAGATCAAACCCAATGACACACAAGCCCAATGACAGAGTGCTTACAAACGCAATGAATTCACAAAATAATTCTGGTTAATATTACTGCACTTTTGAACAAGCCACCCTGCAGCCTGGAAAAACTACATTTTGCAAACTAACTCATTTAAAATGCAAGGCTAATGTATGGCAAAATGTCGTTTGCTCATTTGATGACAGCTGTATTTAAGATTAAAACATTTTAAAATAAGGAAGCCATGGTAATGCAGGACCTCAGTGCAACAATCTGCTGTCAAATCATACTGGGAAACTGACAGAAGACAAGTTGATAAAGTGCAAAATAAAAAGATTTCCTTTAGATGTATAAGCTAGGGGAAAAAAGTGAGCATATTTTCTGGGGGGGGGGTGTTCATTTCTCCATAACAGTTCAAATATCCAGGTCTCCCTTCATATTCCAAAAGCCACAACATGTAACCTATTTTCTTAGTTACAGAAAACTCCTTTTTTAGTCTAACAGACAACCACAAGATTTAGTTCAGAAACAAATAATCTAAATTTCAAATTATTTATGTCTTCTGTTGATCCGAGTCTGCCTCCCTCTTCTCTTTGTTTTGGTCTTTGAGACATTATGTAATGCTGCTCCTTCCTAATCATCTGCCCTTGGGTAAAACTTTCAAAACCAAAACTCCCATAATTAAGAAAGAGGCATAAGCATCTAGACCCTGCTCTTCAAAGGGATTTGGGATATCTAAGGATGGAGCTAAGCACCCGAGCAGTTTAAGTACTGGATGACCATGGATTTTGATGAGAATTAGACAGCTGAGGCACAGTAGATCTAAACAGCAGACGAAATAAAAGGTTGCATAAAACACGGCATATAAATAAAAACAGGATATGAGAGAAATGATCAGGAAGCCACTGGACAGAAGAGATGCAGTAAAAACCTGATAAAAGGAGAAACAAAATTGTTTAGGAAGATCATTATCATTTGTGAACTGCAATAGTTAACAAGTATCTGGTGGATTATAATGGAACATAAAGTCAATGTCTGTGTTAAATATCTAGTACTTAGCATACAATAGGCTAATGAATTTGTTTCCTCAAATTCTTGTAAGGGTGCTAGGTAGGTTTCCTTTTAGAAAAAAACTGAGCGGGGGTTTCCCTCCCCTCAGAGAACTGAGGAAGGGTACTATAATTCCCAAAAGTTTGCCAGGAAATATGGTTAGGATAGACACAGGCAACCAACATCACCTCACACTACCATTGACTGCATTAGGCATTAGATTGGGTCCTACATATTCAACACTTTGCTGAGTCTTGTTTTAAATAGCACTGATATTAGGGTTTTCATCTTGGGTGTCTATTGCACAGTTTAATAGGTCTCACTGGCAGGAAGGACTTTTCCCCTGATTTATTTTTCTAATTTTATTTTCTTCATAAGTAGAAGTTAAAGAACAAAATTGCTCATGACTACAGCTCAACATTATTTTTTTGTTGATATAAATAACCTTATGCTTGTGGTAACTTTCTTTTAACAGTTTTTTTCCTGCTCGTTGAAAATTCCAGCTGACCAGTTTCTCTGATTTTGCTTCCAGAACCAGTTAAGCCTTGAAGTGCTGACAAAACAGAATAACAATGCATTAGCCAAAATCTTTTCACACCTTTCTTACTTCATCCAAATAATCAGACAGTCCTGCTAAAAGCATAACATCTTTTATACAGAGCTGTTTGTCATGGTGATGGCATCTTAGGGTGCCTGAAACTTTCCAGCAAAAATTAAGGTTCCAAATTGTTATCCTTTTTATACTACAAAAATAACCAACACAGAAAATCCGAAAGCAGCATCCGCTTTGTGTTTGCCCTCCACGCTGTACGTCAGCCAGGAAGTAAGAACATTTTAATATATGCTATAGTACTATTTTTCCAGTGACAACACGAACCATTTAGCACTATGCTCTAAAGAAACATCTTAAACATTTTCTTTAAATGTCCCCAGAATAAAGGTATTACCATAAGTACATCAAACAATTTAAAAGAACGCATTCAAATAAAAGCAGTTAGTTACACAGGCATTTTATGGGTAAGCAGAGTTGTCAGGGATAACAGTATCTACCCTAAATGCCATCCACAAGCAATGCCTGCATTTTACAAAGAAAATAATCACAGAGATTGAGCTATATGTGTATAATTTGCTCCTATGATAAACAGAATGTCAGTTTAAGCCCCAAAAGCTTTAGTAATCAGACCATTTACACAAGAATATAACTAATGTTAAAATCTACCTTGTTTTCAGAGCACTCAGAATACTAACTAGAAGCTGAAGGAGAATACTAGGTTATGAATACAAATTGAAGTCTGAACTTGTGTACTGCATATTGATTGCTGACAAACATTAAGGTCTCCATTCATCATTGTAACAGTGGCAGTGAAGGTCAACGTTCTGCCTTCTGCACCTAGACAAGCCGTTCACTGGAAATTTGGCTGATCTAGATGGTCTTGTTACCCACTGGCCGGTTACGTAAAAATTCTGGAGAAAAATCAAGAATGTGTATAGATAAATGCTCTTCAGATTTGCTGCCTGTCATTGATATAACTAGATAGCAGTAGATCCTCACTCCGGAGTCTAGCTTCCCAACACGAGGCCAGGTAAACATTTTCAAAGCTCTAGTTTCAAGGGAAACATGATTGCATCCAAAATAAAGACAATCTCCCTTGTTCTCTGAGTCCGATGCATTTTGGCTAGCAGGTGCCAAGACAGCTCTAAGAGCCCAGTTGACTTTTAATGCAGCTCTGCTTATGGCAGAGTTATGCAGAGTTCTGCCCTAAACTTGAAGACTGACTGACCGTGGGTACTAGAACTATGAATTTGCAATATGTGAGCCAGTAGGCTATAAAAGCATTAGTTCAAAGTGGGGGGATTACCCCCTTCCAGAAATCTCTTTAGTCCGATTACTGCAATTGAGTAAGTTTGACATGGGCTATGCCAGGCCTATTTCAAAACACACTCACTAGGTGAGACCCCTTCAGGTGTGTCCTGCATGCTTGAACAATATATCAATGTCTAAATTGATCTGGAACCCAAAACTTGTCTTCTTAGCTAGGTACAGACATTCAAAAAGCCCAAGGCAGAATCAAACTAAATTATGTAATCTTCTATATGCACAATAGTTTAGATTGGTAGCAAACCGAACACGCATTCGCCTTTTGCTACAAGGGCACAAATCTTAGGCCAGGTTCCACCATTTTTAATAGAGTCTTTGTGTTACGAATTTCCGTTGTATTATGGGTATAGACTGGTTTCCAATCACATATACCAGTAGAAGCGTAACGTCTGTTCCTGGCCCATAAGGTACTGCTAGCCCTTTATTTTTATGGGTGAAGTTAAATCCAACTGAAATTGAAGGATTGTAACTGTTACCATTGTTTTAAAGTAATTGTAGGAAACCATTAGGCTTCTTTATGAAACTGGGCAACAGAAAAATGGTGGCCTCAAGACAAAAAACAGGTATGTGGGGTAAAAATGGTGTCAGTGGTCATTGGACAGATTAGTGGCAGGTGTGTGCTTGAGAAACAAATAAAAAGAAAGCATAGAACAATACAGAAAATTAGAAGAAACACAAGGACAGAGCCTGGCCAGGCACTGAGAACGTAGTTCTGAGAACATTTCTGAAGAAAGAGCTATTTGGGCTAAGTGCTGGCTGACAGACTTGGAACTGTGACCACAGATGAATGCCCCAAAAGCCATTGTATTCTGGCTGAAGATTTTCCTTACCACAAGGTTTAAACATAATTAATTGTTACTATTCCTTCAGTTTTGCGCACTTTGGAACCCTTGTGCTTGTTTTTCCCTTTGACACTTATATCTGGTACGTTGGCTTCTCTCCATCTTATCGCCTCATTCTGATCTCACTTCTGCTGGTCTGACTTCTTAACAGAAGCATTCCTAATTTGCAAATATGTAAGTGAAACTGGATCAGAACCACGATGTTATAGAAATAGTCTCATAGGTGTTGTAGGAAAGAGATATTCAAAAGCACCTAATGGAGCTGGGAGCACAGATCCCACTGAAAGATAATGAGATGTATGCATCTAACTCATTTGGAAAACTCTGCCCATGCCTTCTGTTCTATGTCAGTACATACTTCTGAAGAACAATAATTAAGTTAACTAATAATTCTGCTTCATCAGTGCTTAACTTTCAACCTGATGTAAATTATACTTAGAGAAAATTAGAGCACAAATAATAGTGTAGATGCATCTATTGTTCTGAGATAAATCTCAATCTCACTATAATGTCTATGACAGTGAGCATTTTCAAGAGTGTTTTTCCTTCTTCTGTGTAAAGTAGTGATCTTTCCTACCCGAGCCAGAAAAATGTCTACCTTCTTGCCTATTGATTTTTGACAGGGTACTCAGAGAAGTTTTAGGGAGATTAATTCAACGTTGAAAATAAGGGATCTGAATCCCATATTGCAGTCCCAGGCAAGGGCGCTATAGGTGGTCACTACTTTTGGAAACAAGGGTTTTAGAGCCTGATCTTAATATTGGATGTTCATAAAAACAGTTTGAACAATAGCACCAAATATCATAAGACATTTATATGCGATTAAAAGCATTTAAATTCTGAAAAGGAATTCCCACTACAAAATACTCTATCAATCTATTATGCCAAACATAGCCCCCCTTTCCCCACTAGTCAATCTTCTTTTTCCACAAGAGGTGGGTATATTCATACCCCTTCACTACTGGTTCACTTCTGGGAACTCTGGCCTCAGCCCCCAAAGACATGCACGGTAAGCTCATTACTACCACCGCATGTCCCCCTTCCTTTTTTGTCATCCTGGCTATTTCCCCCGAGGAACATTATTTTTTCCTTTATTTTCTTCAGTCTGCTCATTCTCTGGCTGCCCCATTAATTCTCACACTGTGGTCCAGATACAACATAGCTAAGAGGCTGCATTTGATGCATAACCTGCACAGCTTGTAGAGAGGCCAGGAATTTAGGCGTAGGGCAAGTAGGAGCAGAGCCCACTGCCAAAATCTGGGGTGCAAAATCCTGTTCGTGATGTCTGGATAGCGTAAGGTAACTGACAGCCGCATGAACCCCCACAGTCACTGCCACTTGCCCTGCCAATGCCACATCCAGATCCAGCCTGGAGGGTGGGTAAGTTTTAGTCCATTTATCCTCTTTCCCTTCCAAGTCTTCTTTCTTTCCTTCTCATTCTACCTTTATAAGCCCAGTTCACTGTATTGTCATGGGTGCAACAGAAGAGGGTGGTATGGTCCTGGATTTTATGGATATCATAGGATAGCAATTAAGGTCAAATCTAGAAGCAATTCATTATAGGACTTCAACATAGGTGAAGAAAGATGGATCTGTTTAGATTCTGGGTCACGAACGATTGAATCTTTGGATGATATTTATCTATATGGATAAAATAACACCCTAAAAGTCAAACCGATGGTGGGTCCTGAATATAATTTTGGACCCACATGTGTTATCTAATATCACTGTTGTGCCAAGAGAAAGATGCATACTTGCTTGATGGAAAAGATCATGACCTAACCTTTTCATACTAAGAAAGGTTCTCAACTTCAGTTCCTCACTTCAAGCTGTCATTTCAGATTCCTCTTATCTGGTCTCAAAGCTCCAAGGCATGACTTTGAAATGGACTATTTTTGTGCTGAGTAGGGAGCTGGAGCTCAAATTACTCAATAGAAAGTGATAAAGCTAGAATTTAATCCATACATTCCACAAGCCAATTCACTCGTCAGGGAATTTATAGAGCACATTTTCTTTTCTGACTAAAATGAAATATTAAAGTAGACAATAATATAAATAATGTAATATTCATTTCTTCCTATAATTCACAGCAAATTGATCACAAATACATGAAGACCACCATAGGCACAGCATCACAGTTGGAATTCATACCTTTGGTTTGGGGGTACTCTGCAGTGGAGATAAATCTCATAAAGTATTGCAATAGATCTTCATTTCAGTGCAGCCACAATGATTTATCCTAGCTGAGGTTCAGACTGATTACCCTACCTTTTTACATGCAATAATTGTTTTACTGAACTCAGTATTAAAAGATTCTCAGACTGCTTTTCTATACTTTTCAGCGACTCTACAGTGTGAATCCCAAATAAGCCATAGAAATGACCCTTCTCATCTCCACCCTTCTAGGAGTCTGGTGTTATTTCTATTTATGCAAGATTTAGAAATCACCTATTTTTTAAATAAACTTACATGGCACACTATAGAGCAGCTAATCAACTGACTCCATAGATTCAAGGCAGTTCCAGAACACATGTGGACAAGTGATTGATGATGACTGTCAGTAGGCATGAGCCTGAATGTCCACTGAATTGAGCATGTTATACTTGTATATCTAAGCACAGGACTGAGCCATCAAATCCTTTGATTTTACAGACAATCATTTACCCAAAGAATCCTAAAAAATGATTTACTCCCACTCTTCACACATTCCAGAAACCCCTTCTTTAAGGGTCACACCCTTCAAAAGAATAACCTTCTTCCTGCAACTTTCTCTTTCAGCCTCCCAAGTCCCCAGATGCCAGTGGCTCAGGATGCATGTCTCATGACTTGCATCTACAATGGAATACTTTTGCTAATGCTTACCTACCTTGCAGGCTAGGCATGAGCAATTAATACTTGTTTGTGAAGTCCTTCCTTTGATGAACATCCAAAAGGGGAATAATGTTAGAATTCCACATTTCATGATGATGCAGCGTCAAAAGAAGCAGAATTGAAAAGATTTCAAATATGTGGCTGTTACCTAAAAATTTATTATGTCTATGTCTACTGCAGTCGTGCCCGTCAATTTTGCATATGTTATGTGAGGCCACAGAGAAACAAGCATTTTGCAGTCTTTAATTACAGAGTGATTTCTAGTATGTATAGCATCTATCTTCTTCATAGACTCAATTTTGCAACTGCAGACCTGCCAGTTGTAGCCCTGAACTACCAAAGTACTCAAGCAAATACATTATTTATAGCACATGGGTAATCCTGTTGAAATCCGTGGGACTACTAGCATGCTTAAATTTATAAACATGCTAAAGTACCTTGTTGAATTGGGGCTTACAAAAACACTCCCTATGCTTCTTTATTTCAATTTCCTTTGTGTCATGGGGACATGCAACGTGAAATATTGTCCTCAAACTGATCTGCAAGCTTGAGGTGTGACAGAAGCAGGCAGTTTCTTAACAAGTAAAGGTGCTTAGATCTTAGTCACATTCTGGTGGTTTATGCAACTGTGACAGTACTTTCCACCTAGTTTATTTGCTGAAGATGCATCTCTTCTGTTGTATTGTATGCTCCGGTCTGGTTTATAGCAATTGTTCTTGGCATTTTGCCTCATATGTTACAAGTGCCCATAGAATAAGCAATATTCTATCATTTTTGGAAAGTGAGAAATGAATACTTCTTAAACAATTAAAAAATAAAAATAGCGTTTTATGGTCTGCCTTGATTAGGGAGGTCATTTTGGGCACCACGTGCGAGATGAACCTATGCCTTTCAAGCTCATACAAAGCTTGCATCTGAGTGCACCATTAAAGATTTGCTTTGGGAAAATGTCAGCTTCTCTTATATTCACTTGGCCAGCTCAAGAAACACTTTTCAGCATTGAAAGTTTCCCCAATTATCGTCTATCTACAATCTCCCTTCTGGAGTACAGATGGTAGAGAAAGTAATGATGTCAAAGTAATTCTGGCAGTCTCGGGAGTCAGTCACCCAGCTCTGGCCAATCCAGGATTAGACCTAAAGAAGTTAACTCCAGATCCTCCTTCTCTCCCAGCATGCACTTACAGGTTCCCAAAGCTGTTCAGCAAATAACTCAGTAAACTGAGCTGGAGTCCAAGTTTAAGAAGGAGTTTCAGATCATGGAGACAGTAGCCAAAAAAGTTAATATAGCCACTGTCAAGTAAATTTCCTTGCGAGTACTTGCAGACTTGGTAGGACGGGGGAACAATACAATCAATTCAACCATTATCTTGCATTACTTTCAGATCTAGTGCCCTATAGGGTCCTAGAAGTTGGGTAGGGAGGGGAATTAATGGAAGAGACTCAGTGTTTTGGGGACAGGAACAAATTCCACCCCATAGTCAGATTGGCATGGACAGTGGTGTCAGTAGGGACAGTGCCTTTCTCTGCAGCAGGGGACATGGCTCTCATGTTGATCTCTTGAGCATATAATCAACGACCTTGTAAAGAAACAAAACATTGGCTGCCATGGTACCCCTGAGGCAGGTTAGCATTTTATATCTGTGTTGTGTCCGGATTGACAGTAGTCTTATGTAGAGCTTAAATTATAGATGTATAAAATGGTTTAGCAAGGGATGATCCTCCTTCTTCAGGCAGGGGGTTGGACTAGATGACCTCTGGAGGTCCCTTCCAGCCTTAATTCTCTACGCTTAATTCCACACAAACATGGGGAAAATCTTCAAGCAGACCCTTGCACAAAGATCACTACATCTTTTATTCAAGAACTTCTGGACTTTTTGGAACTGAATATTTTTCATAGCCCTTTCAATGTTGCTTAAGCTTCATATTCCTTTACGTATGCAGGTGTTTGAACTACAGCTCCACTTCTTGTTATTGTTATTACTTCCACTTCTACCTAGAAGACTGAAGTAGTAGCATCCTAGTCCTGTGTTGCTCACTAAATGAGGTCACTGTGGTGCCTGGTTTAGCATACTGGAACACCTCTGAGTTTGGGGTGATGCTCTAAGACATTCATACCCAATGGTGCCTACCAAAAACCTAGGAGAAGAGGCACCAGGTGGCTGGTGGATAGCTCATGGTTCTACCTCAATAGTCCAGAGCTCACTCTGGATATCACAAACAGTAAACAACCCTCCACAATTTATCCAAGGAACTAAGGCCTTCATATAGTTGAAAACGTTGTGACGAAATATGTCATTTTCCTATGAGAGAAAATAAATGCATTAGTCAAAATTGAAACTATCATTGGTCTCAGAAAACTATCCATTCTGGAAAAAAGATGGAAAAAACCACGTTTGAATGGGAAATTTTCAAAACGGAGTAGCTCTGAAGGACTTTACATTTTAAAATGTAACTTAGTTTATGATAATAAACTACAAATCAAACAGAAGTATATTGACTCAACTCAGATTTTCTATGTATAAATATTTAAAAAAAAAAAAAAAAAAAGCAAACCAAAAAACTTGACTTCTTTGTCCTGGCTTGATACGGGCAAATTCTGATGTATGAAGTGTTTTCTAGCCAGGTATAGCTCTCATCATTAATAACAGGTAGTGACTTCTTTTCCATGGTCTATTAAGTGGGTTTGGATCGATACAGATGCTCATATTATTACCTACAGGCTCTCTCACCACTGCTCAACTACTCTGCAAATTTCAATGGCTGCAACAATGCCCATTTCTGCCAGACTTACCTTTTTTCTAGTTTAGTGGCTCCTGCAGAGAAATGCAACTTTTCTTCCATAGTTTCCCAAGCTGCATGTGGGAATCTGTTTCTAACTTGCCTTCCAGGTGCCAATTTCCTTGAAACAGGTTTTTTAATTATTTTAAAATTCTGGACAAACCTTACAGCAATTGCCCTATCTTTTACCTCACATTGAGGGTTTTTTCTTCGTGTTTTTCTTCTAGGACTTTCACATCTCACTGCTCATCAGTGGACAGCACACCTGTGCGTTAACAGTTATCAACTGCAAGAGCTAATGTCCCGATTCACAGATTTCTTATCAACAGCCAGCATTTGCTCACTGAACTGAGAACCGCTTTATCATATATCACCGGTACTTGGTCACAAGTCTCCAGTCTAATACTGCTGCTTATCAGTGTGGCTGGGATTACACAGCAGCTAGCTCCAGAGTCCAGCTGGAATTGATCTCATCACTGAGCTAGGAACACTATTGTAAATAATGCAGTTGCATACCCGACAGTTGCTGTCTACAATTTCATAGATGCTAGAAGCTGGAAGGGACCTTACAGACCATTGGGTCCAGCTCCCCTGCAGTTCGGCAGGAAAGACTGCTGGGTCCAGATAACCCCAGCAAAATGGGCGACAAGATGCTTTTTTAGGATCTCCAGGGTGGGGTGACCGTACCACCCCTGCGGGGAGCCGATCCCAAACCCTTGGCACTCCACTTGTAAAGATGTTTTTCCTCATGTCTAGGCTGAAGCAATCTTCAATCAATTTGTGCCTATTATTTCTTGTCCTCCACTGGGGGGGCCTTGGTTTGTGTGTGCATTTGGAGACCTTTGGATATGCTGAAGTCGCATTTTGTGGTATTCTATTCACCACCAGAGGTTTCTACATTCTCAATCCTTGCATGAATTACTGCTTTATTTTTTCTACAGTAATTTCAGTACTGGGGCACAAAGAGTCAAGTCCCACAAACCTTTCCATTGCTGCTTATAGGCTTGGCATTTTTCTTTCTACACGTTTGCCTGTGTTATGGAATATCGATTGGGCTTTGATGCCTGTATATATAGTGAGTCTTTCTCCTGCCTCGGTCTTATCTCCTGAATTCCTTTACCTGAAATGTACATACTTGTTCTGCACTAGATTGTCATGGTCATTGTTGTGATCCTTTGCATAGACTGCTTAGCCATCCTTAGCATTTGGAGGCATTTCACCAAGGTTAGTTGTTCAGATGGGGTGGGGGACATGTTTTTAAATCTCACCCTCTTTCTTATACTGGGTTTACTGGATCCGTGTTCCAGACAGCAGAGGCTAGGGAATAATGCAAGAGGACTTTATATTTCCAAAACGAAACTGGTCCTTCATAAACAGTACTGTTAACAGAGATGCTGCAAGTCCATGCACACAACTAATGCAACTTCCTAATGCCTGTTTCAAACTCTGCCACCCTGCAACCTGCACTCCTCCTTTAAATTCCATTCAGGATGATGAATTAAAACATTTTCCCTTGTAATTTTGTTGTAGAGAGGTATTAAGCCAACTTATCTTTTAAGTAACAGGGATGTAAACCCAGTCCATAGAGAAACTCTTTTGACTTAACTCAAAGTCTTCTAGCTTATCATAAAGACTTATTTTTAAGTGACAATGGCAGAAAAAATATGAACTGTGCATTTTTTGTAGTACTAGAATTGCACATTTAAAATGCTTAGTTCAATCTGCCATATGTTACTATACTGTTTTAAAAGTTAGAGCAGAGCAATAAGACTGCTTCCAGGATTAAACTAAACTAACACTAGAATGTGCATTGAGGATATGCTAGCAAAGCCAAAAGATCACATGTAAGAAGGGATTTATTTGAAGTCCAATATGTGAAATATCAAAAGTAGTAGATAATGCCAGACCATTTACCATTTTCAATCCATCACGGATAGAATACAGGAGCATAAGTTAAAATTAAATGCTCTAGATAATGTAAAGGGTAAAATTGGATAGAAAGTAAGACAGGAAGATAAAGTCTGAAAGAAAGAAGGTTGGGGGGAGGTTGGGGGGGGGGGAGGAGGGGAAGGTTGGTACTTTGTTTTTTTATAACTGACAAAAAAAATAAAGACTAGATCGTCAGCTGGTGTCAGTCCTGTAATCTGATTTTTTCAGTGATTTTTCCATGGGCTTGGGCTATGGGTTTCTTTTTTCCAA
>JAGPOW010003395.1:43201804-43212102 GCA_030014935.1 Caiman crocodilus | reverse complement strand
TCTGCCAGGAGCCTTCCTCCCTGCAGGACTCCTTCAGTTTCCCCTCCTCCTCCCTGCTCTTATCTCAAAGAGAACACACACATGGACAGCGTGCATCACCTGCCCCTGGTGCTTTTGCCATGGGTCCTCTGGGACTGTCCATCCCTGCACCTGACATCCTTCTCTCTCTCCTGTCCTCCCCAATCACTGGTGTGCCATGATAAAGCCTTTGTCAGATAAGAACAGGTACATAAATGTGAAATGGAAGGGAATGGGTTAGAGGGAAAGAGCTAGCACAGCCACAGAAAAAGGAGGCAGGGAGGGAAGGGCAAAAGGACAGTAATGCTAACTCACAAAATTGTGTGAGTTGTGATTTCCAAGTAAAAAAAAGTTTGACTCAAGACTCAAACCTCAGAATTTCTAGCACATGTACAACAGTGTCCAGCAGGTAAGTCTGTGGAGGGGAAGGGATGGGGGGGGAAGGGAAAGGATGGGGTGGTTGCAGATCAAGGCCCCTATAGTGAGAGTGAGTGGAGCCAGGGCAGGGGTGAATGGGGCAGTAGCAGGTAACTGTTCTGAGCTGAGCTAAACTGTGACCCATGCACCTGTTCCTGAGGCAACCACCTGCCTTCTCTCCTCCTACACCTGGTTGTTAATGAATTAGTTGATGTTAATTAGCAGGAGGCTGCCATTGTACCACCCCATTGCCAGGGGGCATTATCTGTAGCGCCTATCCTCCCCAGTACTGCAGCCCAACCCTCACAGATGGAATATCTGTTATATATATATATATATATATATAGCAGGTTTTTTCTCAATCAGGCCCTCTCTCAGGGCCTTCTCAGCACTGCCGCCCTCTCTCAGGGCTTGCCACACCCACACAAGGGCCTCTCAGTAACACCCCCTCTCTGGGGCTCACCAACCCACACTGGGCTTCTCAAAAGTGCCTCTCTCTAGTGTTTGCCACATCCATGCTCAGGCATCTCAAAGGTGCCCTTCTCTAAGGCTAGGGTCTATACACCCCATATGCTATGCCCTCCTGTGCACCGGGGTCCTCACACTCCACTGCGAGTCCCCCCTGAGGCCTCCTCCAACCCCTTCTAGCCTCACCCAAACCACCGGTTTAAATAACAACAAAACACAAGACCCTGGGCCATAACATAAATTGAAGCCACCTGGCTAAAACAACATTGCTCAAGCCTCTGAGGGCTGTCGCTGCAGTCAGGCTTTTCCTCACCTCCTACCTTAGGGAGCTCCTGCCTCTCTAGGTGCTGGCAGCAAACTGCCTCTGGTCTCAGCTCCTGGGCTTTATAAGGGCCAGGCCCTGCCCCCTCTGGTCAGCTGACCTTCCCTGGTTGCCCTGGCAACCCACAGCTGCTCGCTGTGGGCTGGAGCCCTGTGCCCTGCTGCCTTTGCCCTGGGAGCTGCACAATGCCACATTTTGCCTTCTGCTGCTGGGTAGGTAGGGGATGCAAGGCGTGGTCGGCGCACAGCTCCAGGGGCAAAGGCAGCAGGGTGCAGAGCCTCAGCTCAGTGGGCAGTCTCTCTGTGACATGCACTCAAATCTGAGGGGCACATGTCCCCCATGCCTTCCCCAGGGGTGCATACAACGGCGGAGTACCATCCCCACCACCCCAACACCTCTGGATGATGTGCCTGTGGCTCTGTTGCACAACCTGCCCTGGCTCTAGGGCCCCATTCACCACCGCCCTTGCCCCTGTCCCTCTCCCTCCATCACCATGGGGGCCTAGTATGTCTCCCTCCCCCCTGCTCCTTCGCCTCCATGGACTTACATGCTGGGCACAGTCTGTGTCTGTGTCTGTGTCTGGAAAGTGCTAAATGCGCAATAGTCCAGCAGTCCCAATTGTAACAACAGGTAGGAATTATTAATGTTTTTTTCTAAAGCATTATCAGTTATAGTTGCTAGGGTGACTGTATTTGCATCTTGGGGAACACTGGATTTGTACCTGAATAAAGGCTTTAATCTGTGGCTCAGCAAAGCTACTAACCACAAGCCAGAATGATACATTCAAAGTAACATTGCAAGACAATGTTAGGCAAGTAGTATCCTAACAACGTGGTAATGTGTAGGGTATATGATTCATTGTGTAAAAAAGGAAACAAGATGCAGCCCACCAGCTATTGTCAGGAGATAACGCAAAAGAAAGACCTTGGAGATGAAGGAGGAGTCAGCAAGAAACAGCAAGTGACTGAAAGAAGCCAGGTTCATGGTCTTGAGCATGCGCTCATAGCAAAAAGGCATGTAAATGAATTAAACTCATTACACTGAGGCGGGCTTATTACACTGACACAGTCAAACTGTTTGAATAAAATTAGACGCAAGTCCCTGTTAAGCGGTATATACCTCTGTTTCCCTGCCATGAATAAGGTTGATTGTCTGTTTAATTTTTTTTGCCTGAAAGCATTTGTGAATTTAACTTAATTTTGCTGAATTGTTTCATCCAAATAAGAAAAGGAAATGGAGATTTTCAGAAATATTAAAACGCTGCTTATAAATATTGCTGGCAGCAAATGTTTTGCTTTGGGAGTACAGGTAGATCCACTAGACTGCTTAGGGGACATTCACAAAACCAGCAAGGAGGAGGCATGGGTGGCATTATCCCTTCCCTTTATTATATGCCCCCAATGACTAGGCCACTCTCCAACGGCCTGAGAAACATCACTTCAGATCCTTGCTCTAACCAAATACGGAAAGGATTTAAACCCTAGTCTTAAGTGGTGCCCATACTCCTGAAATAAGCTGGGAGTTCACTGAAAGTAAATCTCCATCATGATTGTGGAGCAGCCCAGCTTGCCTGTTCTCAAGCTCACCCCACCCAACTGCTTGCAGAGGTACAATTTTAGACCCAGAAGTATACTAGTAAGATCCCTCTGGGATCATGTCCTCAAGCACCCTGAAGGACTGAAGTTTCAAGAGCAGGTACAGAAAGCGGGCCCAAAGAGTCTTCAGTGACTGCATACTTCTGGGTTTGGAGCACAGCTAGGAGAGTAGGTGGGTAAGGGATGCTCGGTAGGCTCCCAGATGCAATATGCCACTACCACAGTGTACATATGCTCCAATTCATTTTCATGTTTCTTGCTGGCTTTACGAATGTCACTAAGCCTTCTCATCAATTCACCCACCTGTTTTCATTAAAACCAGGATAAAATGAAACATCTTGTGCTCTCCCTGAAATAAGGCTTTGTTCAAACTGACAGCCGTTTTTTTCCCCAATATACCTAAATAACAAAAAAAACCAAACCCACCAAAACTTTTATTCTGAGCCAGGCTGAATCTTTTAAAAATATTTTCAGCCAGCATACCGAACAAATTAGGTAATTCACCAACCCTGATACATACATAGTCTGTGGCTCCCTCCAATAGTGTATTGTGTTTGGGCTTTTTTTCTCTCTCTAAATTATACCACTTCTTCCATAAACAAAGCTTGACTTCTTTTCATTATCCTTTTTCTTTAAAAGGCTATGTCCTGGTCTTCTGTTTGCATAATTTCCTTTCTGCCATTTTTGTATCTTGTGTTTTCATTCTAGCAAAAGGTTGCTACTAAAGCCATATTCTTTCCCTGCCATTCCAATGCCATCATTTCCCCTTGTTTGAATCCTTGCATAAGTTCCCTGCCTCTTAAAACAGCATGACCAATTCCTTGTCCTCACACACAGGGCCCTGCATAATTTTGTCCAAACCTAAATTTCTGTTCTTTATTATCACCTATTTCCACTTCCCAGTGTTTATATTTTACTTCCCCTTCTTCTGCTATCAGCATCATATTTCCTATTCTGCTATGCTTGAATAAGTTGCTCTGTTCCCATTCATCAGGCATCTCATTTCTCCTTCATATATTTCCCTCTTTCAAATTCGTTTCTTTTGGCAGCCCCTGCTGTGTTCCAGCCACTTACTTCACCTGTCAGCCAGTGTCATGTCTTGCTTTTGGCTTGTCTTTTTTAAGTTTTCAACTTTCAGATCAGAAATGTATCCACTTCTTGATTCTCCACTGGTGTGCACCCTATGCAGTCATGTATACTTTTGCATAATGAAGAGAAAATGGCAAAATTCTGATATGCTTTGATTCCCTACTCACTTGGTACTGGTATCAAAAGATACATACATGCAAAGCAATGGAGAATCCTGCTCAACGTCTTGGTTCACAAATTTCTGGGGGAATTTAAGGCACCAAAGAAACACTTTGATGGCAAATTACCAGTAACACCAACTGCACTGTTCAGCTCCCAGTGACTTTTCTGAGCATACCTAAGGGAACAACTATGTGCACGAGAAGATGATAATGACAGAACATGGTCACATTTTGTTTTGGTATTTTCCTATGTCACCACTGTCCAAGGTCAGTTTCAATGTGATCAATTTGGCCTACAGTCTGTAGGAATAGTCATGTCAGTAACATTTTCTATTTCCTTTCTAACTGCCTGCTACCATCAGCTACCACCATTGTTGCTTTTAAATCCCAATACTGTCTCAAATGGGATTGCCCCATTTTGCAATCCAACAGTGCATTGATAAATTCCTCTTGGTGATGTGCGTATGGGCACATTGTTAAATTATTTAATTCAGTTCTAGCATGAAAGCACACTGACATGGTTAAACACTCAGCTCAGTGAAAATGTGTATACTCCAAAGGTAGGTATATTTACTTTCATCTTTACCACCCAAGAGTTTTTGCTCACAGTGATTAATGTAATGGCTACAAACAAAAAGGCATTTTAATGAGGAACAAACACCAAAGGATTCATGGGGCAGATTCTAGTCTCTTAAGCTGAACGTAGGGGCACTGCAGCAGAGCAGAGTTATTACCCTAAATCATGCACAGTAAATCTCACCTCACACTTTTTCTCCTATCTATTTTTGCTGGTGTGCACTCTGAAAACATCATCTGTGTGCTCATCTTAACTACAGTGTGCTTCTGTGTGAAGACAGCTGATATTAAACACGTTCATGTAAGAAGCTTTGTCTTTATAAATGCGAAATATACAGGGCCTGCTTTTTTAACTGCTTTACAGCACTGACTTCATTGGCATTAATGCTTGATTTACATGAAGAGTCTCATTAAGTCTATTAAGTACTTAATCCATCACAACAACAGAGCCCTTTCTACACACTAAGGAATTTCTCCTTCCAACATCCCTGTGAATCAGGAAATATTATTTTCCTTTTGTAAATACAGAGCTGAAGCTCAAAAGACAATAATTCATCAATATGCTTATGCACAAGTTTTACTGAATAGAGTCCAAGGGAATTAAATGACTTAGCTAAGATCACGTGGAAGGTGAGGGGCAAATGTGGGAACTGAACCCAGCTCCCACAATTCCTTATCTAGTGTATGAACCACAATATTATCCATCTTTCTTTACTCAAATAAGGCAGGGAAGAATAAAAAAAGCATGATTTGGAATTAAAGAGCAGCATATTTTCTTTCCATAGCTTCCAAAGAAATGGGCAAAGATTCTCAAAGTTCATCACAGCAAAGTTCATCAGTTCATGACAGCAAAATTGAATTGATACATGGTGAGGTCCAAATCGTTTAGGCTCCAAAATACAGGTTTAATTTATTTAGAAATATACTTTTGCAAAATGGGAAGTTTAATATTTTTCATGGTGTTTCAACAATTCGTAAAAAGACTGTTTGTTTTAAAAAAAAACCCTCAACTGCTGGGTAACTAGATCTAGTCTCCTTGTGTCATTGCATAAGTATAAGAAAGTGAACTTGAAAGTGAACAGAAAGTAAATCTCATAAATGCAGTTGTTTGGAAAGAAGAATGTAGGGTCCAAGTTGGCTTTTTCCTCCACCAAAATCTTGATTTTGGAAAATTACTTTTGACAAATGTCGCGGAGCACCTCATTGCCCTGCTTCTAGAGAGGGGGAAAGCTGCTGGGAAAAAGCGCTAGTGCGGAGAAGGGGCACAGCTGCAAGTTGCCAGGGCAACTAATGTGAGTCAGCTGACCCGAAGGGGCAGGGCTTGGCTGTCATAAAGCCCAGAGCCAAGGCCAGGCTGGCAGTTCCCTGCCAGTAGCCAGAGGAGCAGGAACTAGAATGCAAGCTGTGCTTGAGTAGATTGAGGGATGGAGGCACTGGGATGCAGGAGCAATGTTGAGGTTATAGCCAGGTGGTGCATGTTGTTATGGCCAGGTGCCTTATGTTTAAGTTATAGCCAAGAGGCTTGTGTTTGTTTTGTTGTTGATATTATACTGGTGGTTTGGGTGAGGCTATCGAGCTGGAGGATGTGGGGCCCTAGCACCAGGGAAGGCGCGGCAGTCCCGGGTGCAGAGACCCCAGCCCAGAGAAGGGCATTTGAAGAGCCTAGGCATGGGCACGGTGAGCACCTGACAGGGGGCAGCATTCTAAGGAGTCCTAGAGTGGGGCAAGACCTGAGAAGCCCGTGAGGGGCAAGACCTGAGAAGCCCGTGAGGGGCAAGACTTGAGAAGCCCAAGACCGGCGTAGCAAGCCTGGCAGCAGCCAGCACTGCAGAAAAAGCCCAAGAGAGGGACAGGGTGCTGTGATGGATCCCAAGAAAGGGGTTAGCAGTACAGCATCCCAGGAGAAGGACAGGGTGCTGCGGTGGTCCCCAGGAAGAGGTGATAGCAGTACAGCGTCCAGTAAAGGGAGAAGCAGTGCGGTGAACCTGAAGGACCAGTGGCTCGATATAGGGTCCCAGAGTAGATGAGGGTCCCTGAGCGGGATGACACTTTTAGAGAAGGCCCAGAAAGGGCACTGAGACCCCAGAGAGAGGGGTGACGCCTTTGGATAAGGCCCAGAGTGGGCATTGAGAGCCCCAAGGGAGGGGCAGTACATTAGAGAGAGCCCGGAGTGGGCACAGAGACAGCCCATGAGGGGACACTATCAGAGAAGACCTGAGAGAACAGGCAAGCATGATTGTGACAGACCAACGTCTAGTACATCTGCGAGGCTTGGGACATGGTACTAGGGGTTGGTAGGAGCCACGCATAGCCCATAAGGCTAGGGTGTCTGGGGAGCACCCAGTATACAAGAAGATCACATAGAGTCCAGAAGACCACACGGACAGCGGTCCTGATTAGTTGTGCCCGAGGAGGTCCCAATGTATACACTGAACATCAAAGACATGGTGGGCGAGAATAAGAGGGTGCCCTTGGGCCGGCCTTTGACATGGCGAGAGGGACCTAAGGGAGATCATGGCCCTCCCTGGTGGATGCATTGTGACAACAGAATTGAAGACGACTTCTGCAAGGAAAAAAATATCAATAGTTTTTTATAACAAAAATGAAAATTGTTAAATTGTCCATTTCAAAAACTTCAAAATAAAAATAACTTTTGGATACAAAAGTTTAAAGGAAAATGATTTTTTGACCTCTCATTATAATGCTACTTTCACAGATGAAGATGGTTGAAATTTAAAAAATAAGCATTATAGTTATTACATAGTAAATTAGATATATAGAAATAATTTCATCAGAGAATCAAAAACACTCAAAAGTATAGATAAGGTCTTTTAAAAAAAGTTCTTTATATTGAGGCTTTCAATGAAATATGCATGGAGTTTTAGTATATAATATAAGATACCTTGGGGGAAAAAAGGGCCCTAATCATAAGTCACTAAGATCAGTCAGACAGTCACGTGCATTATTTAGCATTGGCTTTAGAAGTTGACAAGGGAAAAATTGAATCATACTTTAATCTAGTAATTAAGAGGATATTGCATTATGTTAAGTGATATTGAAATGTATGAAAGATTGCATCATAAGATGTGGCTGTCAGTTAAGGTTGTTTAAAGGAGTGTGAATGTATTGGTGAAGAACTGCTTTGTGGTTATGAGAAAAGAGAAGCGATTTTGCTCAACTGTTGTTCCAAGGCATTACATACCGGGATGGAAACCTCCTCAAAAACTACGGGGAGATATAAAAGGGATATAAGGAGGAACATGACTGGAAGAACAGCAAGGAAAGCTTTGTGCATGAGTTCATGTTGATTTCTTTATGCCCTGGTTTTTTTTATCGTGCATGTTTTAAGAGTGAAAAATCGAATAACCTTAGAAGCATAAGCTTCTTTTCCTAAGGGACTCGGTGAAAGCACCTCATCACTAAGGGAATTAAACCATACTGCTGCAAGCTGGCAAATGGCTCCTGCACTCAAGCGTGTAGAAAAAGGGGCTAGCCTCATAAACATCTCTTGGAAATTGCCTAGAGAAAGTTACAAAGCAAGTAGCTAATGTTGCTAGCTAGAGAACATTTGAAAAGGTGAATATGTGCCCAATTAAGGTGGTCCAAGAGGTTGTCAATTCAATGGTTATTTTCTCTTTTATTTTACACTACCATTATCAACCTGGGATTCAAATTAACCTCAGCTGAAAACTTGGGTTTTTTGAGAGCCCTAAAAACTTAAGAGCAACAATATTGACACTTAAAGGCTTTTATTATATAATGTTATGCGATGTTAATGCTACATTAAAACTTCTGTGGTTATGGCCAAATCAGAAAATGAAAATCATAAAAGCGTTACATTATGTTAAAAAAGCATGGCAAATTGGGTAGTTCAGACGGTGATAAGAGTGGACTTCAAGCATCAGATGCATTTATACTGGAGGCCTCAGTCTGAAAAAAATGGCTATTATACTCTTCTGTTCTCATCACATAAGCTACTTGACCTATCATATTAAACTTCCTAACGCATTTCATCACCTTATCAACAGTCTAAATTAATTTTAACAAGACCCCATATCTCTACAGTTAGTATGTCTTGCAACTGCTGTATTTACTAAAATGTAAAACAACCCTGAGTATAAGACAACCTCCCCCCCACCAAAAAAATTCCACATATGGAAAATTAATAAATTTGATTTAATTTCCCAGGGATAGAATCTAATTATTGAAGGTTTGCTTTGAATTTATCAACCTCCTACTGCTACACCAGAGAAAATAAATTGTGGGAGGGGGAGGGTCAGGTAGCCTCTGTTCCAAACTCTGGACACATGGACAGCAAATAAGTTTTTCCTTATGTCCAATCTAAATTGGATTTCCAAGAGTTTGTGGCCGTTAGACCTTGTTATCTCTTGGGGAGCCCTGGTGAACAACTGTTCTCCCAGGTCCTGATGCACACCTCTTAGATACTTATAGGCTGCCACCAAGTCCTCTCTGAGCCTTCTGTTCTCCAGGCTGAAGAGTCCCATGTCCCTCAGCCCCTCCTCATAAAGCTTGCTCTCTTGGCCTTTGATCAAGTGGATGGCTCTCCTCTGGACTCTCAAGCTTATCCACATCCCTCTGTAGCAGAAAGTCCCTTTTGCTCTTGCCTGCAGTTCCTCTCATCTTCTTGAATATGTTTTTCCTCCCCTACCTTTTCTTCCTTCTTCTTCCTTTCACTTTAAGATAAGGAATTGTGTTTTAAAATTGTTATGTGTGTATTTTGTATCTCCCCGTGTATTTTGGTATTTTTATCTATTTGTGTGCCATGGCATTACTTTTGTAGCTTATATTTTATACTCCTTACCTTTCAACTTTCAACTAAATGTGTTTAGTTTCAGAAGTAAGCTACACACTGAAACAATGTTAACAAGGGCAGGATACCTGATACCTGTTCCCTGTATCAGGTGGGCTCCTGAAAGAGCGAGTGAATCACTGATTGAATGCATAACACAGTAGCAGGCGGCATTTAACACCTAGGGAAACCACAGATCAACCAATAGAAGAAATCAATAGAAGACAATGTAGTAACCGGGAAATCTCTAAACATCACTGTTCAAGGGGCTAGAAGCCCTGGTCTGAGTTAATCAATGCCGGGGACCAACTTTTGGGATGAATATCTCCAGATCGGCCACTCCCAGAGCCCTATTCAAAATTTATCAACGGACTCCCAAACCTGCATGTACACGCAGATGACTCCTGGGGCTGACAGATGCCATCCAGTAACCACTGAGGGGGAAGTCCCACGAGGGTCAACGACCCCTAGATTGGGCAAACCTGAAAACTGGGGAGTCCCCAAAGTCTGTCAAGGGCAGATAAAAAGCAGTGGAAGTGACCCTCAGGGGCACTCTCTTGATCTCCAACTTGACCAGCACCCGACCTGTCCAGCCAGAAGGACCAGCTGGCAACCCCCTTCTGGAGGATAACACCACGCTGGAAGAAGCCTCGACTGGCCATCAATGGCAGACTCCAGCGCTTGTAGGATAGGTATACTTGACTCTTGTAGCTCGCTACTGTGCATGTGTGTCGGGGGGGGGGGGACCAGCCCCAAGGTTTATGATTTAACTTCATTACAGTGCTTCAATCTGCCTAATAAACCAGAATTTTAAGGATCCTGAGTTGAACATTTGTAGCCAA
>JAGPOW010003395.1:43159797-43183398 GCA_030014935.1 Caiman crocodilus | reverse complement strand
TGTGACCCTGGCACTCGTTCCTGCCATTGGCAGGGGGTCAGACTAGATGGCCTGCTCTAGGCCCCTTCTGACCCTAGTTACTATGAAACTATGAAACTGAGGTCAGGGTGGGAGTGGTTGTTCTGTAAGAGATCCAGTCCTAATAGTTTGCGTATGTCTCCTTCCTTTATATTTTTTTTCTGAGAGAGTTAATTCTGGTGTATGGTTGCTGTTTAGTTTACACCCATATAGTTGCCATGAGGGCACTTGGTACAATGGATCAGGTATAGTACATTTTTGGAAACGCGTGTGCAGGGACCATGGATTCCAATAAGTTTTGAGGTGTTGATAGTAGTGACAGTGGAACTGTGATGACAAATTAAGCGTTTCTGCCAAAGCGAGGCTTTGTTGCACTTGATTTCTGTTAGGTAATGGAAAGTGTGCTTCTGATAATGAGCTGGGCAAGGTTAGAGGGCCATTTGAAAGCCAAGAGCAAAGGGTTTGGGACTATTTCTCTCAGTCTGATCTTGAGTATAGTTGGTAGTTATTTGGTGATTCTTCTGATCAGTTCCAGTGTAGGGTGGCAGGTAACTACCAGGGCTGTGTGGCTGAGGGGGTTTTCTTTTTGTATCATAGCAGGTATTGTACTGTAGGACATTCATTCAAATGAAATAGTATTTGCTGAAGTGGGAGGAAAGAGGACTTTCCTAAAATAAAATCTCAACTGTCTCTCTTTCTACTGAAGTGAAAGCTAACCCCGCCCACACACTTTTCATTTTTTGCATTATCTGTGTGTGGTTGCCATACAGCAGATAGCCCAAACAAAAGACACAGAATGAGGAATCCTGTCCCCTTTCCCTCCCCACCCCAGCAATACATAAGGCAATCCTGCTTTGTGCCAGTCATCTTTACAGATGCAGATCTGTGATCTGAACTAATTTGTAGCATTGGATTTTTGAACCATTTCCCTTTAAACCAGTTTCTGTGCCATTACACAGCCCTAGAACGTAGCCTACTCTGCAGGAACATGAAAACAGTGAATCTAGCTACAGAGTTTTAAAAGCCAATGCAATTCATTGCAAGCTGCCCAATTAGTTTCATCTAATGACTTCTAGGATTTGCTAAATTTCAGTTAGGATTCAAAATTATATCAACGGTATTACTCTGCTAAGGAAAGTCATCATGAGTGGCTCTGTTCAGCTAAGCTAAAAGACAAGGAGCATAGTCATTCCATTTTGATGGAAACAGACACGTCTGGATTATCCCATATCACTTCCAGTTTGAAGCTGCATAGTTCTCTGTTCTCTTTCTGACTCAGATTTTGTATCTGGCTCATTTCAGTGTCCCTGTCACTCTCATCAAAACTCAAGATGGCAGACAGCAGGGTAAACAGTCGCATTTTTTTTTATTAAACGTTCTTTTGTCCTCCCTTTGACAGAGGGAAATGGAGCCTTTTATGTCTTTTTCAGAAAATGGAAAATATTTTATGCAGGAAATCTTTAAACGTCTATCCTTCACATACTTAGCATTATTAAGATTTGAAAAGAAACACTAAAGATGACTCTGTCTCTTGGTAATGTTGCACGGCAAAAGCTTTGTTATCCAGCACCCATGGGGAATGGGGGGTGCTGGATAACCAAATATGCTGGTTACCTGAGAGGCCCAAACAGGCATCTTTGCGTGTTTGGGTGGCTGCCTCTTTCGCCACATCAGTATGCCAGGGGACAGGGAGGGAGGTGAGGGCTCAGCAGCACAGGCTGTTTTGCCCTGGACCATGGGGGCTTAGTGAAACTGGAAGTGCCACAGTGGGCACTCCGGTTTTGCTTTTGCCGCATCGACTGGCATGCCTATTAATGGAGCACACCAGTTTGTAAGGTGCTGGATAATACAGCTTTTGCTGTATTTTGAAGTTTTGTTTTAGGCAGGTCTCTATTTAGATAGGGATTTTAGAAACAGGCGTCCTGTTTTCAGTGCCATTTTATGTGTGTGTTCCCTTTTTTCCAGCTATGCACAAGTTTTTATTTAATTTTTTTTCCTACATCAATGTGATAGAAATAACATCTGAAGTCTCTTGAAAAAGTCAACATTTATCCAATCATCGTGGTGGCTGCAAAAATAATTTATCTTAGGCCAAAGAGACAAATTGAGCACATCCTGACAAGAATGCATATGTGTTTTGCAGCACCTCAAAGAAGTTTGAGGCATACAAACTGCACATGGTGCACAGGTATCCATTAACCATGCTGCTAATTTTCAGCACAGCAGGGTTTTTTTGACACTGGGGTGAGGGACAGACATTATAAATAAACATGTTTAAGTAATCAGAAACTGGTTTAAACCTATAACAGACCAGATGTTCAGTTCACATCAACCAGTTTGAACATGGCTAAAACCAGTTTGAGATAAGCCTGGTTGAATGTAGTATTAGACTTAACTGATTTTGGCTCAAACCAGTTTATGCAATGTCTGTCCCAGACCCCTTGCTGGTTTAAGTTAAATAGGAATCCCCCAGCATCCCAGCATGCTGTCTGGGCTGGGCAGGGCTTTCTTGTCCACAGCAGGGCTGGTCCCTCCCTTCCACTCCCTGGCTGGAGCTCAGCACAGACTTGCAGGCACATCAGGGTCTGCTGGCTTTCCCATGCCTCCCTTCCCCCCTCTCACCACTTGCTGCTTAAGCAGAGATCCCTTCCTCCTTTCTCCCACAGCACAGACTGTAGCCAGCCTGTGGTATGCTAGCTAATGCTGAGAGGTGTCTACATGTGTGTCTCTCTCTCCAACTTCACCGGAATAAGCAAACAGAACACCGACCACTTAGGACTTTTGGAGCTAATCAACAGGTCAGCTAGAAAGCTGCTTAAGAAGTTTGAAGTAATGTGGAGAGAGGCTACTTATTAAGCAAGTGATAAAGACAGTTATCAGCTCCTCCCCCCTCTCCAGGTGGCTTGCTCACCTGTCAGTTTTCTGCAGACAGTACGACAAAGCAGGGGGAGAGATTGAAAAGCTCTGTATCATCAACAGATGCATGCACTGCACACATACCCTTGTCTGAGAGTGCTAGCCCAGGCCTGGGGTCTGGCAACACTCCCACCTCTTGAGCAGCTAGCAGGGAAAAGCCTGGGACCATGCAAGCAGACATCCCTAATGAGAGAGTCCTGCCCAGACCTGGCCATGCCTCACTCAGCTCAGCTTCCTGCAGAAGGGAAGGGAGGGATGCTCTAGCACCGCCCCCTCTCCCCCGGCTTCTAGCCTGAGCCACTGCAGTCCAGAGAGAATGTCTGTCCAGTTTCAACCCAGTTCAGCCTAGCCAGGTTAGACTAACCTGCAAAGAATGAATCAATTCAGGCTGAGGCTTTTTGAATGTCTGTCAGTAGTCTGGGAGATCCCAGCATGTGCTGCCAGAAGGAGAGCCTGGCTGGTAGGAGCCATGCTCTAGGTTCCAGCCAGGCTGCAAGCAGCTGGTCTGGCATAGCTGCTGTCCCAGGAGGCCCCCAGCACCCAAAGTAAGGGTACAGCCCCAGCCTTGTCTATCCTACCTGGGTCATTTTGCCGTGCAAGGGAGTGCACAAAGACAAAAAGCAGCATCGCAAGTATGTACTTCTTCTATTTGTCCTGTGCTTGGTGTAGTGTGCCCGGGTGGGAGGGTGGGGGGCATTTTAGGTTACCTCCCTCAATCATTTTTTTTCCTCAGTGAAATATTAAAACAGACATACAGAATAATTATTTCAGGTAGGATAAAATGTTTTGTTTAACCCCAAGTGAACTGTGTTGTTTTGGGGGGAAGAAAATGAGTAACCCCCTTGTAAGGGGTAAAATTAAGCAAATTTAGTCTTAAAATTAAAAGTCAAAATAAGTTTCCTCAAAAATTGTCAAAATAAAATTTTATGACTTTTCCATTCTCTGCCTCTCTTTTTCCCTAGAAACATTTCACAGAATTTGCTTTACACTTGTGAAAAATTCAGTTGATTGGAAAGCAGTCAACCAAAAATTTTCATTCAGCTGTAGATATTTGTGAGACACAAACAAGTTCTTGCCAATAACTGTTTCTTATGTTTTGTTCAATAGGGAAAGACTTAAGAACAGGCTAAAATTCTTTTTCTGCAGCAGGACCATATGAGTTACCTGGCAATTGACTCTATAATTTTCATCTCTGCTTTCCCCAAAGCATCAAAATAAATGCATACAATAAAGAAAATCTTACTTTCTTCTGTACTCAGCAAATATGTCAGTGCTTTTATGAAGAATACACTGTCCCATTGCTCCCACCTAACTAGGTCCCAACAATAAGTACTGCAAAGGCCATCTTGGGTTGCCTTACAAAAAGTAATAGTACCACTATGCTGAACACTGGTTAGAGATCAGCAGGAGTACAGTCTGTTTTGGATGCAACCTTATAGGAAAGACATAGACAAATTGCAGAGGATGCAAAGGAGATTAATGAACAATATTAGGGGTTTGAAAGTAAATCATATGAAGAAAGGTTAAAAGTACTGGTGAAAAATGTTTAAGACTAGATGGGATAACACTTTTCAAATATTATAACTGTCTCCTCCAGCCCTCCGAAGTTCAGACTCTTGAAGTCCCTTCCATCCCTGTGATTTTAGAAAAGTTCTGAAAGGAAATTGTTTCAAATAGAGTTACTGAAAATAATAGCGGTCATTGGTTCACTGCAGAATCTACCATATTTATTTTCATCTATCTGGTAAGAGAATTCAAGCAAGCCCTCCATACCTCATAAAGCTCTTCTACTGCCTTCTTCCTTCAAGATCAGTGTTTAGTCAAAACTGACAGCACACATCTCTAGAGAGAGACAATAAGGAGATTGTCCTGAATTCAAAATGATAGTAAAGTACACTTCTCAGCAATATAAAAGTCTTTGTTCACACCCTCTCTCATGGAAGGAGACCAGGTGGAAGTTAAAAAATGGAATTAGTCAACAGTACTAAGAATGGAAAGGTGAGAAGAAATCACACTGAAGCTATTAGATATATTTATTTATATAGTACCCCAGACCCAAGAGGCTTACTTTAAGCAAGTCTCATTAAATGGTGTGTCTAATTATGGTTCAAAGTCACCTTACGCTTGAAATAGTCTAGGCTAGATCCAGCAGTAAACATGCCAAATAATTTAGACAGTCTCCTGTTTGCCTGTTGCTTTAGAAATTCTATGACTTTTCAATAAGATTTTAGTCAATCTGTCTGACTTTACACTTAGTATCTTCTAGGCATTTCTGATTCTCTCTTTCCAACAGCAGAACAGGATTTATTGAATTCTTTATATGGCAGAGACATTAAACATCTAATTAGAGCAGGCATATCAAAGATGTATTCCATGGGAAGCCTAAGTAAATCTATTTTAGTGTCCCAAACTTGTAACTTATAAAGTGGCAAAGTTCTAATTAAGCAAGAAATGAGCGTGGGGGAGAACAGAGGGGCTCTGAATGAATGACAACCTCCCATATTTGAAGCAATAGCAATGAATTTAACCATTGTAAGCATCCATAATTTAAGAACAAGGCTATCTAGGAACTAGAGGAACATATACAGTTATTATAAAGAGAGGACAATAGTAAAAGAGCCATAGATTCTCTCACCAAATTATGGTACATAAACATATTCATCTTATATGACCGCTGAATAAAGGAACTGATTTGACATGTTTGGGGATTTGTGAGGGGAAAAAAGGCTGATTGGATAATCCATTTTGGTAAAGGGCAAAATTGGCAAAATAATCAGCAGTCTGGGTGCTTTTCTAAATTTTCTTCACCCTCATATGCCTACCAGTGAGGTCAACAATCTGATGAGATGAGTTGTTTTGTATGATTTCTACTACAGGAAATCCCCAAATTTGTGGAAGGGGACACCTTCAGTTTTTGTAAAATCAAGAAATCCTAAAAGCATGTCTTGATTTCAGCCAGGGTGGACAGATGCAAAGCTTAGACATCACTGAGATTTAGAGATCTGATTTGAGCAATTTAGAATTTGGTGTAGAAACATCATGAAACTAATATTTCTATTTATAGTCCCTGCTGACAGCTTGATCCAACATCCGCTGAAATTAGTGGGTTGAACTTAAAAGTACGAAGGCAGAGGAACACAAAGATTAAGAAAATAAGATAAGCCAACTTTTCTGAGCTTCAGAAATGTTTGCCTGTTGAACAAGTGATCACCTTAGTTCTCCTTCTAGCAAAATAGCTTTACCATCCACTATTTTAACTTTTGTAGCAACCACTGAAACATATACAAGGAAACATTGCGGCAGCTTATACTGTGCTGGGCCTTTTATTGCAAAAGACGTTATGGTGAAACGCGTGCTTAAGGAGAGCCATAAGAAAGACCCATGTGCAATTAACAGTGTTAACGCTGAAGGATGAGGCTGTTGCTTCGGAGCCAGGTAGATTCATGACTGAGCATGAGGCTAGATGAGAGATGGAACAAAAATCTAACCTTCTAATTGTTTTACTGCCACACCTACTGGAAAAAGTCCTTAAAATAAGTGGGAGTTTAGAGATATATCTGGAGTGGCTACTGTCGTGAATAAACAAGTATTCATACCAGCATTGAAGCCTTAAAGACGATAGCAATATATAGGCTTTACAACAGTACCTGCACCACTGGATAAACTGCATTTAACCAAGTCAATGATGAAACTCCAACTGAATATAGACTTAATCTGTAGTTGTGGCTTTGTGGAAAGCTAAGTGGTGAATGAGACACTACCTCATGTAAACCTATGTCCCATACCAATACAGAGCCCTGCTTAAAGTCGGCAGCCATCCCTGAGCTTCTGGGACAGTCCCTGATGTTTGGAATGACTACTAGGATTCCACAGTCTCCATGAAATGGTACTTTTATTCCAAATTTAAAACATGCCCTGGATTGGCACCAGGCAGTATCCAACTGTATATTGTAAGGATGTAGCAAAGCAGTGCCTGGCACCCTGGAAATACTATTAGAGCTTGGCTACATGGCAGCAGCAGTGGCCGCAGCAAGGATGAGGTGAGCATACACTTGCTGATGCACTTCAAAGCTGGAAATTCACAGAAGAGGCTGCATCATGGTTGCCACATTAGACGCAAATGGGCATGGACTTGAGAGCAGGTGCAGAGAGAACCACCCAGAGCAGCTTCATGCATGTATTTCTGAGCTTAGCGAGTGCCTGTTCATGGAGGTGGGAAGAGCATGCCGAACCCATCTTCTCCAGGATTTGCTCCTGATGTGGGGGAGACAAGCCCTGAGTGGGAAAAAGCAGAGCTGCAGTCATGGAGCCTACCACCTAAACTACTTCTGTTTCTAAAAGTCTGTACAGAATCCAGGATTGTGTCCTTGGTTTGGCTTCCTGAAAACTGATCACTTCAACACCTCAGTGTCACTGGGCCCAACTTACCTAATGACTGGGGGGTTGGTATGAGCTCAAGAAGAGAGAAAAGCACACAGGCCTAGTCAAGGGGACACGTGCACAACTGCTCGGAGTCAGCCCAAACCCAGGTGACTGGGCTGCAAGCTGACCGGCAGGTATCATGACAGTGGGAAGAGGCACGTTGACTGGCCTAGTGCCAAGAGGAGCCCAGCTAAAGGATGGGCTAGAAAAGGAAGAAGGAGGATGCACCAGGACTCAAGGAGAAAGCCCACATACCTTCTCCATAGCTGGAGAGAAGGACCTTGCTGCAGTGCATATGCCACAAAGCCACAGCCAATGCCAGGGCCCTTAGGAGCAATGAAGGTCAGGTGGGGACAGGAGTGGAGACACAAAGGAGCTGGGAGCAAGAGCGGGCATGCAGAGACAACCTACTAGCACCTCATTACCAGCAGGGAAATCTCAGGCCTGGAGTGTCCCAGAAGGCAGCTAGCCAGAGCACGGGACCCACACAGAGGCATCTTGGGCCAGCCTGAGCAGCACCACACCCTGTGAGGGATGCAGGCAAAGGGAGTCTGAGGACCTGAAGTAACCTTCCACCAACCAGGGGGACGCAGACAAGGGCAATCAGAAGTGGTGCCCCAAGGCATGCTGGACCAAGTCTACAATCCCAGTAAGAGGGCTCAGCCCATTCTGAGGCATTGATGCCCTACCCAACCGACAAGTCTGAACAATTTGAATCCAATTACCTGTTTACATTCTAATGCTTCAAAGTGGAAGCATGGGACTGTCCGACATGATTTCAGTCTTTAAGCAGCATGTGGAAGGAAAGAACTGTCTAGAAACCCAACTCGCCATCAAGGTCCGACAACAAGAACCTAGTAGAAAGGGGCAGGGCATAGAGGAGGAGGATCCCCACAGAAGCACAATGCACCAGGTCCACTAAGCAATCAGAGGCACCACCTCCCTGTAATTGAACTCATATCTTATAAGTACAGCAAGCTGTACGGGGTGAGAGGACAAAGGTGTTTCATTACTAAGCGAATAGGGCACATGCACCATCCAGCAGTGGCTTTCTGGACATGAACCTCTCACATTCAGAATAAGCATGCAGAACCTGTCATATACAGAACAAGCCTATACAAAGGCTCACATGTGTCTGCTAAACAATGTCAAGTTAGAGTGACCTCCTTCAGTAGACTGGCAACATGCACAAGGTCGGAGTGCCATAGCAAGCGTTCAAAGACTTCTGTTCCCTCTATCACATCTTCTCAGAATTAAAGTATTTCTGCTGGCTGCTGGGAGCAAGGGGCTAACAGCATAGTAAAAACAAACTAGGAAATTCCTTCTCTGAGGATCAAGTTAAATAAATGAGAAGGGGAAAAATCCTTGGAGAGAGAAGAAATAATAAAAAGCTTTCTCTCCACAATTTGTCATCAATAGTAGATCTTCTGCTCTCCTAAGTGAGCACTGGATAGCACAGCGATGTAGATACCGTACTTTCCTTTACCCTTCCTTACTCAAACTTCTTTGCAGGCCCAGTGGCTAAGGTCTGGTAAACACACTGTCTACTATCCACTTAATTGCAGAACAGCAGCAAATGTAGCTTCCTGTTCCTTCCCCGAGCTTACTGATGACATTCTGCCTTGGCAAGATAGATGATATATCTCCCAGTATTCCTTCCCCCTCATCCACACTTGCCACAAAATAAGGCAGAGGTAACTTATTAATATCCCTTACATTCATATGCTGCCCATATGCAGAACTAAAACCAAAGCCCTGACTGGACCCTTCACTGTGCATTTTAACTGTTATGATGGACTACCTCCTGGAGCCCCTTCCAGCCGTAATTTTCTTTCATTCTACAATACCTGACAATGACATCCAAGTGGAAAAGGGCAGGGTGTAGTGGAGGAAGAGTCCCATAGAAGCACAATGCAGACTCAACTGCAACAAGTCCCCTGAGCAATCACAGGTGCCACCTTCCCCCTAATTGAACACTCACAGGAATGGCAAGCCATGGTAGATGAGAGGAGGAAAGTGCATCACTAGATAGTGAACATTTTGTATTACATTGTGTATTACAAATAGTCCAACTGACTTTGATGGGACTATTAGCAGGAAAAAACTGTTATTCTTAATAAGAGAAAGGACTTTGATCTTAATATGAATAACTGTTTACTTTTGGCTTATTTCTAGAAAAGTGTTGGGTCTTTATTTTATGAGTTTATATATTTCATATTGATTCTACTTCATGTGATCACCAATAATTCTAATGGCTTCATTCATTACTAATATGATGATTTTGTGACTGGTTTTATCCTTTAAAATGGATTCCATTTATTTTTATTAACCCCATGGACCATTTTAAAAAATTATCTGTTGCAATGATAAATGAAGCCATAAAAATCTCATGGTATTGAATAGAAATGCATAAGGGAATAATAGTCTATGATTTCACAAAAATAGATAGAATTACTCATTTAATAAAATACACATAATCACAAAAAACAATCAGCTCTATAAAAATGAAAGAAAGAAACATCCATCCCTGTTGCACAACTATGTGCCTACAGATCTCCAGATTCAGCCAAAAATTCCATCATTACTTTACAGGAATTTAGTATACAGTATAATAATTCCAGTAATGTTCATGAGGATTAACTATGCTTTCTTCTATATTTTGTCTGATTAATTTAATGAGAAAAGATGGCTGGATCTTCTGCATACCTAAAATTATAATGGCAAGTACAATAAGAAAACAATTTTCAAGTGTGATTCCAGAGGGACAGCAATATAATAATCCATAAACCCAAATTTTTATTTATCTCAATTAGCCATGCTGTCGTGCATAAATAATCATCAGCAATTTTAAAGGATTTCCTTTAAAACTAATTTCCCAAGTATCAGTGAAAATGAACTGTGTAAAATGTTCTAAGTCTGACAAGAGAATATTGCAACGGCAGAGTTTCATAGCTAAATGCTACCCTCTGAATACATCTAACTAAGCATAGCGGATTAATCTTCTCTAAATGCACTTTTTGCACGGAATTTTTCCCCACTGAAGTCAATGAGCATTTTGCCATTGGCTTTACTAGAAGTAAATTAGGTCCTAATGCTTTTCAATTTGGATACTACTCACCTAATTACGAAGTTAGACATACTATTTTCCTTTACGAAGGTGAATTAAAAAACAGAGACTGTGGGCATATCTACACGAGACACTACGTGACCTTAGCAATGAGCTACAGTGATAGCTTGTTGTTTGGTGACATAGCATCGGCAGGCACTAACTGTGACGCGGCTGCTACTGCATAGTAGCAGCAAGCTACTGTGGACTAGCTCATTGCTACTGTGCAGTGGGGATGAAAATAACTGGGGCACCGGAGGGAAATGTGCAGTCATTTAGTACTTACTAAGGCAAGCACTAAATTATTGCACAGTACTACCTGTGCAATCAGGGACGCACGTAGATGCACCCTATGTGTGCATCTGTCTAATGATTTGTTTGCTATCTTGCTATCTGTACTCTCAAAAATTGAATTACAGATATGATTTCCATTTCTCTAGAAAAGTAATTTAATTGAACAAAAACACAGTAATTAATATTATATATAATGGATTCTGTGGCTTTGATCAACAGGAATGTATTGAAGACAATGGGACTGTACAATGATTAAGTTTCATACACTCACAAGAAACTCTGAGGAATAGATTGTGCCCTGCAGGTCATAATCTATCTGCTATCCTTCATAGATCTCAGTGTTACTGCATTGTAGAGAAAACTATTTCAATGACATTGTCCTTCGCCTCCATTTCCTCAGACATAATGGAAAGGCAATTCTCAGGAAACAAAGACTACCATCATGTTTTTAACCTGGTAGAAGAGTTTGTTTGAAGTCCCAGAAAAGAAGAAGCCAGTGTAACAATTTAAGGAAAGATCTGTCATGGTAAATCACTAGGCTAGGAGAGTGGCTAGAAGAGTGGGCACCAGCCATTTTTCCCCACACCCTCTCTGAGTGCCACTCTGATCACCCCTTCCCTGCTCAATGGGCTGCTCTATTTTCTGCTTCCTGCCACAAATCCTTTCTTGACTCCAGGTCTGATAGTGAAGGGGTGAATCCACTGCTTAGGATGGTTGCTTCCATGTCATTATGAAGTCTGATAATGGTAATACTTTTGATAGGCATCCAAATTTCATCAGGATCATTCATAGGACCTCTTCTTGCAAAGACCTTGGTGTTGCTCATGGCCCTTCTGCAACTGTCTAGCAACAAAGATCATATCAAACAACCTAACTAAATTCAAGTTTTGTGGATTTCATGGAAACAACAAAATCTATGGTTGCCTGTGAAATACGGGGGAGAGGGCGGGGAATCAATCCTTGCTAACTTAAAGCAGTTCAGGACAATGGAAATGATTTGAGTCTCAAAAGGTGGCTTGTGCATTGTCCAGGAAGTGAACCCAGTCCTCCTATGAGGAAAACAAGCATTCTACCACTGAACCGCCAGTACAGTTCAGTTAGCTTATTGCAGGTTTGGAGAAAGAGCCTCTCCAAGCCCCCACAAGAAAAAAAAAATCCAATAAAAATAAAATATTGTTGTCTTCCACCCCTGGGAAGGTCTTGAAGGCCACCCAGTAAGGGAAGGTGCTGGCTCGTGGGGTGGCATGAGGTGGGGAGCAGACAGGATGGCAGCTGCCCTCCTCCCTTCTCCGCTCCTGGGGCTATTTCAGCAATTAGTGATGAGGAGTGGGGCTGGACAAATGGCAGCCAGCAGTCATGGCAGCTGCCCCCTCATCACTCCTCCCCTTCAGATCCTGTCTACCAATCAGTGCTGAGGGGAGGAGCTGCCACAAAATACCCACAAAATGGGATCTTTATACCAGGACATAGTCATGAAATGGCTGTCTCACTGTGGGTTATGTAGGGCCCTAATCATATCAGTTTTATCTGAGTGGTCTGAAACCACATTGAGACTCAAGCAGAATCTCTTCAGCAAGAAAAGTGAGTCTACTGAGGAAAATGAACCTAAGGATTGCTGTAATTCAGTCTATCTCCTTTCTTGAATATGGTCATGATTCTGACATCTCTCAAATCACTGAGAATCTGTTCATGTCTCCAAGTTTTCATAATGAAGATGTGTAGTTGGTGAGAGCTCTTTTTTCTACCTTGCTTATAAATTTTCAGCCGGTATTCATAGGATCATAGGAAAGTAGGGCTGGAAGGGGCCTTACAAGGTTAACTAGTCTAGGCCCCTGCTCAAAGCAGGATCATTTCTGACTGAAGCATCTTAGCCATAAGTCTGTCTAGCTTGCTCTTGAAAACTTCCAAGGATAAAGATTTCACAAGTTCTTGGTAGCCTGTTTTCTAATTAGCCTGACTCCCTTCAGCCTCAGAAAGCTGTTCCTAATCTCCAACTTAAATTTACAGTTTGAGGTTATTGCTCCTAGTCTTGTCCCCTACACCCACAGAGAAAAGCCCACATCCATCCTCTCTGTAATTGCCCTCCAGTTATTTGAAGAGTGTTATCAAATCCCCATTCACTCTTCTCTTCTCCAGACTAAATAACCCTACTTCATTCAGCATTTCCTCATAAGTCTTTACTCTCAGGCCCCTAATCATTTTTGCTGCTCTGCGCTGGACTCTTTCCAAACGGTCCACATTCTTCTTAAAGTGAGGAGCCCAAAAATAGACACAGTATTACATCAGGACCATATGCTTTGTTATGCTTCATCTGCTTAATGGCTTTCAAAGCCCCTTGATAAAATGGGAGATCTGCAAGGTAATGTTTCCTGGTGGGGGTGTTGAAAAGGCTTTGATGGTATTGTCTTTGGTATTAGAATTGTCCTACACTGTGAGTCTTGCCAGACCTACACCTACTGTTTTACTTTCTTCTTCCTGACCTGTGCTCCTTGCCTAATCTGCTGATGTTTTCTGCTCCCTGCCCTACTTTCCACCAGGCTGCCTGTCCCCCGCTCAGGATGTTCTGTGCTACATACAAAAGCTTCCCATGCTACTTGTGGCACACATCCCACAGGTTGACAACCATTGTGTTTGGAAAATGATGCGTGTGGCAGCACTGTAAATGGACATGAGCAAAGCAAAACAGTATTTGTCAAGGCAAGAGAAAAGGATACTGCAATGATCAGGACATGATACAATGAGAGCCTGGACAAAAGTTAAAGCTGTGTGGAAGGATAGAAAAAAACAATTCTCAGAATGATTCTACAAAGTTTAATACAGCCCTGATGTGAGGATGTAGAAAGAGCTCTATGTGACCCCACATTTAGTTTTAATAATGCCAGTATCCAGGTGAAAATACTTATGTCATTAAGCATGTCTGCACTGTGATAACAGTCTTTACATATATAAAAGGTTACTGTAAAGTGGAAGGTTCTCCATATCCACCAGGGATAGGCTAAGAATGAATGGGCTGAAACTGTGCAAAGGGAGATTTAATTTGGATATTAATAACTAAACAAGCATCTAACTATAAACCAAATTCTGTCTGAGACAATATAGGTCAGTTGTGGAATCTCTATCACTGACGGATTTTAAGAGTAGATTAAAGAAATAGCTGTCAAGAAGCATTTAGTTATTGTTGATCTTGCCTTCAGGCAGGGGGATGCACTGGATGACTTCTCAAGATCTCCGGCATCCCTATTTCCTTCAATATCTTTACAGAACTAGGACATTATTACATTTTTCTTCACTGTGTTGGTGTGCATTTCTGTAGGGAACACTATTTTAAAACTTCATTTTTTAAAGCCAACAAATTGATTATTATTGAATTCAATGGGAGCATCTACACATGTGATATAGGCCGACTCAAGCTGACTAATCTAATGCACAGTAAAACATCACCGTCTACACATGTAGACATGTTGGGTAGTACCAACAGATACGAGTACTACCTGATGGTGCTTTACATTAATGCACGTGTAGATGCTGACATGGGAGCAAATTGCTCCCAGTTAGCCCAGGCAGCAGGAGGCCACAACTCCTACTTGTCTTAGCCCCAAGCTCCAGGGGGTGGTGAAGCAAGCTATCCCCAGCTTTGGGGACAGCTCTGGGCAGCACAGACTTCAGGGCTTAGGTCCAAGCTCCAGGGTATAGGAGGCCGAAGCCCTGAGCTGCCCTAGGAGTCAGGGCCAGCTCACCATTTGTCCCCCAACAGCCCAGGCCTGACCCCCAGTGTTCCCTGCCAGCCCAGGGCTACCCCCAGTGCCCTCTGTAAGCCCAGAGCTGGCATCTAGACAGCTGTGGCCAGAGCCTGGTAGAGCAGGAACACGTGCCTGGGAGTAGTTTACTATGCATACATTTATTGCACAGTAAATTCATGCACATGAATTGCATGTGTAGACATTCCCAGTGGGGGCTAAATTAGAATCTTAAATTGGAAAGTAGTATAACATGACTGGTCTCAGGAACAACATACAGAAAACTGGGAGTGAGTCTCTGATCCTGAGAATTTTGCTTTGGTGAAATAAAGGCAGCGTAAAACAAAATGTCATTTTTTTCCCCCATCTAGAAATAAGACACTGAATTACTTTCTACAGCTTGGTCTATTGATTCTACGAGAACCATGCATGATACTGAAAACCCTGCAAATTTTATAGGCCAACTTAAAAGGAACACTTCCTTTTCCCAGGGAAGAGGTATTTGAAGCAGAACACAACACAAGTTTATCTTATGAAGAATTTTTCATACCAATTAAATCCCAAACCACTTTATACAGTTAATAATACAGTCACCAAGCTAAATAAATAATAGCAGAGAAAGAGAGAGAAATTAAAAGGAAAAGGCTAGGGAGTAAAGAAGGATTCATTTTAGATGAAAGTTGAATGTTTTTTGCTCTACATTTTGCCCTCATTTTGCACAATGTTTTGTATTTTTTTTTCCTGAGGGTATATTGGCATCCTTATTCTGCGACAGAAGTGGAGAAAGAGAGAAATAATTTCAGGTAAAAAAAGGCAAAGCCACTTTTTAATCTTCAAGAGCTGAATGTTTTTAACTTTATTTTGGCTGTGTAGCATGAATTTTTAAGAGACTGAAAAACACTTTTGCAGGTACCTTATGTTCCTCAGTAAATTCAAAAGAACTACAAGGCATGCAGTCACTCAGGTATGCAACTATTTCTATAATCCAGACGTAAATGACTAAGCCCACAGTCTTCAGTGGAAGTATTTGGTTAAAGCACAATTCCACAAGAATAAAGACTAAAGAATCTGACCATTAATATTTTATCTTATTTTGCAAACATGGGTGCTCCATCTAGGTAGTTATTGTTCCAAAGAATGCTGCTGACCAGAAGATGCATGAAAACCTGCAGTAAGGTTGTTTTCCCAGCCTTCTGTGATAGGAGCCTCAGAAATGCACCTAGCCCATCAAATAGCAAAATATTTGCCAGCAAAATCACAGATGATTGAAAAAGGGCAACATATTTAAGTAAGGAAAGAAGGAAAATCTAGGGAACTATTAGTAAACCTCACCTCAGTCCCTGAAAAAATCATGGAGCAGATCCTCAAGGAATGTATTTCTAAACACTTGGAGGAGAAAAAGGAAATTAGGAACAGTCAGCATGGGTTGACCAGGGGCAAGTCATGCCTGACCAACCTGAGTTGGTCTATGACAAGGTGACTGGCTCTGTCAAAGTGGAGAGACTAGTGTATGTGGTCTACCTTGATTTTAGTGAGCCTTTTAATACAGTCTCCTACAGCATTCTTGCAGGCAAGCTAAGGAAGTAGGGGCTGGATGAATGGACTAAGGTTGATAGAAAACTGGCAGAAGCATCAGGCTCAGAGAGTACTAATCAATGGCACAACGTCTAATTGGCAGCCAGGATCAAGTAGAGTTCCCCAGGGGTCAGTCCTGGGGACGGTTTTCTTCAATGTCTTCAACAACGACCTGGACGATGGCATAGAGTACACCTTCAGCAAATTTGCAGATGACACCAAGTTGGAGTGAGTAGTAGATATGCTGGAGGGTAAGGCTAGGATTCAAAGTGACCAAGTCAAACTGGAGGATTAGGCCAAAAGAAATCTCATGAAGTTCAATGAGAATAAGTGTAAGGTTCTGCACTTGGGATGGAACAATTCCATGCACCATTCCAAGCTGGGAACTCTCTGGTTGGGCAGCAGCTTTGCAGAAAAGGACCTGGGGGTTACAGCAGAAAATAAGCTGAATGTGAGCCAACAGGACAGTCTTCTTGCCAAGAAGGCTAATGGCATACTGGCTGCATCAGTAGGTATGTTGTCAGTAGGTCAAAGGAAGTGATTGTTCCCTTCTTTTCAGCACTGGTGAGGCCACATCTGGAATACTATTCTCAGTGTTGAGTACCCCACTACAGAAAGGATGTGGACAAATTGGATAGAGGGCAACAGAAAAGGTGAGGGGGGCTAGGGGACATGATTCATGAGGAAAGACTGAGGAAACAGAGCTTATTTAATCTAGAGAAGAGAAAACGGAGGGGGGATTTAATAGCAGCCTTCAACTACCTGAAGGGGGGTTTAAAAGGGGATGGAGCTGAACTGTTCTCAGTGGTAGCAGATGACAGAACAAGGAGCAATGGTCTCAAGTTGCAGCAAGGGAAATTTAAGTTAGATATTAGGGAAATTTTTCTCACTGGGAAGGTAGTAAAACATTGGAACAGGTTAACCAAAGAGGTAAACTCCATTCTTGAAGGTTTTCAGAACCTGGCTAGACAAAGCTTTGGCTGGGAAGATCTAGTTGGGGATGGTCCTGCTTTGACCTCCTGAGGTCCCTTCTAACCCCAATTTTCTATGATTCTACTTAAAAGCAGCTAGCTCCTCTTTAGAGTTATTGATAGAGGTTTCTTCTGTTTGGATGGACATATTGTACAAAATGAGCCTGTGAACAAGAACACCCCAGTGAGGCAACGTATATATGTGAGACCAGATGCTGATCTCATCCCACATGGATGTAAAGACAGTAGCACTGTACTGAAGGTTAAGTTACTTCAGCTCCATACCAGTGTTACTGGCTACAGAATCCAAGTCAAGGTCAGCTAAATACCATAGCAATGCATGTTTTCAGAAATTCATTCTTTATTTCTTCATGGGTAGCCTGGTGGTAATGTATTTGCCCTACTGTGATGCATAGAGGATTCATGTAAAAAAAATAATACTCCATGTAAGTAAAATATTGATAAACAGAGACTCTTGTACCCTTTATACTCTATACTATAAACTGTATAAGCAAATCAGAACAGTAGGACTGTGGAACTGGAATATGATATTTTGGATAAATACCAATGGAGTTATTCAGCTACTTTAACTATGTTTCTGCTTGGATAGAAACAAAATACCTGTAAGCCAACAGTAAGGTCATAGTTGTAAATCAAATCCTCAAAATAGTACAGGTTGGAGAAGAAAAGAACTTGCATTAGGAAACAGAAATGTGAATAACCCTGTATAAAAGAAGTCTGCAGTAATTGTCAGAAAGCAGAAGCAAATTTATTACAATATGTTTCATCAAAGGTATGTTATCCTAGAAAATGGGCTGTAATAGCAATGGCCAATGAGCTGTGCTGTAGTCATGTGACTTGTCTGTGAGTTGAGTGGTCAGTAATTTCATCCTATGAACTCCTACTAAGTAATCAGTAAGTAACTTTTGTGCAACAGGGGTGAACATCATTTTAAATGCACTTTCATTGATAACCTCATATGATTATGTCTCTTACAGAAGCTAAGCCTTGCAACAGCAGTTAATAATAAGCCTTTCATCATAGCACCAAGGAAAAATATGCATGAAAAACTCCAAACAGTGTAACTGGCATGGTAACCATGTTGCTTACCATTCATGTGGAGAGGAAACACATTTACCATTGCCAGTGTTGTTTTAGCTGCTAGCTCGTGAGTACTACAGCATTCTGAAATAACTGAATCAACACAACAAACCATTCAATGAAGCTCTCAGCTGAGCATGAAGCTGTGGCCAGAAAAAGAGGCAAAGCAAGAAAGAAAAAGAATACAACAGAAAATATCTCATTACCAGAGATGCAGGTTTTCCATTTCCCACGGAAAAAATGGAGTACAACATGGATTCCCACCCCCTTACTGGAGTAAAACACAGATTTCTCATTTTAGCAGAGAAACCCCTGGATTTTGCAGTTTTGCAATGAGTCCTCTGCAGACTGGCAGAGTTCCAGCCTGCAAAGGGCTGGGGGGAGCCGGAGGAGGGTGGTCAGGCAGGAGGCACCATGTACATGGCTGCCAGGCAGCCTGGTGAGCAGCTCCTGAAGGTAAGTGGTGGTGGGGATTGAGGCCCCAGTAAGGAAGGTGGGAGGGAAGAAGGGAGGCAGGGAGTTAATTGGGCAGGGCTGGGGCTGCTGCCCAACTCCGCTGTTTGTGGGGCTTGGGACCTGAAGTGCAATGAATGGCCGCAGGGCCCCTGCAAGGAACAGGATGGGGCCACAGGCAGCTCGTCTGAGGGGCGGGGAGTGGGGCTAGCTCCCTGCCATTTCACATTCTCCTCAGAGGAGCTGGGGAGACCTGTGCCCCCTAGATCTGTTCGCAGGACAGGTGCACACTGTGGACTCAAGCTCCCTGTCCCACTGCCCTCCCTCTGGACCTCCGCAGCCTGCTGGGTGTGACCTGGTGCTGCAGAGCAGAGTGGGGCTACACCCGAAAGCTTCTTGCTGCTGCAAGCTTTGTGCTGCCCTGGTGATGACTCCCTGTATTGGTGGCTGCAGTGAGGGTGGCAGTGCAGGGTTTGGATGCTTGCTGCAGTCCTACATGCAGGGGATACATCACCAGGGCAGTGTGGCGCTCATAGTGGCAAGCTGCTTTCCTGCATAGTCCCACTGTTCCCTGCAGGCCTAGGTTGCACCTGCCAGGCTGTGGAGGTCCCAGGGAAGGGCAGCAAGGTTGAGAGCCCAAGCCCCACGCACAAATCTGGGGGTCATGGGTCCACCCCACCAGAGTGCACGCAGCGGCAGGGAGCTGCCCCTTCCCTCCTCCTGAGCCCACAGCAGGCAGGCAGCAGGTGGGACCCAGGCCGTGCTCCACTGCAGCAGCCACTGCCTCCTGCTGGAGGAAGGGAGCTGTGGACCTGGGTCCCTGGGTCCATAGCCCTGGTAGTTGGAGGCCCCCTCCAGCAGGGCTAAGGCTGACAGGGGGCTTGGGTAGGGGGCAAAGGGCACCAGCAGGGTTGGGGAGCTGTGGGGGGAATGAGGAGCATGAACAGGGTTACGGGGGCAGGGGGGTAAGTGGCACCAGCAGGGCCAGGAGCGTCATGGGGACATTTAATTTTAAACATGGATTTTGGGGGGTTTATCTGAGAATTTGCTTCTTATTTTTTAAATCAGAGAATTTTTTTTTTTTATCAGGGAAAACCCGGATCTCTGGTCATTATCTATATCAGTGACATGGCTTCGTCTAGAGCACTGACAGAATGCAGCTCCAGGAAGTGCCAAGAGTTACAGCTGTCTCGGCTGGCCGACCGGTCAGAGCCAATCGAGGGAGGCTGTGGTTAACTAAGCAGACGTCAGGTGGGCTGGTGGATGGAGGGGTGGGACACAGCGTATTGGTTGCAAAACAAAACTTTTACTCACGCCACTGGTGGCACTTCGTGGGTGAGGTGGTTGCTTACTTGGTTACAGGTTACACAGTAAAGCGACGAGTTGATGAGTTCATGGGTGCATCAAGCCGGCAGGGGAAGGCGTACATCAGGGATTTCGGCGACGGGGAGGCTTTTGGTGGGTGATCAGTCCACCAAGTCTACTCTGCCACGTGCTCAGAGGTCTTCACAGCGTGTTCAGAGGTCTCCGAGGTGTTTCCCGCAGCGTGGTCAGAGTTCTCTCCGCTCCGATTTGGGTGGAAGCTGAGTAGACTTCTATAGTTTTAGAGTAGCTAATGATGAACCACCAAGTAGGAATACTTAATGAGGCGGGGAATGTAAAAATTGGGGGTAATGCCAATCACTCAGAGGGGTTGGTCTATTGTGTCAGGGACACTCACTTGATTTGGGTTGTGACAACAGCAATCCCCTAGATCCAACAGATATTCACTGTTGGGTCCCCGGGGGTTGGGGGATTGAGCTACAGTTTAGAGCGGCTGTGAGTCTACAGATGTTAATGAAGGGGAGCGCCTTCATCTGAATCCCCTTTTAATGAGGATTTAATGGAATCAGGCCTTTTTAAAGCCTTCTGCAGCCGTGCACTTCTGTAAGGGCAGTTCAGGGTGCCAACTGCATGACAAGATGTCACTTGGATTAGCATCCTCAGAGCTGATGGCAACTGAGTTTTTGTCAATCAAGTTTAAACAGTCCTCCAATACTAGGACTAGGGAATGTATGGTCCAAGATCCCCATTAAACTTTTCTTCTTCTTAGTTCTGGTTTGGTGAAGTGAGGTGGGGGAGGAGCAGACAAAAATTCCTATCTAAGTCCAGCAAGCTGGGTGCCAAGGTTCCCTCAAGAACACAGAGCTGACAGGTAACAGTATAAAAAATAGTGACAAGGAACAGTTTTATAGTGAAGAGAGACTTAAAGGATTGGGATCAGTTACTTTAAAAAGCAGATAAAAAAAGGGGCTGTTATGACAGTGTACAAAATAATGAATGATCCAGAGGCAGCATACAAAAAGCTTGTTTCCTTTGTTTCCAATATAAAAACAAAAGAAAAGAAATTAAAAGGTGAGAAATTTAAAAACAGATACATAGAATTATTTTTAACCCAAACCTGTAATTACATTAAGGAATTCATTTATCCTAGGTATTAAGGACAATAACTTAGCAAGATTCAAAAAAGAACAAGGGATTTTTAATGGCTAACTGGCGTAGGCAAAATTGGAAGAATTAACAGTAATAAATGTGTGAAGGCCTATTAAGCCCCATGTTTCGTGATGTAATCCAGCCTCTACCTACTAGGGCTTGCAAATTTTTTGTAATTCCTTTGACTGTACACAGGAAGTGTCATAGACAGAATAGTGTAAAAGGTGTGTAAAATCTGAGGACAATGAGTTTATTTCTGCTTCCCTACCATTGTTTGTAAAGCAAATATACATTTTTATCATAGTCACCATTTGCATTTCTTAAGTGGAAAACATGAATGACTTGATCATACAAGCATCACAATGAGCTTATCCCAAAAAAACCCCACTCTTTGATGGAAAAGTCAAAGGTTCAAATATTCGCTATGATCTCAACATCCTCAGAACAGTTAGCAAACCCTTTGGAACGGGACTGTTTCTAAGATTCAGCCAAGTATTTCCATTTTAAATTCTTAACCACACCGGTCTGAAATGTATATATTAGTGTCACAGTTGGCACTGCAGGGATTCATTTTTTTTTAAGATTCTGAGCTCAGAGATCTTCCACTGAACACTGTGGAGATGATGTCACTCAGGATCTCCCCCCAAAATTGCCCCCCATAGCCCAGTTATAGTATTTTGTATTTCTGCAGTGTCTTCTGTTGCCTGCCTCAGGGTGACAGAAAAGGCCACTAAGGAGCCTTGCTGCCACAGGACAATGGCCCCCTGGCCCACGCACTCCTCCAGTTCCAGCTGGAAGAGTGCATGGAGTGTGAACTAGTCTCCTGTGGAAGACAGGGGGAACCAGGCAGGTCCCACCTAGAGGGGAGAATGGCCCTCCATACTGGCAATCAGCTGATACATCGGATCATTCTCCAGGGGCTAACCCCGCCCCCCCCCCGGCTGTTTGTGATGTCAGCTCATAGCCTTCTCCCTTCCCAGATAGGGTAAAAGGACAAGTTTTCAATTAAAGCTCCCCTAATAGAAAGTGTGGCCCAGGGACCAGCCCTTTTGGACCCCTGGCTGGACAGCTCACCTATGTAGCTCTCTAATCTGGGGGTTGGAATCCAGCTGTTTTTTCTAGAGGCAAGAATTCCATGTATTAATCCCCCAATACCTTTAATGAAGGCACAGACCACTTTTCCTGCAACTTACACAATTAAGTGGGAGAGACTCACACAAAGAACCATGGGGTAGGCTCTCAGGTACACACATAGGTAGGTGCAGAGACAAGGACACCTTAAAGTGGCAAGGGCTTTGCTGCAATCATGGTCAGGCTATACTAACTAGAGTGCAGTGACCTAGCTCCCAATCACCCAAGTCAATTTTGTGGTGTAGACATACTCCAAGTGTACTTTGGAATGGCATTTGTTTTGCTCCTCCCCCTCATGCAGATCTATACCTACAGACATAAGCTAACCCAAAATGCTGGACTGTTTCCATTGTTTTCCACTCTTCTAACAAACTAAGTACTACTATACATTATTTTTTCTTGTAAGCACTTTTAACACATTTCAATTCTGATGTGTGAGAAGAATTTTCACTCCCCTGAAAAAAGAAAGCATTAACTTGCGCAAAAGTGCAAATCAACAGAATAGGGATAATTTCCTATTTTAGTCACTCAATCTTGGTTATATAAGATTTGGTTAAAATGATCTTGTAAGATTTGTAAGGCCAGATGCTTATCTGTATTCCAGATGTAGTATAAATTGACAAATAAAGCATGCTATACCTATAATGAAATAGCAGTACTGGCCTAATTGCAGTATATAGCTGGAACTTCCATCGTTTTCCTGTTGAATATATTGATTGAATATCTCAGGGACAAAATCTGATCTCTGCAACATATAGAGAGCGAGAGAGAATCAAAGAATTTACTCTGGGTTTACATCAGTGTAACTGAGTACAGAAGCTGGTCACATAATTTAATTTAACCACTCTCCCTGTCCCCACCCCCCAAGTCTACAGATAAAAGAAACTAGGGGCTTGTTTCAAGATTTTATCTCCATTCAAACTTTTACCAGAAATATTTTCTACCCTGCCTTTACTGGTCTATGCTACAGTTTGCACAGCAATTGAAAGGATGTCAGAAGCAGATCATTTTGCTTCTCTGGATATATATTTTTTAAATACCATTCAAATTTTAAAGGACCTGGTCTCCTACTTGAACAAAATATAATTGCTATCAATTACACTGCCTTCACATTCACTGATGCAGGATGCTAGTTATGTGAAATGACATTTCTTTACCAGGTCAGGGTATCATAGTATCATAGTATCTAGGGTCAAAAGGGGCCTAGAGCAGGCCATCTAGTCTGACCCCCTGCCAATGGCAGAAACAAGTGCCAGGGTCACAGGACCCCAGCCAAGTACCTATCCAAACTATTCTTGAAGGTGCTCAAGGTAGGAGCAAGAACAACTTCCCTAGGAAGCCAGTTCCACTTCCTAGCCACCCTAACTGTGAAGTAGTGCCTCCTAATGTCCAACCTGAACCTGCT
>JAGPOW010003395.1:43141206-43156615 GCA_030014935.1 Caiman crocodilus | reverse complement strand
ACATTTCTGAAAACATCAAAGTCGTGGCGGGCGAGACAAAGGGTTAAGGGGCAACCTGCAGGAGCTACACACGGCCAAGGGGCTAACCGCAGTCACACCTACAATGAGTCAGTGTGCCCCTGTTGTGAAGAAGGCTAATCACATACTGGACTGCATTAGTAGGAGCATCGCCAACAGATGGAGGGAAGTAATTATTCCCCTCTATTCATCAATGGTGAGGCCACATCTGGAGTATTATGTCCAGTCTGGAGATGTTCACTACAGAAAGGATGTGGACAATCTGGAAGGAGTCCAGCAGAGGAGAACTGAAATGGTTAGGGAGCTGGGGCACATGACTTCTGAGGAGATGCAGGGGGAACTAGGCTTATTTAGTCTGCAGAAGGAGACTAAGAGAGAATTTGGTAGCAGCCTTTAACTACCTGACAGGTGGTTCCAAAGAGGATGGAGCTAGATTGTTCTCAGTGGTGGCAGAGGATAGCACTGGGCATTTATACACATACATTTGTTTGCTCCAACACGCTGGATGTCCAGCGCATCACAGCAGACTCAATTAATGAAGTCTGCTCCACACATGAGCTGATGCGCCCAGCACTGTGTCACATGTATTTCAGTGTCTTTTAGTTCAAAAGCACGCTGCCACTATTTTCTCAGCACTGATGTGCATTTCGCCATTTATACAAACATATGCACTGCAGGGCCAGGGGCTTCTAAAAGTGCCCAGCACTATGGCACAACAATGTGTACAAATGCCCAAGTGGTAAGTGGGTGCATCTACGTGAGACACTACTGTACAGTCATTATTGAGCATTTTTTTAGTACCTGTGTTAACAAAAACAAAATAAAGGTACAATAACCAGAGTTAGTGCACAGGACTGCTGGTGAACATTGTTTAAGCAACACTACTGCACAGTAGCCTAATAATAATGCACAGTAGCATGTTAGCACTGTTCAAGTCTACTGTTCAGTATTATTCAGCTACTGCACAGTTAATGCTTCATGTAGATGCACTCAGTATGTAGTAACTTAAGCAATTTCTTGTAACTTAGACATAAAAACTTAGTAACTAGAACAGTCACTTACAGCTTAAACAACTAAAAAGCAAAAAAAAGAAGAAAAAAGGGAAAGAAATGGCAATTAGATATATTTAAAAGGCCTGTTACAGTGTTTGTTCTAAGTAGGTAGCATTACGTGCCAAGTGAAAAATCAGACAGAGATTTGCTTCTTGTGAAGTCTCATAGTAGACTGAAGTCCAGCTCTGCCTGACAAACCTCCCCATTTTGCATAATATTGTACAGAAAGTATGTTAATGTTATTAAATTCAAAAGGCTCAGCCCTGTACCTGTATAAGATTGCTGAGCTCAGTGGAGTTCATCCTGATGAGCGGTGGTTAAAGAGATATCTGAATCCAGCCCCCAAATTTTCTGACTTGAGACCCAGAGGTGTGTTGTAACACAGTTTGCCAGGATGTGTGAGAAAGCAAAGTTACATTGATTAGTTTCATATGCCTAATTTTCTAAAAACAACACACATCTAATGGGCATCTTGTGGGCTCCTGAATTGCTTTGGGTCAACCATAGTGAGGCAGCAGAAAATGCTATTTCTTTAAACAATTAATTGCCAGGTATAAGAGAAAGAATATAAATTTACACCAACTACTCCATGCTGTTGATTTAAAAGTATTGCCTGTTGTTCATTCATTGATTAAGGGCTTTTGGAGAAGACAAGGATGACAAATCTATAATGACCTGGTTCCATCACCAAGTCCCTTGTTTCGGTCTATCAGTCAATGTCACATATGTGGGGTAAGATATTTATTTTTCTTAGTGCAGAAATTATATGTAAAATTACTTTGTGTCTAATATGTTATTGCTGAATAGGTTAGCTAAATTTTAAAATAGTAATTCTACATAATTTATTTTGTAATCTGATCCATTTTTTGCTTTTACAAATCTATGCTTCCCCTTTGCATGCATTTTGAAATTTACCAACAACAACAACAACAAAAAGAATAAAACCTGGAACTTTAGAAAAATTAATGCACCTTTTCCATTTAAGAGTTATGCTTAATTAAAATACATGCCATAAAGTATTTCAGAAACTATTTTAATTTTCAAGTATTATTTAAGGTTAATTATTCACAACTTTTAAGTAACACAATCAGTTCAATGGATAGCATTCACCAGTTGTCTATAATAAAAGACTGCAGCCAGACAATGCACAGAATTTAAGAGGACAGGCGTGCTAGAAGATGGACTCAACTAGAACTAAGTGAAATATTTTTATGAATAGTTTACTTGTTGAAAAAAACCACTGCTTCCAGGTAAGCAAATGGTTCACATATTAAAAGTCACATGTAGTTACTAATTCCTGTAAAAAAAAAATAATAATGGAGAAAAGTATTTATAAAAAGACAAAAATCTTTCATTTTGATATTTTCAAATGTTTCATTTTGAACTTTGAGACTAAATTTAGCAATACAAACAAAGTTAAATAACCAGAAAGAAGCCATTTAATCTGGGGTTAAACTTTTCTCAGTCAAACATATTTTAGTGAGATAAGAAGATAATTTGTTCTGTTGTTGTATTTTTGGTCAACTTAAGATAATCTAAGTAAAGTGCCTTTGATTTGGTCATCAAAGAACAAAGATAAATCAGTTATTCACAGAGATGTAGGTTTATACTCAGCGGGAGAACAACAAATATGTAATTACCAGCCTTCCTTGGGAAGTCTAAGCAGAGCTGCAGTTACAAAGTTGCATTAGGCTTCTCCACTGGTAGATGTCCACGAAAAAATCCCCTTTCCCTTCCTCCCCTGCATTTCATATACCAGTGCATGGCAAAATGGTGAATCACAGGCCTCCTGTTGGAAGAGGAGTATTAACAGCCTGCTCCAAGTAGTTTTACAAATGACAGGAGCCTGTGACAAGCTTCAACGAGCATTGAAATACTAGGATTAAAAATCCCTTCCAAAACTTGATTCCTTCCTCTAGAACCAATATACAGATTCAGGATCAACCTTCAAAGTTAATAAAGGTTGGGATTTGAAATGAGCCAGCTATAATCCCAGCTATTTCGGGTTTCAGGACATACTGGCTTGTTCATACCAGCATTTCAATTTACAGTGTAGTGGTAACTCACTGTTGAACTTTAGCCCTAGTAAATGGCTGATGGGACATGGCTTTTAGCAAAACAGTAAACACCTGTAGCTATGCCCGTGCTATGTATTCACTATGTGCCAAAGCAGCGACGAGAAAATCATGAATTAGTAACTAGTCCACTCGGTGCTCAAGTACTATGTTAATACATCATGTTTTCTAATGAAGCTGCATTGGATGCGGTCCATTCCTTCTGTCCACTGCATATGGATGCAGAGGCAGCAGTTGGACAGCATCAATATTATTTGCTCGAGTGAAAAAAAAAATCACTGATGACAATTTGTTCTTGATTCTTTGCCACAACAAAATGATGTGTTCCTCACTTGTTCCTATCACAAAAGGTTTCAAATTCTCAACTCACAAGACATTAAAATGTTGAATTGAGAAATAGTTCTATAGATTTCTGGACAACATTTCCAAATAGCTGGTATTTCTTTTCAACTACCACCACTTACGTGACACTTTTTCATCCATAGATCTCAAAATACTTGATACACTCAGTCAGTGTCTTTATTCTCATTTAGCAGACAAGGAAACCATATCATACAACAGAAAAGTGATTTTCCCAACGTAATCCAACATGCTAATGGTAGAGTTGGGAATAAAGCCCATGTCACTTCAGCCTCAGCCCCATGTGCTAGCCACTAAAGCACAGTGCATCCCAAACTGCTTTCTTTCATATAAAGCTGAAGCCCATAGTGAATAGTACCTCAGAAAAACTAAAAACTCACAGGATAACAACTCATTGGGTAAATGACTGCCTGTGAAAACATAGAATGAGACTTGATAGCCAAGCTAACCCATCAGTTTTAACTGTTAATTGTATGGCAGCAAAGGGTTCAAGAAAAATGACAGCAATGGCATGTCTATACTACATCAGTAAGTACTAGGAAGCTTGTGACAGGGGGCTTCCTGGGGGCCGATCTCCACAGCCCGCCCACCTATCCTTGGGCCAATCTCCCGCCTCTTCTCGCCCGCCACAACTTGACATTAATTGGTTCACATGATTGATGTCAATTAAGTGGGAGGCTGCCCATTCGTGCCCCAATCCCAGGGGGCACTATCTGCAGCTCCTTCTACCCCCGCACTGCAGCCCAAGCCTCGCAGATGGCATCCTGATGTTCAACTAGTCACTGGCCCCCACACTGGGCCTCAGAATCATCCCACAGGACCTTCTCTATGATCCATCCAATCAGGCTGCCTTTCCCCCCTTCTTCTGGGCTAGCTAGTTCTCCAAAGCCATTTTCCCCTCTCGGGTGTGGTCCCCCCAGGACCTTTGGCCACTTGCCCTGGCCCACCTCCAGGCCAGTCGAAATCCCAGGCCCCTGGCTCTTGGGCGCTCTTCACGGTGGGCCCCTGGCCCTTTTGACCCCTCTCTAGGTCCTGGCCCCAGCCTGGGCCAGTTGAGTGTACTCTCTCATCAGCCGGGTCTCTAGCCCCTCTAGACCCTTCACATGGGGTCTCTCCACCTTCATCCAGGCCACCTAGCCCCCCAGTGGCGTTCCACTGGGTCTGTCTTCACTGCCCCTTTTTATAGGGGCAGACCTTGTGTGACCCTAGTGATAGGAGGCATGCCCAGGCAAGGGTCAGCCCCTGGCATACTAAGCATGCATGCTCCATGTAGGGATGTGCAGTTTTGGGTGTCTCTAATATTGAGAGTTGCTGGTTCTGTGGGGTCTTTTGTCTTTCAATCCTGGTCTTTTCTCTGTTCCATGGTTCCTGGCTGAATCAATGCGAGGTGATGGCCTAGTCATTACAGGCCATTCAGTAGAGGCCTGCTGCTATTGTATTTCAATCATTCCCAATCACACTCATTCATCAGGGAGCCAATTTACATGGGAGGGGTATGTGACCCATACAATTGCAACATGGGCTGCCCAGACAGAGGACAGAAGATGGAGGCTTGACATATAAAATGGAAACTTGACATGACTTTGGTTCACTTACAAACAAAGGCCTAAACCATACAATAGCCATATGAAACAATAAAAATCAATACAAAAATGATAATAATACAATATACAACAGTAAGAACCAATACAAACCTAATAATAATACAATATAAAACAGTGGATATCCAAAACCAAAAAACTGCTACCAAATAAAAATGTTTAAAGTTTACCCTAAGTCGGAGCTCACTTATACTTATCTATAGGGAATAGAGAGGGAGAGAAAAGGTCACAAATGGTTGGGGAAGAGGAAGGAATCATTTTAAAAGAAAAAAGAAAAAAATTGGGGTTTTGCTACATAAGCAAGTACTAAATGACTGTGCAATATGCAGAGTTACTGCACAATTGAGCCAAAAAATGGATCTCTCATGATGCTTACTGCACAACAGCTTGTGACTACTCGCAGTAATGTTTTGTCATGCTTCTTGCATGTGACGCTATTGTGCTGTAGTCATTAGCAAGTTATACTACATAGTCAGCGTGTCATGTAGATACAGCCTGTGACAGATCTGGGCTTTGGTCCCTGCCTTTTCCTCCCCTTATTTCCCAGCCTACACCATCTTGTGTTCCTCACCTGCCATGATTTGATGGCAATCAGAATGTCTTCAGAAGGAGGTTGTCATTGAGACCAGGACAATCTTTTCCTTGTTGCCTTAGGACTATTATCATGGCCTCTTTCCACCCCCATAGGCACACCCATGTCTCATTGATAACTCCCCCTCTGCCGCTTTGTAGAGACTCTTTCTTTCTCCAAAAATCAGCACTGCCCTTTTCAGGCTTCAACCCCTTTTTGGACTTCAGCCCTTTTTCCTCTAGCTGAAACCCCTCAGCTCAAATCCAGTATTTCTGGCCCCGGCTCTCCAGGTCTCATCTCCACATTGGAAGGCATCTGCCAGGACTCATGGTGTCCTCCATCCTTACAGCCACCTTCAGTTCTCTGGTTCTTTAAGTCACTTCCAAAACAGAGAATCAGAACCAAAGGGTTAACATTGTTATGTGCTTCTTCCAACTCTCCAACCTTGCAACGATGGTTATTGCTGTCTGGAGCCGCTGAAGCTTCCTTTTCCAGCTCCCAGGAGTTCCTCTCAGTCTCACACCCACCACCTACAGACTAGAATCTTCCTCTCCCCCCAGCTCAGTTCCTGGTCTTATATTCCTAAACCCTGCCTTCATTTGTCACCTGGCCACCACCCCAAGAGGAGAGACCTGTCCAGATATCCTTACTTAATGAGTTGCCTAGCTTCCCCTGCTTTGCAACCTCTTCCTGTTTCTATAGCCACTCCTAACCTCCAAGCTTGAATCTCTTCTGAGCTATACTTTTCCTTGCAAGTCACAAAATTTCAGCTTCCAGAAGGGGTCTGCTCCCCTCTCCTCTCCCTCTGCTGCATGCAGATACCAGGGTTGGGTTCCTTGTTACAGCCCCAGACCTAATGCAGGTCTTGGTATCATTATAATGTAAAAGGAAAAAATAACAATGCTCAAGGAGTTCTACTGCACTAGCTAACAAACAGGAGGGATAGTTCAACTGTTGCAAACATGCCTATCATGGATTATTGGAACCATCAATTACAATATCTGCTGTAAGTATCAGACTTAATGAAGCTAAACATTTCTGTTCCCGAATAGTAAGTGCTGAAATTAGCTGGCTGTTCTCATAGTTGTGATCATAGAAAGCTGATAATTTTACCCTTACCTACCTCATAGATGAGTGCAGAAATGGTAGTAGAACTACTATAGTTAATAGATATATACCACTTTATACCAGATGAGTATTAGGATGCTAATTCCAATCTTTAAGCTCATTATGTATTCAATCAAGTGCATGTAAATTTGGTGCAATATTCTAGAAGGGGACCCAACTATCTAATGGTCCTGTGAAATCATGAAAAGGAGCATGCATTTTGTTGTATATTTTGTGCCAATGCTTTCAATCCCAGCATTAGGTCTTTTCCATGAAAAAATCTGAAAGGCATACAAATTAATTATGTGCATTGCAGAAACCATTATAGTTTCCATGTCTAATTAACACATACAGAGAGTAAATGTGGTAACAATCACAGTAATATGCTATTCATCATAATTTTCCTTGCAAGTGTGTATTTTACCCTTTCAAACTAATTTTGAAGAAGACAGCCAACATAACAGGTGAAGCATCAGGCTGTAAACATTTATCAAGGTGTCAGCAGAGAGTAATACTTTTAGGATGTCAATATTTAATCTACAGTAAAATGAAATCATATGCTATCAGGGCTATCCAGTTATATAGTTCAGTACAGATGCCAAACAGTATGTAAGAAAGCATCTAAAAGAGTACCCACAACTCGCCCCCTCTCTTCTAGAGATGGACATGTCATGTTATCTATTAAAAACATATGCAAGACCACTGTTAACATACTCATGGATTTCCCAAGTGTAGCATCAGGACCATAAATCCAAATCCCTATAGACTTAGAATCTTATCTGGTGTAAATCAATATATTAGTTTTTAAATTGCACCTGCTGAGAATGTGCATGGTTGACTTTAATGCCCATGCTTACAGAGCCCAATCCTGAATTACTTGGCAGAAAAAATTCCAAGTACTTGGTCTTCATGGGATCTGTCTGATCCGTTAGTAAAAATATGTGTGATCTTAGATAATCTGCCTTTTGTTATATATTATGCACAGAAGTAGGCCTGGCCCATGCAAGCTGATTTTACTCACACCCCCAACCATGAGTCTCAGAGGAAAGGCAGCAAAAGGGCACAGGAGCCCCCTTGGCTCTCCAGGGAACTGGTGGACCTCATTTTTCTTAAAAAGGAAGACCTACAAAGGATGGAGGACTGGAACTGCCACCAAGGAGGAATACTGTGCTCTGGTCCGGACCTGCAGAGAGCAAACCAGGAAAGCCACGGCTGTAATGGAACTCCAGCTAGCTACATGTATCAAGGAAAACAAAAAGTCCTTTTTTTTAGATATGAGGGGAGCAGGAGGAAAAGCAAGGGTAACATTGGACCAGACAGGGCAACTGACAACCGATGCCCAGGGAAAAGCGAATTTGCTAAATGGGTGCTTTGCATCAGTTTTTCACCAGTCCCATGGGACACCCCTGCCCACTATGGGTCAGGGAAGCCCAGGTGAGGGAGATTCCTTGCCCTCCATCGAAGCTGGCCTCACAAAGGAACACCTTGACAGGCTGGATACCTTGCCCTGATGGGTTACACCCAACGGTACTCAGGAAGCTGATGAGCATCATAACTCATCAGAAGAAAGAAACTTTCTGGCAAACTTCCTGGCAAGAAACTTTGAGATCTCTTGGCGCTCTGGTGAAGTGCCTGATGATTGGAAGAGGACCAATGTCATGCCTATCTTCAAGAAAGGGAGGAAAGTAAGATCCGGAAAAACTACAGGCCCATCAGCCTGACCTCTATCCTGGGGAAGGTCTTGGAAAAGATTATCAAAGAGGCCATCCTAAATAGACTAGCTGAAGGCAATACTCTGAGGGATACCCAGCATGGGCTTGTTGCGGGTAGGTCTTGCTTGACCAATCTCATTTCCTTTTATGACCAGGTGACTTATCACCTGGACAAGGAGGAAGAGATTGATGCTGTATATCTTGACTTTAAAAAAGCCTTCAATCTGGTATCCCATGGTCACCTCTTGTCTAAACTGGCTAACTATGGCCTCGACCTCACCAAAATCTGCTGGCCAGAGAACTGGCTCCATGGTAGGTCCCAGAGGGCAGTGGTCGATAGGAGCCAATCCTCTTGGGGCACTGTGACCAGTGGGGTCCCTCAAGGCTCTGTGCTTGGGCCTATACTATTTAACACCTTCATCAATGATGTGGACTTCGGTATCAGAAGTGGACTGGCTAAGTTTGCTGATGATACCAAACTCTGGGGTAAAGCATCTATACCTGAAGACAGGAGGGTGATCCAGGCAGATCTTACAGGCTCATGAAATGTGCGGACGAGAACCTGATGGTGTTCAACACCGTAAAATGCAAGGTTCTCCACCTTGGGAGGAAAAACCTGCAGCATGCTTATAGGCTTGGTATTGCTACGCTGGCTAGCACTACAGATGAAAGAGAATTGGGGGTCATGGTTGACCACAAGATGAATATGAGCCTTCAGTGTGATGCTGCAGCTAGTAAAGTAAGCAAAATGCTGGCTTGCATCAATAGATGCTTCTCTAGCAAATCCTGGGATGTCATTTTCCCGTTGTACTCGGCCTTGGCGAGGCTGCAACTGCAGTACTGCATCCAGTTTTGGGATCCACAATTTAAAAAGGACGTGGAGAAGCTTGAGAGGGTGCAGAGGAGAGCCACGTGCATGATCAGAGGTCAGGGAAATGGGCCTTATGATGACAGGCTGAGAGCCACGGGGTTCTTCAGCTTGGAAAAGCACAGGCTCAGGGGTGATCTGGTGGCCTCTTACAGGTTTATCAGTGGTGCTCATCAGGATCTGGGGGAACATCTGTTCACCAGAGCGCTCCAAAGGACGACAAGATCGAATGGTCACAAACTCTGCTGCGACCAATTCAGGCTGGACGTAAGAAAGAACTTCTTTACTGTCCAAGCCAACAAAGTCTGGAGTAGTCTGCTACTGGAGGTGGTTCAGGCACCCACTTTGAATGCCTTCAAGACACATTTGGATGCTTACTTTGCTGAGATCCTATGACCCCTGCTGACTTCCTGCCCCTTGGGCAGGGGGCTGGACTTAATGATTCTCCAGGCTCCCTTCCAGCCCAAATGTCTATGAAATCAGGGGTATCTCACTGGATTTTTTGGTTTAGCTCATCATAGAGACTTTCTGTAAAATTTAGTTCCAGATCCTGTTCTGATTACACCAATAAACATTGAAATATTTGTACACAGAACTGGAGGTTAGTTCGGGTGAAATTTAAGGGGGGTGTTCGTGTTCTAGTTATTTGATGCTAATTTCTACCCTGTTTCAGTGAATTATAGAAACTAGAAGCAATGGGTTGTGTGAAACAATACTAACTTGCAATTTTGCAGCTTCTCCATTTGAGGCCTTCTGAATTAATGCAAAAAAGATTAATTGCATTTCTTTGGGAATCCAATCCCTAATCTCCCCATTATCTTGGAATGATGCAAGCTGTTAACCATTCCAAAGTAAACACAAACAAATAGTTGAAACACTCTGGTATGAGAGATGGTACTGTTTCCTAGTTTTATTCTACAAATATAGAGTAACTCTGATTAGCTGTTGGTATTTTAATAACAAAGGTTAGTAGGTAGCATTCACACATTATAGAGTACAGGGTAAGAAATCAAGAGGTTGAATGTATTATTCAAAGTAAAAACATGACACTTCAAGTGGAAATAAAGAGAATCCAGGTCTCTTCTCTCTAGCCCTATAATATGGCTACAAGATCAGTGTTATTCATCTTCAGAAATGGTTTATAAATTGATGAGGAATCTTGTACAAATCTCATACACACAAAACTACAAAAGAGCTATATCTTTGCCACATCTAAAACAATAGACAAATACATACATACATATAAGGAACGTCTACACGTGACACTAAGTTGCCATAGCAATGCACTATGACAACGTAGCATCCACAGGTGCCTACACATGACCAGCAGCTACTTCACCATAGCGGTGCGCTTCCCCATTATAGTGTGCCACTACAGCAAAATAGCTCCTAAAAATAACTATGGAACACACGTGCAGCTCAATACTGGCAGATATTGCACCATGGTATAGTACTTCCAAAGGGAAGCATTAAAGCACGATGCAGTAACGATGACACCACAGGTCAACATGTAGATACATCCATATAGACTTTAACAGTTGGTTACAGAGCTAACAACAAACCACGTTTTTCAGATTTTCAATTTTATTAATTCTGTTTTCAATTTCTATGACCACTTTTCTCACAAGTCTCCCTATTTAGCTACTGTATGCTTTGAGGATTTGTCTTCATGCATGTTTTATCTTGACCTGAACCAATCTCATACCAAATATTATCCACTTCTGACTTTACTGGAAAGAGATTTGTGTAACTGCTGAGTACCTTTCGAAGTTCCAGCCTTAGCTACTAGTTCACCAAAATATCCAAATGGTCCTTTCAATCCAACTGTCTTCTCGATCTCTTTTTATTTTCTCCTATCAAAGGACAGTAACACTGAAAAGCACTACAAATGCCATACCAGGGTGAACAAAAATAATTGAGGGGATTAATTATTTGTGGCTAGATATCTCAATTGCAGTATATTTTCTCTGCTTGTCAGGGTATAACTCCCACCTGCTATCAGATACAATGTGTGCCTTCCAACTTGATTATTCTTTCAGTGTGTCAAAAAATGGAAATCCAAATCTGCTTTCGCTGCCTACTCTGTTAATGTACCCTGGCCTACTTAATACTCAAACATCTGATTTACCTAAAAACTGACACACATGCCTTGCAAAGTCATTTACATTTCTACTTCACTTTTTTGGCAGGTTATTTTTTACTCAAGTGTGTCCTTTCTACATAGTGCAAATTAACTGCTATTTGGGGTGGACCTATGGAGGAAGTTAACTAATACCATTGCTCATTTCATCTTATGATCTTCAATTTGTTATAATTTGCAGTTTCTGATATGCTTTTGACACCTCACAGCTTGGACTACACAGATAAATACCATTCTTGGAAATCTGCAACAGAGATTGGTTTAATCTGAGCATTTGTTCTAACTTCTATTACACAGAGAAGGAAGCAACATTTGTATCAATAAAATAATATAGATGGAAACAGAAATCAATTTTGCCCGCAAAAGTGAAAAAAAATTATGATCAATAAAATGAAAGACTTAAGAAAAAATAAATCTGAAAATGAACTTAGTAAAACTGAAATAAATGAGCCTAGTGAAACTATAAGGGAATGAACTTTCCCTTTGAAAATAGCCATTAAACATTTCCAAGAGACAATTAAGTATTTCCATGGGTCTCTTAAATACAGATCACCAAATATTACTTAATCAAAAGGATGGGCAGTGCAGTAAGGAGTAAAAGGGTGTGTCTACATGTACATTAAAGCTAGGTTAAATTTTCTGTGAAGTAATTTACTGCACAGTAAGCCAGAATAGGCCAGTGTCTACACATGCAGGCATTAAAGTGCATTAACTCACTTTAGTCCCAAGTCAGTCCACACACACAGCATTACTGCGCAGTAAGGCATCTACAGGTGTGTTCTTGAGCAGTAACTAATTGGGCATAAATTTGATACCTGTATGATGTAGATATCAAATTTGTGCTTAAGTCAGTGTAAATTGCCATACTTACTGCACAGTACATATGTAGATGCATGCCCATACTGTGCAGTAATTTCAATTACTGCCCACTGAAAGTGCACAGGTAGACACACTCAGAATCAACCTTATGCCCTTTTGTGGGCTACTCAGTTCTTCAAACTAAGCATGAAGCTTATTTCCTCCCCAGAGCAAACACAAGGAACTGACCTAGACATCCACCTAGCCTGTGCCAGCAGAACAACTGAGCCAGGATGAAGAGTTTTATTATTTGCTCTTAATACAAGACAGCAATGAATTAATACTCCCAGAAGCACATGAGAAGCAGGGAGAGAAATGTGGTTCAAAAAGGTATGTGTGTCACAGAACTTCCTAGTACATGAGGTACTATAATTTAATTACCCCTTGTTCAAGCAGTGCCTAAAGACCCAATTTGATTAGGAGAAAAAGGGAGGCTATAAGAGTGTAACAGACTCACTCTAAGATGAAAAGGGTGAGAACAGGATAAGGAGAGTACAACCAAGAAAGGACCACACTTGAGGAAAGCAAGGAGGGGGAAATAGAGACATAAAAAAGTGACTCCTCATAACAATGAAAATGAGTATTTCAATTCCTGTTCCAATTTCAAAACCTGTTACATCCATTGACTACCAATTCTCGCTGCTCCATACTGCCAGAAGGCAATGAGTTATTTCCATTTAAATACAAGGAAATGAAGACATATAACAGGTTTAAAAATGCTCATCTCTCACTAACTATGGAAATAACTGGATGCTGAGTACATGTGTAAACCTGGCTGTGGCAGGGGCCTCTCCCAGCTAAGTGGATCACTGGCTCATACTTGTCCTGAACAACCAGCCCACACTTTTCTGCCATGCCTTGATGTTATAACAACTGTTGCTCACATGCAGGAGTCTACCCTTTTCGTTGCCCGATGCCCAGGGCATAAATCTATATCTATGACCTTTCCTCTACTGTGTCCCATGCCTTTTAGATGGCATCTGTTATTTGTTGTTCACTGTCCTGGCCCCAATGAACCATGTTCTCCCTCATTTATGGGGCTCTCTTCACTATTCGGCCCCTATATGGGGCTCACTACCCTGCCCCTTGTTGGGCTCACCACCCTGCCCCTCATTGGGCTTGCCCCTCTTCCCCTCAGTGGACTCACACTTTCTCCCCAGTCTTCATACCTACCACAGGCCTCTCAGCTTCCCAGGTTATCTAGGCAATCACTGGCTTCTCTCTGCTCGTTCCACACCTGTCCCTGCTAAAGGGGCAGCCCACCAGGTTGTGGGGGCTGAGGCTTTAAGGCACCTCATCCCCACCTTTCACTGGGGAGGCATAAGTGCAGCATTTCCTAGAGGCCACCCCATACCATCCAACCCCAGCAGGGTGTAGTTTTAGGTCAAGCCCAGGACCAATGTCCCCTCATGGCCCTGCCCTGGAGTGTACCTACTTAGCTATTCCCTATTAGCATGATGTTACTCCAGGACCAATCCTCATCTGCCTACAGCTTTCCCTGATGGTAATTCATCTCCCTGTGGTCTCCAGGAGCTATCTAGGACTCCTTTCATCTCCCCCACAGTGTCCAGGCCCTCACCCCTGATCTGTGGTCCCTGCTACATTAGAGATCTTTGACCAAGGTGGCCCTGGTCCCAGGTTGAGTCAGTCAGGGCACCGGGTTGTCTGTCACCAGGTTCACCTCTTTCTGTGAGCCTTGGCTCTTCAGATCCTTGGACCCCTCACCTCAGCCAGGCCAGCTGGAATAAGTTAAATGCCTGCCTGACACCAGTCCCTCACCACCACCACTCCCAGCAGGTGTCTACAGTTCACAATCCTCAGGGCACCCCAACTTCCTTCTCAGTGTCATGACCCTTTCTATGTTGCCTATCTCCCCATGCTCTAATCTAGCTCGAAGTGCGGGTATACCCTAGGATCTCTCTCACTGATCTGTTCAGGCATGGCTCACGTTCAAGCTGCTCCTCTGCTCTCCCCAGTCTCTCATACTACAAAAGACAGATCTGGGCTGCCCAGGCTCTACTCCCCTTGTCACTGTGCCTTCTTCTGGCTAGCTCTCCTCCACTCAGGCAGCCTCTTAACCATCAGATGACTGCCTAATTGTGCCTGAGTGTACCTGTCAGCTGTTCCTCAGCCTGCCAGTTTCCCTTAGAAGTGACAAGCACTCTTGTGCCCTGCCACACTGGTCCAACTTGACTTGGATCATACAGGTGACCATGTAACATGACTTCACAAAAAAACAAGAATTAGAACCTAGACATATCTGCTCTTAGCACTGTGCTCGACCAATTACTGCATGCCACCTTTTAACCACAAAAGAGTCATTTTCCCATAGTTATTTGTTATAGGATGGTGCATAGGAACAAAACTAACAAAACCCTTTGAAAGGTATTTGTAGCATACTGCAGAAACCATGTTATACATTAATGAAATTTGATATGTAAGAGGCCAGCCTGGCATATTAGCCACACACACTTCTCAAATGTCACCCTGATCCCTTTCCCTTATCTGTTCTGCTACTCAGCTCTCTGCTCCTTGTCCCATCAGCCACGGTGTGCCTGTCCTTTCCACAATCTGCTATGTCACACAGAGGCTGCCCATATCACTGGTAGTGCTTATGTTGCAGGTTAGTCACTTCTGTAATGGCTAATGATATATTTGATATTCTTACATATATTAGAATCAGAGAAGTAGGGTCAGAAGGGACCTTGTAGATCTTCAAGTACGACCCGCTGCCTGGGCAGGAAGAAAACTGGGCTCAAATGACCCCAGCCAGGTAGGCATCAAGCCACTTCTTAAAGACCCCCAGGGTAGGAGCTAGCACCATTTCCCTTGGAAGTTGGTTCCCGATCCTAGCCGCCCTGACTGTGAAGTAGTTCTGTGTAGACTGTGTCTGATCTAAACCTACTCTCCAACAGCTTGTGGCCTTTATTCCTTGTTATCCCGGAGGTGCTAGGGGAAACAAGGTCTCCCCCAAACCCTTCTGGTCCCCCCTAGTGAGTTTATAGATGGTCACAAGGTCCACCCTCAGCCTTCTCTTGTGAAGGCTG
>JAGPOW010003395.1:43098956-43141106 GCA_030014935.1 Caiman crocodilus | reverse complement strand
GGAAACAAGGTCTCCCCCAAACCCTTCTGGTCCCCCCTAGTGAGTTTATAGATGGTCACAAGGTCCACCCTCAGCCTTCTCTTGTGAAGGCTGAACAGGCTCAGGTCCCATACCCTCTCATTGTAGGGTCTGCCCTGCTGTCTCTGGACTCTCTCAATGTTGTCCACATCCTTCTTGAAGTGGGGTGCCCAGAACTGGACTAGTGTTTCAAAGGGAGAGAGATAGTTAAAATGCTAATAGTAACATGAAAGGTGCCAAGACTGAGACAGACAAAAAGGGACTACAATATCTATGTTAACATAGGAGAAAAAAAGTGTTAGACAATAGCAAGACTGACGTAGCAACCAATTGGCTACAATAAAACCTACCAAAATGGACTAAGAGTAAACAAGGAATGTAGAAAGAAGATATATGGAAGCTTTGGCAGTGATATGATCAGTTTCTGGAAAGAGAATGTAAGGATAAATCTAGGGCATAAAAATGCAAGAAAAGTTTCTTTGCTACTCTGAGCTGGATCTGCTGAAACCAGCCAACATGGAGCTCAGAGGATGTCTCCCTCACTAGCCCAGTTTTAAATATTCTGATCAAATGCTTGTAATTACTGTATAGATATAGTCATTAATCAATGCATCTACACACAATGCTATATCTGTGTAGCAATGTGCTATAGCAACGTAGCAAAACCCATGATGCTGCAGCTATATCGCTGCAGTGACGCATTCCCATGTTATAGCATGTCGCTACACTGATATAGCACCTAAACATAACCGTGCACAATATGCATGGCCCAACTTCCAAAAGGAAGTACTAAATGACAGCATAGTACCAATGGTGCCATAGCAGCATGTGTAGACATGCCCAGTAAGTACCATTCAATTGCCATCTGATATATAGTTGGTATTTGTTATGGAAACAGAAGCACTTCTACTGCACTTCTGTTTTAGAATGTTTGCTTAGTCTCTGTCAGATTGCTACAGGCCTTTGGATTTAATAAAGGAATTTTAGCTGAATTACTCATCAATCAAATTCCAACATATGGCAGCTTGCAGGGGGATTTAAAAAGCAATGCCGTTCTTATTGCAAATGCACGTGTTCTGTTAAAACCTTCATTTAAAACTCCTCATTTAAAGGCATTTATTAAAAAGAAAAATCTTGTTTTCACTGACTGAGGAAGTTGAAGTAGTTTTACATGACCCATGCAGGTAGGTTGGGAATGAGGTTGCAGCTAGGGTATAAAAAAACAGGGATACAAAGAAGCCACAGAAGAACTTTGGAAAAGTCTAAAGCAGGCAAGGGGGCACTTAGTTGAATGAGAAAGACTCACCACTGAAACTCCATACGTTCACCATTAAGCTTGACACCCCAATCTTGTAAACACATTCTTAACATTGTTCTTGGGAATTATGTTATTCTGAGATAAAGGTTGATGAACTCTTTCATGCACTGTTGCAGCAATGCAAATCTTCCTCCTTGGAGCATGGGATGTTTGCACAGGTGCACGTTTCATGGGACCCGATTTACAATCATGTGGTTAGCTTCTGCTGGTTGGTCCACAGGTGGGCAGTCCAAGCACTAAAAATAGCCTTGTCAGGGTTGTAAGGTCTGTAGAAAAAGCAAAGCCCCAGGGTTGGGCTGAGCAGCTGGGCTGTTCCAAACATGTACTGGGCATGGGTTAACCTGATCTAGGTACTGGACCTCTTCAAGTGATCAGGACAGCTAGTTTTTGCTTCACTGCCATTCCCATGTCCCCTCTGAGCAGATGCCCAGGTCTGGTGCTATGGTTGTTCACCACTTGGTAACACTTGCAAATTGATACCATACATCAACATTTTCAATATGTCCTGGCTGTTTCTTTTAGATGCTGGGATTATTTCCTTAAGGAGGAATTTATTGAAACTCTGTCGCATTGTAACTGCTGAAAACAGCCCATATGATGTAGCTTGTTTGTATTTAGATGGCTGATGGGTATTCTGAAGACGTTTGCTAGTCTCAGAGTTCCACAGATTTTACGACAGGAGCTTATTAGACAAGCTTTAGTTCAAAGCGCCCCACTGCCATTTTTCAGCCTGGGGATACTGATACACATGACACTAGAGTCTGCTGGAGCACAGTAATTTCCACACTCCAGCAGACTCAATTAATCAAGTCTGCCCCAATGCACTGTAATTACCGTGCATCAGAGCAGCCTCCCTGCACATGTATGGAAGCCTATAGAGCCCAGTCCTCAGCTATCAACCCCGTCCAGCAAAGCACCGGTCAGTGCAAGCAATTTAAATTTAACTATGTACACTTCCAATGAAGCACTCAGGTGACCTATGTCATGAAATAAGAGCCAAAGGCTCAGCACCTTGTAGGATCAGGATTAGGGAATCACTTGTCAGGAAAGCATGGTCACAACACAAACAGCTCAAAAAGAGAGAAAAAAAAGAGAGAAAAAAATACTATAGAGAACTTAAATGCAAAAACTTGTTTAACCACCATTGCAATTACTAGCTGATAATGGAAGGTAGAAAAAAAAACATATCCTATGGTAAAATTCAGTGGCAGTATAATTAAAAAAAAAAGAATAAGAATTTAGAATAAAAATGTACATTGTCTGGATGATGAGAACAAAGCAGCCAGGCATTCTGTGTTAAACAAAGAAGTTTACCTAAGATGGGTTTCATCAGAGTTTAGAAAAATATGGATTAAAAGGACCATGAAAGGGAAATGATTTGAAGGTAAGCAACTACTGGATTCTTCGAGTTTTACAGATCACTGAAAGCAATCAATACCTCAAATATCCTGCTAGATTGGCTTTTGTTTACAATAGAATGAGATTCTATCTAAGCGTTTTGCCTGACGCTTAGGATAAACCTGTTTTGATTTTTTTGTTTTTATATACCTTCTGCACTCATCCAGAAATGGCAATACAACTATAGTGAGAAATCCTGGTGATGAGAGATGGAAACTCAATGTCCAGATGGAGGAAGTGCAAGTTGCATGGACTTGAATAGTTCCACATTCTGAGAAACTGGGACGTCTCAAATCTCGTGGAAGATCCATTGTTTAGCACGGTATACAATCAATGTAATGGATAAGTGTAGATGTGGCTCAAGATTTCTACACACTCTCTCTCTCCAAGGATCCATCCCATTTGCTTCCTGTTCAATAGCTGCAAGAGCCACATGATCCTGTGCCACGGATGAACAACCACTGGTGGTCCATCAGCCACATTTCCCACACTTTAAGTCAGTCAGCCAAATTTATTCTAGTATTTCATCACCCGTCTCAGTACTGTCCCATAACACAAGGTAAGGGTGGCACCAGCTAACACGGCCCCACAGGAAGCGGGGTGGGGAGGGGAGGGAAGGCTGAGTCCCAGTTTTGTGGGAACAGACCAAACTAGGAGAAGGCTTAGAAGAAGCACATTCGCATGCTTGCATGTGATAAGCTACATGGATATGTGATGAACACAGAGAGAGAAACCAGCAATAGCCACAGGTCAAGAGTATCAGGAAGGAAGGAGAATACAAAAGCAGAGACTTGAAAGTAACAAAGGGTCCCTCCTCCCCATCCCTCCTTCCTGTCTCACCCAGGTCCTCCTCCTTCCCGTCCTCCTCCCTGAGAGGGTTCCGCACCCCTGAACCCAGGAGGGTCCCGGAGGCCACCATGAACAGACAGCACCCCACAGGCCCATCTCATCCACCCCTCAGGATCCCACCTCCAGGCTTCTGGTATCTGACGCCTGATACCTATGAGAGAGCCTCAAAGTGAAGACTGTGTCCTGGCCAGATATACTTTGATTCTGATGATAGCTCTAGGATTTAGAAGCTATATAGAATTGCTTGATTGTTTGTAATGCTTCTTTTCTTTTATAGCCGTGTATAAATAAATTTGCCTATTATCGAATGGAAAAGTTGTGGTCAGTCTGAGTCTGCTTTAGTTCAGCATAGTCAAAACGGGTTTTTTTTGTTTGTTTTCTTTTGATATTGGAGACACTTGGACAAGAACTACTATTTACCATGCATGTATAAAGCACTTACAACAGAGCTTCAAATTTGATTGGGTCTCTGGTAAGACTGTAATACAAGGAAATACTACATTTGTAGGAATATATACTAAATTATTCCTATACAAGGAAATACGTTGCATGAAAAGCATATTTTTTTAATTATAAATCAACAAACAGGGAAAATGTGGATGTGTATATGTTGGAGCTTAACATTAGTTGTGCAATATAATGCCTATTGGTACAAAAAAAAAAAGATATGGGCTTGAGACAGGCAAGTTCAAGTTTTCCCTCTGAGAACAAAAATGGAATAGTAATTAATAAATTCAATAAGAAGGAAAATATATAAGAAATGTGGAGCAAAAAGAACTTGCATGGAACTTTAAATGAGAGAAAGCAGTATTCATCAGCATGAGACTGACAGATAGCAGATGATGAAAAAGCTCAGTGACACAAGAGTAATAACTTTTTTCTTTGGACAAAGGTTTTATATGTAACAAGCTATGGGAAATAAAATTCTATTGATTCAATCAAAATCAAAGCCATGAATCTTCTGGATTTAAGCTATGTTTGAGTTTGAAATTTCAAATTAAAAAAATACATATTATCTCCACAACAGCTAAGACCACTATGTTTATGGAATTTGTAATACTTATACCTAGGTAGATAGATAGATAGATATGGAATTTTAACAATTATAGCTATATATCTATAGATCTCTATATAAATATATATATAATTGTTAAAAATTCCATAAACATGTCTTAGCTGTTTTGGAGTTCTGACTTCACCACTTACACATTACTGCAAAATCCAAATACCTAAAAGTGGTGAAAAACTTCTTTGACTCCCCTTGATTCTCAGTCTATCGTATTCTTCTCAAGTTGACAAGGGTACATTAATTTAAGAGCAGTCCAATATACATTTAATTACTAGCCCTCTTTTGTGTATATATTTTTCACCCAGTGAGATTAAGCTGAAATGTGACTAAAAATTATTGTTGCAATAACACATAATAGAACTTTATTTGAGATCTTAATTTAGCAATTAAATTATTTTTAAAAAATACCAAAAATGGGAATACTGTTACACATAAACATTAACTACATTCTACTAGTACTCCTACTACTACAACAGGGACAGTTTTAACTCAATATGGTTATTATTTCCTTGCAGCACATTAATTCACAGAATATATGTTCATCTTCAGATCACAGTGTCTAATAAAAATGTCTTTTTGCTTGTGGAAACTTCTAAAAGGCCACACAAACCCTAGGGGGAATGAATTTTAAGAACATGATTGGGCAGAGAATGTGAAGAGAGCATTTCTTGAGACTGGGCCTTAGAGATGACCTTATACATTAATAAAATATATTACAACGTGGAACTGGGAAAAACAATTTATTGTCTGACACTTCAAGTACCCAAAAGTCATAACAGCTTAGAGGCTATTTTTCCCCAGTTATAATCATTCCAGCAGGTTGTTTTGCCTCATCAGTTTAGCACCTTTTCCACATAAACTACTGTCTGTCCTTCTGGCCTGGTGCATCCAGGTTTCTCCTATTAATATTCATTGCCTTATGCTTCATGACCAGCGGGGGAAAATGTTACCCTGAGTCTCACTAAACAAGCTTCCCTGAACATATCTACATCCTTCTGTAGCAAAACTTCATTTTCATTTACTCTAGAGCAGGGCTGTCCAACTTCTGACTGCTTGGGGGCCGTAGGCCCCCTGACTAATTGTGTCATATCCCCCTAGGCTGCATTCCATACTACACCTTATAGCAACCCTCTACCATGCCACTTGGTGGATGCCTCTACATTATACTGTGCTACTGCCTCCACCTCCTGTGCATTGGGTCCTATGGCCCCTGGCACACCCAGTGCCTCTCCTTCCGCCTCGCAGAATCCTGTCGTTTGCAGGATCCCTTGTCTGTATTGCTCTCCCTCTCTCTCCCCAGGGGCAGGCGCAGAAACCAGAACCTGGAGGAGGTAGGGAACCCAGAAATTTTGGCAGAAGCACCATCTGAAGCAGTGGGGAGAGCAGTGCCCAGAAAGGAGCCTGAAGTCCACAGCTTAACCCCTTGAGGATCAGATGCAGGTTGATCGGTTGGAGAGTAGGGGTGTGCAAAATGGGCCACGTTCGATTCAGATTCAGCCCAAATCAGGGACAGAGAGTTAATTCAGATCACTGTCCCCGATTCCCTTCAGCCAAATCCAAATCTGAAGTTTCGGTGCCAATTCAGAGAATCAGCAATTCGGGTATATACACAGCTTTAAATGTTTTTTTCTACATACCCTGAGGTACTAGGTGCAGCTTATGAATGCTGGGATGCAAGGGTGGATGAAGCATCTCAAGGGGACGTGTGCTCAGCAGTACTTCCAGTCCACTTCCAGGTCTGCCATTGAGTGCACAGGCCTCCCCACCTCCCCTCCCCTGGCCAGGTGCCCCCCAGACCCAGGTAGCACCAGGGTGTGGAGCCACGAGGGCGTGAAGGTCCAACAGACAGACTGCAATCAGAGTTAGGTGACAGGGTAATTGAACCCACAGGTGGTTGCCAGAGGTTTATTCATCTTAGAACTTCATACCTATAGCAATGAGGTTAAACCAATACTTGTCATGGGGGGAGGGGACATATTTGTGAATTGTGAAGGCTTTTTATCATCTTTCCAGTACTGCTTATTAACATTAACCCTTCCTGCCAACATTAGCCATTGGACCCTATGAAGTTGCAATGAAAATCTGACCTTTTCAGCATTTCAGTTCAGGTACTCAACACTTGTGGGAATTTCCTGTATCAATTCAGCTGTATTCTCAAAAGACTTTTGATTGAAAAGCTGAACAAATTGCTGATTTGCCCTCAGAAATTTTGTTCTGAATATTTTTTTAAATAAACACTGTACCCAACTAAAGTAATCCCGTTGATAATTGGTCACTAGATTCTGTATGGTTTTCTGTGTGTTCACTAGATTCTTTATCCTTATTTTTTGTATTTTGATGGTGCCTACCATTCCCAGATGGAATTGAGCCGTACGGGAGACTGCAGAACAGGGGGCATTTCCTGACTAAAAGATCTTACAGTATAACAAACATAAATGTCTACGATAAAATACACTTTGTACTTCATACAACTGTATTACAGACACACATTATTTAAGTTTAAAAAGCACCTCTCTTCTTTTATTCCAGTTCGTGCAATTAGTTTGCCTAATGAACACCCCTCTCCCCCACGCCTTTTTAATTGGATCACCTCATCTTCTGTGTAGATGCTGGGGTTAAACAATTCCTGCCTTCCACTATAGAGGCTGCTGAAATTGATTATCCTTTATATATAGTATATGGTATGTAAGATACTTTAGGATCCTTTGGGATGAAAAGAGCTATGTAGACATATTTTTGTACCATATGTGACTCTGTTCAGTGAGAGAAATTCATTTTAATTGCAATGTGGATAGTTTCTCTTGGGTTAGTGAGGAGGGGAAATCAATGTTTTACAAAATATTTCACTGAAGTAGTTCATTGCTTTGGACATTATGCCTGGGTGACTCAATGGGAGAATAATATTCCCCAGAAATTATATAAAAATTGCTTCACACAAAAAGCAAAAGAAATCTATATGGATGAGGTTATTCTGATTAATTCAGTTTGCTGTACTTGTTATACAATATTTTAACCTCATTTTTACACAGTAAAGACTTCTGAACCATTCATTCTAAAACAATAATGTTGCCCACTGAAATTTTAGCTGTTGGAGGAATTATAATAGTCACTGACATCCTATAGTAGCTAATGACACTGCATTTTGGTGAATTTCCTTTGACTATGGTATTTTATACTATGTATACATGCAGTATATGCAATTTTGAAACTGTGATACCCAAGAAATCATATCTACAAAAGTCCCCTCTATACAACCAACAGTAATTTTTGTAGCAAAATTTTTAGTTTTGCTAAGAGCAGATTTTTTCCTGTAAAAATCATAATCAGGTTTATGTTGAGAGGGTCTTCCCTTCGGTTCGGGGTCAAAATTATTGTCACATTTTGGATCAGAAAGGAAATTTACCCCATGATCAGATTTACCCCGTAGTGTAGACCACAGGTAGGCAAAATATGGCCTGCGGGCCAGATCTGGCCTGGAGAGGGACTTCGTCTAGCCCCTGGTTGGTCCCTTGGTCCTGCCTGGCTGAGGCACTGCCTGGCTGAGGCATGCCCTGCTGCCCCCTGAGCATGCAGCTGGACTGCATTTCTAGATAGCTCAGGCTGCTGCCACTGCTCTCAGCCCTGTGGTAGCAACAGAGATCAGCACACGCGGGCCTGACCCCACACTGGCTCCAGGCTCACCCATCCAGACTGAGAAGCAGCATCATGGGACAGAAACTGCTGCTCAGTGGAGGGCAAAAGTGGCTTCTGCCCTCCACACTACCAGTGGTTCAAGGTGCAACTGCCCAGAGCCTGCACAGGACTGCCCTGCATCGATGCTGCATCACCACTGCCTCTGGGCTGCCCTGTGGAGCAGCAGTGCCATCACAGACCAGACACAGGGCAGTCCCATGTGGGCTCTGGTTGACCGCACCAGGAAGTGCTGGCAATGGGAGGGAGAGGGACCACTTTTACACCACACTGAGCACCAGTTTCCCATCCATGCTGCCACTGCTGACCCCATATCTCCCATGCCAACACTGGGCCCACCTGTCAGAGCTGAGCAGCAGCAGCAGCAGGGGAAAAACTGTTGCTCCACCCAGGGGGAAAGCAGCTCCTCTTCCTTGCTGTGGGCAGGCAGTTTTTGGTGCAGCTGCCTGGAGTGCATGCTGCCCTGAGCTACCCTGTGGCTCCATCACCACCGCCTCTGGATTGTGTGGCAGCAGTGACAGTGTAGAGCAGCTGCAGGGCAGCCCAGAGGCAGTAGAGACAGAGCCACAGGGCAGCCCAGCATGTTGCAGAGTTCAGGTGGCTGCACCAAAAACTTCCCAGTGGGAGTGAGGAGGAAGAGCTGCTTTCCCCCCACACCAAGCAACAGTTTCTTCCCAGCCACTGCTACTGCTGCTCAGCCCAGATGGGTGAGCCCGGAGCTGGCACAGGGCACGCAGAGTCAGGACTGCGTGCGCTGGTCTCTGCCACTACTGCACGGCTGGGGGCAGAGGTAGCAGCAGCCAGAAGGAACCGCCCACTCCCGTTGCATGCCCAGGGCAGTAGAACACAACACGGCCAGCTGGTGTGGAGCAGGTGTGGGCCGCACTGGAACTGCGCACTGTTGGCAGTGGTGAGGTGCCACCACAGGACATGCACGTTCTGTGCTCTTGCAGAATGGGGGCAGGTGCTGCCTGGCTCGGGGGGGCCTTTGTGGGGGCTCCCACACACACCCCACCATACCCACAAACCCTCCCCCTACAAACTCCAAAGCAAACCCTGCCTCACACCCTCCACACACCGCCCCCCACAGGCCTCTTGGGGGGGACCTGCTCACTGCCACAGAAATTCCATACCCACCCACACATCCCCACAAACCTCACCATACCCACCCCATCTACACACAGCCCCACATTCTCCCCCACACCCAACATACACACACAAAACCACCGACAACCCCCCACAAACCCCTTGCCCCCCACACAATGCACAAAAGTAAGATTTTGTTTTAAGAAATTATACAATCACTTTTATACATACACAGTAGGTCTGTGCAAAATCTCACCAGCTATTTCATTCTGACACTGTTTCAAATTGAAACAGTGAAACAGTGAAATTGAAACAAAACAAGGGAAGTAGAAATATTTCAAAAGTTTCAAAACATTTTGAGTTGCAAAGTTGAAGCTGGGCTTACCTGCAGGAAAACAGAAAGTAAGGAGAGGGAGGGGGAAGAGGAAGGAAGGACTGCTCTGACATTGACTGTGTAGCTGGCCAGTGACAGCTGGCCTCCTTCCCCGAGGTACCTTCCAATCCCAGTGCTCTAGAGGAGGGATGCAAAAACAGCATAAAAGCAGAATTGCTTGATCTGGCCTGCTATGTGCCGTTGGGTCAGTTACTGAGATATATTTCAGAAGCTCAGAGTGTTAGACAACAAAGGCTACTTCTACCATTGATTTGATTCCCTACTTGCTAGCCTAGCACGTGGGATTCCTCAATACCTTTCACTTTCTTTCTAGATGCTTTTATTTTATTAATTGATTTATTCTTTTCAATTTCATAATTATATTGGATATTATACTATAGAATGTATATAGCAGGGCACATATATATTTATATATTCTTATTTTATACATTTATATCTTGCATATTATAATATAGAATTTATATAGAAAGGCGCAGATATATTTTTGTTAATACAGGACACTATGAAACACACCATGAAGCGTGCTGCTGAAGGTTTGCTAGCCACCTTTGCAAGGGGCAGAAGAGGAGGTAGAGAGAAAAGTGTAATTCCCATCCCCCACAAACTGAGATGCAGCTTCTTTCCTACAACTAGTAGGGATGAGGCCTCCAATTCTACAGGCAGCAAGGAGAGGTGAGCAATGCCAGTGCCGCTGCCTGTGCCTGAGTCTGCACCCCCTTCAAGAGCAGCAGCCATAACCCCCCCCCAACAACCATGACAACAAGAAGCAGCACCAACATAGCATTCTCCTCCACCACCATTTCACTTTACATGTTGAGCCTTCCAGTGCCAGAGGAACAGCTGGAGATGGATCTGGATCTGAGTGCCCTAGCAAGGGAAATTCTGGGGAAGGAGGGGGAATCATCTGAGTTTGTGCTCCACACCCATCAAGTTTCCCCTAGAACCAGGTCTCCCTCCTCAGGAGACACTTCAGAGGAGACTGAGGTAGAGGTTGTGGAGGCAAGCAGCTCAGCTGAGTCCCCTCCCCTTGTTGCTATGCCTCTGCCTGCTGAGGAGGGGGAAACTGCAGCATCCATACATGCACCCTTACCCCAGACGTGAGCATGTAGTGTGGTCTGGGATCATTTTGAGCTGGCAGATGATTCCATGTACTCGATCTGCCTGCACTGCCAAGCCAAAAGCAGCCAGGGAAGGGAAGAAAATACATGAGCACCACAGGGATGCTGATACATCTCCACAGGAACCACCCCCTTGCCTTTGCTCCTCCTCAGCCTGGCACCAGTGGGAGCATTCCCAAAGGGAAGTCCCCCCAAAGCAGAGGCAGATCACCCTGGAACAGTGGGGGAAAGGTGGAGACAAAGTGGGGTGCACTGCAAAGGCGAGCAAGATCACCCAGAGCATTGGGAAGATGCTTGCTGTGGATGACCAGCCCTTCTCCTTAGTTGAGTGGCCAGGGTTCAGGCGCTCATGGCCCCATTGCACCAATGGCCTGCATACACCACCTTCCGCAGGATGGTGGTACCCTCCCTGTATGAGGCACGCAGGGAGTACTTGAGGGAGAAGCGGTACAAGGCAGGTTTGCAGGTTGCCTTACACTTCACTTTGGACATCTGGAGCAGCTGGGGTGGAGATCACGCCTGCTTCTCCCTCACAGGGCACTGGTGCAACCAGTCTGTCGTGGGCTCCCCTTCAAACCGAGGTGATGGATGAGTCCCCATACGGCGTCAGAGATCATGGGGGCCATGAGTTACTTAGTGCAGAGTTGGCTCATTGGGCAGGTTAAGCTCACCTGCAGGTTTATGGTCACTGACAATGGGGCCAATATGGTCAAGGATACTTCCACCAGAGCATCAAGATGGCTAGGAACAAACAAGCAGAACTGAACATCCCACAGCACAAAATCATGTAAGATGTAGAGGCTCGGTGGTACCTCCTAGGTACAGAAAGTCATGGACTCAATATAAACGTTGGAATGCAACCTGCCAGACATCTGACTCCCCAGGTACCTCTCCACTCTTACCTGCACTGCTACCTTCACTGCTACCCAAGTCTGTCTCTCACCCCCCATGCCTCCATTTCCCTTTTCACCGCCTGGCTTTCTTGCCTACACTGCATGTCAGCCTCTGACTTCTTTACTATTCCTTCTATCCAGGAGCAGCACACACACCAACTGCAGGTGTTTTCTCAGCCTGATGAAAGGTTTTTCAACCCGAAGGCTAGCTAAGATATATTTCTGTAACTATTCAGTTGGTCTGCTAAAAGATAACAGATTAGATTGACCCAAAGGACCATATCCTTTAGACCAACAGCCCTAGCACCTGACCAGAAGGACACAGGGCCCTGTACACACCTAAACCCTAGGACTGGGGCTGGCAGGGAGAGCTCCCTGGAAGCTGCTAGAGAACAAGCGCCTGGAGGAGAGGAAAGAAAGGCTCTGTCACAGTTTGGCTTCCTGAGATTGTGCTGGTGCCACTGTACTGCTGCTCGCTAAGTTATTATTAGTATTACCTGTTGTTATTTAAAGTGGTAAACCAGGATGAGGCTGTAGAGGAGGAAGAGACCTCATTGGGGCACACTACCATGTCATGTAGAAGCCCCATCACCAGTGAGGGTGCATCTTAATATACACACGCACGCACACACACACACAAAGTCACACGTCACAAGTTTTGCTTGTTAGCAGCTTGAGGTGCAGTTCCTCAGAAACCCCTGTACCTATCTCCTTGAAAGCTGGCAGGCTTCATGGCCTCATCTGGGCCTACCACGCCAGCAGTTTTCACCTTGCTGTGCCTTAACATACACACGTGACATGACTTTTGCTTGCCAGCAGCATGAGGTGCAGTTTCCCAGAAACCCCTGCACCTATCTCCTTGAAACTTGGCATTCTTTGTGGCTGCAGCAGGGACTACCATGCCTGCTGTTTTCACACCCCTCCCCAAACACCCCCCGCCCTGGGTGCCTTCACACTTACAAGTGACATGAGTTTTGCTTTCAAGACGCTGAGGTGCAGGTTCTCAGAAACCGCTGCACCTAGCTCCTTGAAACTTGGCAGGCTGCCATCCCTGCTGCTTACATCTAAATAAGCCAAAAATGACAAAGTTATAGGCAGTTTTGTGCTTCCTCATTATAGTCTAGGGCAAAACATTGAAACAACGTCAAAACAGCTTTGTTAAATGAATGTGTGCTTTCAAAACAAAATGAAATGAAACACTGGCCTGTCAAAAAGGTGAAACGGAAGTCAAAACCAAATGGTGCCATTTTGCACAGCCCTAATATACAGCACAAACACACACAAATCAGAATAAAAGTATCTTTTTAAAATATATTACTATGGATGTTTAATTTTTAGTATTTAATTTGTTTGTCTTTTTCTGGTTCCAAGATTGCAAACCCCCTCCAGAAGGAGTACTTCCAGGGGCAAGTGGAGGGACTTCCATTGGCAAAAGTCAGAGCTTAGGGGAAGGACTTCTGGTCCCATGATGGCAACCAGGGGATGGGACACTTGTCAAGGGGCAGGGCCACCTTTGCGGCCCTTGACATCTCAATAAACTAGTTAAGTGGCCCTCCAACCAAAATAATTGCCTGCTCCAGTATAGACTATGGGAATGTACCATGGTGGCCTGTCCCCTTAAGGTAAGACAGCTAATTAAACTGAAGGGCTGCAGCTGTGGGAAGTGTAATGACAGCATGGCACTGGGGAGGAGAAGCACCAGGGACAAGGGATTTCTGCACTAGGAGGAGGATAAGACTGGGAAAGGAAGCATGAAGCCATAGACCCATCTTGGGGTCCAGGCAAAGCTCCTTTGTTTGCTTACTTTGATTGATGAAGGGCTGAATAACTGTGGCAGGCTAAAAGGTGCTGCAGGCAAGACTGCGTACTACTAAGGCTGGCTAAGAGATGTTTGGGAGATACTGGTTGAAAGGCCTCGAGACATCATCCTGCTACAGGGAGTTTTTCCTTCCTCTGTAATGAGGGGTATGGCCCTTTTCACTCAATTATTCAAGTGCATTTGAACAGCTCTTGAAGCAGCAGGACACCAACTGGTGTTCAGGAGCAGATCCAGCATTTAGCAAAGCAGGGTGCGGGAGCAGCAATTTGTGCTGCAGGGGTGGCTGCAGTCCTGCTTCCAGTGCCCCCAGCTGGTATGGATAGACCATGTGGGAGCCTCCAGGAGCCTTTTAAAGACTCCAAGGCAGCTAAGAATCCCCACTCCCTTCCTCTCCATGCTCCTCCACCCCTTGCCCCACAACTCACCCCTGCTGCTTTTCCTCCTGTCCAGGAAGGCAGGGGAAGATTCAGAACCTAGCCTTCATGCAGCTGGAGAGAGCAACGGTGGATCTGAAACTTCCACTGTCCCAGCAGGGAAAGCAGCAGCAGGCAAGGGAGGTGGGAAGAGGGAGGAAAAGGGACATTCCTCTGAGCATAGAGGGGATTTGCACCTGCTTTGGGAACTTTAGAAAAATCCCCAGAGACTCCCCCGGTGTGTTCCAGTTGGAAATGGGAACTCAACCATGCCACTGCATTCCCTCTGGATCTGCCCCGTTACCACTGTCTAATTTACCCAGGGCAGATTAGAGTGTTTGGGGTGTCTTTAGGTAATGTAGCCCTGTCAGGCCAGGCCTCTCTTGGTACCATGTAAACCATTACAGCCTACTCCATGGTCAGGTTGCTGGCAACTAAACCAACAGCCACATCTGGGCTCATCTACATGAGGAGGGCATGTGGACACTCAGCAGGACTAAACAAGATCTATCAAAGGGCGAATGAGCTACCTGTGAGCCACTGGCCATCCATATCTGGAGAGGAGATGGGTGCCACCAGGTCACTCTGCCTGAAGAATCACCGATGATGCAAAGTAACTCAACTAATCTAGGAGAGTTGCTAGAGCACCTAACATGCCTCAGTGGTCACAGCGGCCTCGGGGCTGACTTGACTCAGGCAATGTAGTCTTCCTGTTGTATGACAAGGACTTGTTTGGGTAGACATGAGCATGCCTTGAAAAGAGGGTTAGATTAGATGACCTCCATTTCAGTCCTTCGTTTCTATGATTCAAATTATCAATATGAAAATATTTGGTGCCTTCAACAAACAGTGATGAGAGTTAGTATAGACTGTGCGCATGAAGCATATTTTTTGTTCCATAGATTATAGCATTGAATTCTACTAATCCATTTTTTTGAAAGATTCCTGGGTATCCTTCTCAGTCGCTTGTTTATCAGACTTACTTTCAACTGGAATTGGAGTACTGAGCTAGCTATACAGGAACAATTTCAGAGCATTCAAATTGCAAATGGCAAAGGTAAAAGCAAAAATGAGAATGAGGCAACAACAGGTATGTCCACAGTCAGTCCCCGACCGATTCCAGGAGGAGTGTCTCAATCATGGCCTGCGTACCTGCTATGTATGCATATGGCAAACCTGTGATTGCAGTGATGGAGCCTCTTCCATGTTGTTCCCCCTTCCTCCACAACTCTATAGCCCCAAGTGAGACTTTGGTTTCAAGCATGCTAGAAAACAAGTGCTGGATTTGGGGGCACACCCAAAGCAACTTCCTGGCTATGTTTCTGAGCTTTTCACATGCAAGTAGAAAAGGACAGTGCCTGAGAATGCCTCTGACAAGTATACCCTATAAACACAGGGCAGGCACAGCAAAAGAGAAGGTCATCAGTCTGATGAAAAGCCAAGAAAAAAAAAACAGACAATTTTTCCTACTGCTGTAATTTGTCACTCTGAGCAAGGTCTGGATTTCACCTTATGAGGAACAACTGCTTTTAACTTGTGACAGAGGTTTTCAGGTTCTTTTCATAGGATGGACCATATTCTAGGACAGGGCTGTCCAGCTGTTGGCCCATGAGCCATGTACAGACCCTGAGGAATTAAGTTTTAGCACTCAGGCTCCCACCCAGCTGCTGCTCTCCACATTGCAGGGGCTGTAACACCAGCTGAGAGCTACCGGTTCCCCCTCCTTTTCGCTTCTCCTTCCAGGCCCTGCTTTTGCTCTAGGGGTCAAGGCAGTGCAGCACGCCACACCCTGAGCTCCTGGGACAGCCTGCCAGGCTGGGATAGCCCAGCCAGGGACCTGCGGTTGAGCTCCCAAGTGAGGGATGCATTAGAGGGCAAATGTGAGAAACAGCAACAGGGGGACACATGATGGAGTGGGGAGACATGGAGAGTAGAAATGGGGGAGTGTGCAAGGGGGAGGCACAGGCATCACTGGGGAGGTGGGAGGATGGGGTACCGGGAGCAGCAGCAGGGGGCATGTGGTACGGGGGAAGCAGGGGAAGCAGCAGCGGGGAAGTCACAGAAAGCAGCAGCGGAGGGCAGGGGTGCAGCAGTGGGAGGTGCATGCAAGGAAGGTTTGCCTCACATAAGGAGGGATTGCGTAGTCAGGAGGGGCAGAGAGACAGCAGCGGGGGGGGCACCTTTGTTACGTCCAGTGATGCTGTTATGGGTCTTTTTTACAGGCACGGAGATTAAGACAGGGTTGTTCTTAACTATATTTATTAAACCCTAACAGTTACAATTCTAAATCAAAAAGCCAAAATAACCTTAGCAGGTATAGTTCTATTGCTGTAGTTAGTCAATAGCAATACAACATGCTCACCACCCTAAGATTAAACGAACATGACATCACCGATTGATCAGTCTGCGAGGGGTTGTTCAGGGGTCCCAATTCCTTCCTCTAAGTTTTGTATTTTGGAGCTGTGACCACATCTTGCAGGAGTAGGTGTCAAAGAGTACACGCCTTCACCTCCCCTTATGTACTACACAGCTTGTATTTCTTAATACATAAAATTAGCTTAAGCCTTCCTCCCAATGCATATTAATTATCGTGCTTCTGTTTGCCAAATATGGTTATCTTTAACTGGAATTTTCCATTCTGAGGTAATCTTTTCATTCTTAAGTGCAGGTAGGTTTTGTTCTGACCCTTTTGCACAGACTATATTTATTCAATTTAGTTACCCAGCTTCCTGCTTCATTTTAAGTCAGGGACAGTATTTTTCCATCTGCTCCTTTCCCTGGGCGCAAGCCTTGACCACATTCAAGCTAAGCATGCAACTTAAGCCAAGCACAAAAGTCAAACCCAGGCCTGAAGCCCTCTGGGTCCCACCACTTGGACCCATGGCCCCCAGCAGTGCAGCCTCCGGGCCAGTAGAAGGCAGTGCTGTACTAGCCAAATTACCTTGAAAAAGATAGTTCAAGAACGAGAAGCAACATAGCTGCAGTAATTACTCCTGCTACCATAATTACTCAGCTATGTCACTATTCTGTTTCCAGTGTCTGCACAAGCTTGGATACATTCATTTCCTAACAGTTACCTAGTCCAGGGCCTCCCAGCCCATGTGCAGTCATACAGCACTTCTGTGGAATATCCAAGCACAGCTTTCAAGGAAAGAGGATTTTAGAAAGGCATTAAGTGTACCAATTACCTCAGTGCAATTCAGCAGTTGAATATTAGAAGGGAAGTTATTATATATAACCAATGAGCTTTCTGTAGACTATTAGCAAGTACTTGGTAGACCACCAATGACGCACTGTCATCTGTATATATGAACCAGCTGCATACCTAACATCCTAGACCGCTTGATCATTTGACTTCATTAGGAACAGAGTTCATCTAGTGCTAAACACTTTAAAATTCCAGCTATGACAGCTTTAGATCCAGTTTATGAATTGTCTTCCTGCTGCTATGGCATAAAATACACAATATTACAAGACAGCTCAGACAGTTCAATCTCTTAAGGTTGGAAGTGAGTCTCAGGAAACTTAAAAAGAGGTGCAGTAAACTTTTTTAAAATTAGAACGTGCTTAATCAAGAAATATGCCTTATCTACGTATATTAATTATTCCTAGCTATGTCTCAGAGAACTGATTTAAGCCAAGTGCTTCTTAGTAGATATGGCTGCCAGCTTACTGGATAATTTTGTTTAATCAAGAGTTCCTCAGGAATCTTTAATCGTGTTTAGGGCTCCATTTGTCTCAGTCTCATGTGACTTCTGTCTGTTAGATCTTCTAAGAACTGCTATCACAGCCTGGTCTCTTATTCTCAGACAAATAAATATGCTGCCGATGTTTTTGTTGCAGAACAAATTGGAAGAGTGGCCCCTTCAAGTCTATCTCATGGAAAAAAATGTAAGATAATTCACTCCACCTGAGTGCTGGCTTGCTTCTTTCCCATCTCTTCCACATATTTGGCCACAATGTGAGTGAACATTATGCAAGTAGATGCCATAAGCTGTATCCTACAGCTAATTAGCAATGTAGGAACAAAGGACTGGTATGGACCTCCTAAATTGCACAGTCCATTCTCCTGCTATCACAAGGAACTTGCATAGCCCCTTTATAATCTGACCAAACTCCACTGTAAATGCAGTTAGGTTTGATTACTCCTACTATTCCTGCTGATGATTAGGAACCTTTTTATAATTAACTAAAAATTATTAATGACTAGCCAATACCAATTTATGCTTACCCTGATGCTGTCTGTTAACTTAGATACCTCTTTCCACCATCCTTCATCTTGTTAAACTAAGCATCTTAAGCTCTCTCAGCCCATGTCTACACTCTGGCACCTGTATACCTTGGCCAGGATGGTTGTGGGCACACCTGTTCCCACCCACTCCTGGTCACTTGAACCAAACCCAGAAGTGGAGTCATCCTCAGCAGCTGCTTTCAAGTAAGCTCGAGACTGAATTTGTGGAAGTGACCAAAGAGGAATGTCTTAGAGTGCCTTCACCAACGTATTTCTGTGAAAAGGAGAGAGTGGGTGGGAGGTGTTTGGTTGTCCCACCATGGCACTGCCTTAATTAATACGGATCCTTCTTCTCCACTTGTAGGATAGACACTAGTAGTCTCTTTCTCCAACTATTTCTTTTTGTGTTTACTTTTCTTCAACAGGAGTGAAGCTTATACACAGTATTCCAGATAAAGTATTAGTGTAGGTTTGTACAATGGTAATAATGCTTTCCTAGCTCTATTGAAAAATGCTTTAACTGGTCCATACTTGCATTTCTTAGAGCCCTATCATATAGATGGCCAATAGTCATTATTTCTGTTATAAGTTAATTTACTCAGGTATCTTTCATTTTCAAATGATGAACTTTCAGATTATTGCAGATACTTTCAGTATGCATCCCCAAGTGCTTGACCTTGCATGTTGGATTATCAAATTTCCTCCCACTTCAATTATTCCAGAACTTAAGGTCATCCAATTCTTCCTGTGTGATATTCCAACCCTCCTTAGTACGGACAGTGTCACCCAACTTCATGTCATCTGCACACTTGATTATCACACTCTTATTTTTTATGCCACATTTGCTAAAGAAAATATTAAATAAAAAGTACCGTATTTACTTGAATATAAGACAAGTGTTTCTTTCCCCAACCAGCATAGGGAAAAAAGCTCTTTGTCTTGTATGTGCATGCAAGGAACCCTCATTAAATACACTCAACAGCTACTATCATTAAGCTACTCAACAGCTCACCACAACTCATTTAGTGGCCTACAAGCTGCCCACCCCATCTTAGCTCCTATCATGTCTTTCCCTAGCTGACACCTGGCCTGGAGCTATAGTCCTACTTGCCCCAGGGACAAAGTCCACAGCTGTCATTGGCACAGAGTCTTTCCCTGGCTCAGTTGCTGCTGCTCCGACAGTAGCACAATATCCTTGTACCAGGTTGCTACTGCTATAGCTGCTATTATAGGCGTGGAGTTGCTGTGGCTGGTGCCTTGCTTGCCAACCTCAAGTTACGCTACTACTGATGCCCTGTTGTGCTGTCCCATGCAATCTGCCCTAGTTACGCGAGTCAATATTGCACATCATGAGTTTAGCTTTCAGACACCCTATTAAAGCATTTTCAAGGTTAATCACAGTTTTGTTTGCTAAAGCCCAGCTTGGCATAAAAAAGCTTCTTTGGCAAGCAGTTGTCTTAACACTGGCCTGGACCATCACAGATGCACTTTGCTTACCATGGCAGGAATCTGAGTCACCACTGCTTCCTGGATTATTGCCATTTTGTGTCCATCTTTTCATTAACGCCATCTCTTCCTATCAACATTTCTGGTTTCCTGACAAATGTACAGCGTGTGCAATATGGCACTTCCTGCCCACATTCCAGACAGCAGCAATACAACTGAATAGATTTCATAGACATTAAGGCTGGAAGGGACCTCATGAAATCATTGGGTCCAGCCCCCTGCCCAAGGGGCAGGAAATCAGCTGGGGTCAGGTCATCCCAGCAAGATAAGAATCCAAGCATTTCTTAAAGGTATCCAGAGTAGGTGCTTGCACCACTCCTGGGGGGAGTCTATTCCAGACTCCAGAGGCTCAGATGGCAAAGAAGTTTTTCCTTATGCCTGGTCTAAAATGGTCTTCCAGTAGTTTGTGACCATTAGACCCTGTCTTCCCTTGGGATGCCCTGGTAAACAGATGCTCTTCCAATTCAGGATGCGCACCCCGTATATATTTAATCAGCTGCCATTAAGTCACCCTTGAGCCTTCACTTCTCCAGGCTGAAGAGTCCTATGCCTCTCCTCATCAGGCTTGTTCTTTTGACCTCTAAATCATGTATATGGCTCTCCTCTGGACTCTCTCAATCTTCTCCATATGCTTTGTAAAGTGTGGGGCCCAGAATTAGATGTTGTATTCCAGCTTCAGCTTCAAAGCTAAGTAAAACAGGAGGATGACTTCTTGGGTCTTGTTTGAGACGCATCTGTAGATGGAAGCCAGTTTTATTTGCTTTGCCAGCTGCAGCATCGCATTGGTGGCTCATGTTCATTTTGTGATTAATCATGACACCCAAGTCTCTTTCGGTCATGGTGCTACTGAGTGTATCACTGCCAAGCCTGTAAGTATGATGTGGGTTTTTTCTCCTGACATAGAGCACCTTGCACTTCTCCATGCTGAATGTCATCAGGTTTTGATCCTCCCATCTTGAGAGCCTGTCCAAGTTGGCCTGAATTGCCAGCCTATCCTCTATCATGACCACGCTTCCCCACAATTTGGTGTTATCTGCAAACTTAGCCAGTCCACCTCGGACACCCAAATCCAGATCATTTATGAATATATGAAAGAGTATTTGTCTGAGTACTGAGCCCTAGGGGATGCCACTGGTCACTATCTGCCACGCTGACTTGGTTCCATCAGCTATCACTTTCTGGGTCCAGCCATGGAGCCAGTTCCCCAGCCATCAGACTGTAAAGTTGTTGAAGCCGCAGTTCCCCAATTTTACCATGAGGACATCATGGGAGACCAGGTCAAAGGTTTTTTTGAAATCTAAAATATGACATCAACCTCTTCTCTTTTGTCCAGGTGATGAGGTTGGTCAGGTAAGACCTACCCACAACAAAAGCTTGTTGGCTATCTATCTCTCAGAATGTTGCCTTCCATTAGCCTGTTGTCGATTGGTTTCTTTGATGATTTTTTCCAAGATCTTTCCAGGGATTGAGGTCAAACTGACTGGCCTGCAGTTCCCTCAGTCTTCTTTCCATCCTTTCTTGCATATATGCAACACATTGGCCCTCTTCCAATCTGCAGGAACCTCTCCCAAACGCCACGAGTTCTCACATATCTTCATTATTGATCATGCTATGATGTCAGTCAATTTTTTAGTACCCTTGGATGCATTCCTTCCGAGCCAGCTGACTTGTGGCTGTCTAGCGTCTCAAGCTGTTCCCTCACAAGATCTCTGCCCTTACCCTGGTAGTCCTGTATCTTGTCAGGCAGGGTGATCCCCTTGGGATGGTGGAAAACTGACACAAAGTAATAATTGAATAGATTAGCTGGGTGTTGGTTCTCAGCTGCTCCATTTGGTTCAGCAAGAGTCCAGTGTTGCCCTTGTTTTTTTCTGACTTCCCATGCATTTTTATTGTCGCTGATTTCAATAGCCAGTTTGATTTCAGTTTCAGCCTTGGCATTTCTCATTCACTCCCTACAGGCGCAGGCCAGTGATGAATAATCCTCCTTAGTGGTAGTTGACAACTTCCATCCCTTATAAGCTTCTCTTTTCAGGTTCAGGAGGTCCATGAGTTCCCTATTGAGCCAAGGGGGTGTCCCAGCCCTTTTGTTACCCTTCCCACAGGCCACAGTGGACTTCCTTTGTGCTTTTAGGACCACATCCTCAAGGAGAGACCACTCATCATGGACTCCCCTCCCCATCAGATCGCAGTCTCTCAGGGCCTCAAGAACCAACCTTCTGAGCTTATGAAAGTCAGCCTTCTTAAAGTCAAGGATTTCTGCATTGCTTACTGATTTGCCAGCTTTGTGTTGGATAGTGAAAGTGATCAACTCCTGATCAATGTCACCAAGCTTGCCTTCAATGCTCAGGTTGCTGAAGTAATCATCCCTTTTGGCCAGTACCAGATCCAGCAGCACCTTGCCTCTTGTCATCCCACAGACTTCTTGAGTCATATAGAGTTCATCAACGCAAGTGAGGAAACTTCGCAACTAATCAGATTTGGCTGAATGCTCTTCTCATGGGATGTCAGGGTGGCTGAAGTTGCCCATAATGACCATGCACCGAGAGCATGCAGCCTCTGCCAGTTCCCTAATGAATTCATGGTCAAGCTCTTCCTCCTGCTTACACGCCTACAGTTATATCCCCTTCACCATGTTCTGCCCATATTCTAACTCAGAGGGTCTCAAGGCACTCTTCTCTGGTGCTAATCTTTACCTGCAAGGAAGTGTACTGCTCCTTTAAATAGACAGCTACACCCTGTAGGCTGTGATGGGAGTCTGGGCAGATCACAGCAGGGTATGTTTGGTCACACTAGTTGAGCTGACCAGTTCTGCTTTTGCTGTTGGCTTTGGCAAGGACCCACTGTTCAGGGCTCTTGCCTCTGCTGCTGCCAGGCTAGTGGATAATACCTATAGGCCATCCCAGGCTTGTTAGCAGTGCAAAACAAACAAAAGAAGTTAAAAAAATAAGCTAGCTCTTAGCTGCCTTCCAGTGGTTCTTTCCACGCTTCACCTTCTGGTTGCCTCTTATCTTTAAGAGGATTTGCAGAGCCTATAGGCCTGTGCAACAAAGCAAATGATCAAGCAAACAAAGAGAAGAGACCTGCTCTGGGCTCTCCTGGTGGTTGCTTAGCCTCTGATAACTCCAGGCTGCAGACCAGGTGCAGCTCCTTGAGGCTGCTTTCAATGTCTTTTATCCTTCCCACTCTGGGCTCATGTAGCTAACCCTCTCTCACTCCCCACTCCTGTGTCAGCTCCCTCACTGAGGGACTCACTACATCCCAGGACCTGGTTCCCCAGCCTCTGGTGAGTTCTCCCAGGTCTGGGGTGGGTGTGCAGAGGTGCTTCTAGGGTGTGGGGCTACTCAGACTCACCCAAAACAGGACAGGGCCCTGTTATACATCCCTACCCTTCCTTGCAACATGATCTCTCCTGTACAAGGTACAGCCATCAATACCTGTGGTCCAGTCATAGTTTGAGTCCCACCAGGTTTCTGTTATCCCTATGATATCATATTCATTTTTGCTAAGTAGAAGGGCCAGTTCCTCCTCCTTGTTTCCCATGTTCCTGGCATTTATGTACAGGCAGCTAAGCTTGCCATTGGAGCCCCTGGAATTCCCTGTGCTCTTAAAAGAGTCCTGTCAAAATGTTTGGACTCTGGGAGGGCTTGAACGCACAGCCTTTGAATAACCTTTTGTTAGAGAAGTCCAATGTACTATCCATTGCACCACAGAACCACCAGTGAAACAAGAACAGAACCATACATTAATCAAGCATCCTTTTACTCAGGACAAAAAAGGCATTCATCATGTACCATTATTAGTTGGTTTCTACAGTACAAAAACTAGTACTACATCCCAAAAATGAGGATCTACAAGTATTCCACATAAATCCCTCATTTCATGGCTATTCATATTAGTCAGCATTACCCTTCACACCATGATCCACTGCTAATAATGGATTATCTACTCAGAGACTTAAAAAAATTGATCAAAGAGTTAAAGGTCCTAGTCATGAAGACATAAACGATGGGAGCTTTCGATCATCTTTTCCAGAGGTCTGAAAGCACATAGCTATGATGGAGATGCAAGCAAGCAAGCAACGAGCCAAACACTTATCTCACCAAGGTGTAGGTCCATAAAAGAACGTACTCACCTATGTTCTCCCCTAGCATCCACTTTAGACGACTGAGTCCAAAATTGAGATTGATAAACCCTCACTCAGCTGCCACCCAAAACCCACTGCTGCTTCAGTTTTGGGTTTGTCTTTTATATTTTATTTATTTTTGGTGAGGGAGAAGTTGTTTTTTTGTTTGTTTGTTTTTACATTAAATGTTACCAGGAACCTGATAATAGTGAGTGAACCACATGGCTGTATAGCTAAAGCTGTATTTTCCTGACACATCTACTTCTTTTTCTTAGTGAATATTACACTTCAGAAAAGCAGACTTCAACTCACTCAGGGAACTGATGGGCAGGATCCCCTGGGAGGCCAGTCTGATGGGAAAAGGTGTCCAGGAGAGCTGGTTGTATTTTAAAGAAACCTTACTGAAGGGGGCAGAAAGACTAGCAAGTATGGCAGAAGACCAGCTTGGGTTAGCAGGGAACTCTTCAGTGAGCTAAATCACAAACAGGAAGCTTACAAGAAGTGAAACCTTGGACAAATGACTAGGGAGGAGTATAAGAGTATTGCTCAGGCATGCAGGGATGAAATCAGGAAGACCGAAGTGCAAGTGAGTTACAACTAGCAAGGGATGTGAAGGCCAAAAAGAAGGGTTTCTACAGGTATGTGAGCAACAAGAGGAAGATCGGGGAAGCGCGAGTCACTTACCGAATGGTGGACACATCCTAGTGACACAGGATACAGAAAAGGCTGAAGTATTCAATGCCTTTTTCACCTCAGTCTTCACCGGCAAAGTCAGCTCCCAGAATACTACACTTGGTAGCACAGTTTGGGGAGGAGGGGACCACCCAACAGTAACAAAAAAACAGGTTAGGGACCGTTTTAAAAAGTTTGATGTGTACAAGTCCATGGGGCCAGACGCAGTACACCCAAGGGTCATGGGGGAGTTGGTTGATGTGTTTTCCGAGCCTCCAGCCATTATCTTTGAAAACTGGTAGCAGTTGGGAGAGGTCCCAGATGACCAGAACCTAATATAGATCATATCTTTAAGAAAGGGAAGAAGGAGGATCAAGGGAACTACAGACCAATCAGCCTCACCTCAGTCCCTGGAAAAAAAAAACCATCGGGCAGTCCTCAAGAAGTCCATTTCTAAGCAGCTGGAGGAGAAGGTGATTAGGAACAGCCAGTGTGGATTCACCAAGGACAAGTCATGCCTAACCAACCCAATTGCCTTCTATAATGAGAAGAGTGTCTCTGTGGATATGGGAAGAGCAGTGGATATGACATACCTTGACTTTAGCGAGGCTTTTGATATGGGCTCCCACAAAATTCTTGCAAGCAAGCTAAGGAAGTATGGGTTGGATGAATGGATTGTAAAGTAGATAGAAGACTGGCTGGATCATCAGGCTCAGAGGTTAGTAATCAATGGCTTGATGTGTAGTTGGCAGTTGGTCTCAAGTGCAGTGCCCTAGGCGTTGGTCATGAGGCTGGTTTTGTTCAATATCTTCATCAACGACTTGGAAGATGGCATAAAGTGCACCCTCAGCAAGTTTGCAGATGACACCAAGCTAGGGGGACTAGTAGATACAATGAAGGACCGGAATAGGATTCAGAGAGACCTTTCGAAATTGGAGGATTGAACCAAAAGAAATCTCACGAGCTTCAACAAGGACAAGTGCAAAGTCCTGCTCTTAAGACAGAACAATCCCATGCACTGCTAGAGGCTAGGGATTGACTAGAAGCTCTGAGAATTGGACCCAAGGGTTACAGTGAACACAATATGCTGAATATGAGCCAACAGTGTACTCTTGTTGAGAAGAAGGCTAACGGTATACTGGGCTGAATAAACAGGAACATTGCCAACAGATAGAAGGAAGTGATTCTTCTCTATTTGGCATTGGTCAAGCCACATGTGAACTATTGTGTCCAGTTTTGGACCCTCCACTAAAGAAAAGATATAGGAAAATTGGAGAGAGGCCAGTGGAGGGCAATGAAAATGCTTGGGGGGCTGTAATACACAACTTCTGAGGAGAGGCTGAGGGAACTGCCTTATTTAGTCTAGAGAAGAGGAGACTGGGAGGGGTCTTCATAGCAGCCTTCAACTATCTGAAGGGTGGTTCCAAAGAGGATGGAGCTAGACTTTTCTGTTGTGGCAGATAACAGAACAAGTAGCAATGGCCTCAAGTTGCAGCATGGGAACTTTAAGTTTGTTATAAGGAAAAACTCTCATGAGGAGAGTAGTAAAGCAATGGAACACGTTACCTAAAGAGGTTGTAGAATCTCTATCCTTGGAGTTTTCTAAAACCTGGCTAGACAAACCCTTAGTGGGGGATGATCTGTTTGGGGGTACTCCTGCTATGAGCAGGGGATTGGACTAAATGACCTCCTGAGGCTCCCAATTTTCTATTATTCTATTATATGAACCTATGATACACAATGAATGAGCAAAATGCAGTGAGGCTGATTCTACAATCTGGTGTGAGGGGTGTAGCTGGCAATAACAGAATAAGTCACATGGCAAGGTTTGAACTGCAAAAGAAAAAGCTCTTCCTTAAAAGGAGGACATGGCTTTTCAGAGAAGAGGTAGTCTCTTCCTCAGGATGCTCCTTTCAGAAGCAGCATGAAATGACAGGCAAGTGACATATTTTGAAAGGCACAAAGTTAAAGTTGTGCCTGTGCCTCTCTGCATGCAAAACAATAAATACTGAAGGTTGATGCAGGTTGATGTGTGTGTTTGCATAATGTACCAGTAATATACTGGTTACCATATTCCTCTGAATACAAGATTTCCTCAAATTTAAGATGTGCCTAAATTTTCTAACTCTTAAGTTTGAAAAAAAAAAAGGAAATAAAGACACATTTATAGGGATGCAAATCATAATGATGTGATTAAAATCACAATGATGTGATTAAAATTCTTTTAATTTTATCAAATTTAAGACAGACAATTTTTCAAAGAAATATTTTGTTTGCTAATGTGTCATATGTTCAAAGGAACATAGGTATGTAGAGTTTACTATTGATACATGAAAGACAAGTGGAATCAGCATGAACCTTTATTCTTTGCTGTTCAGATTTGTCTGTAAGCATATGGACATATAAGCAAATTATTACAGAGTATAAGGGAATAGGACTTTGCTGTGTACCATCTGCTCCATTATAACCAGGGATCCTAGTTGTCTCTGTTTAAAAACCCAGCATTCTACATATATAAAGGGCTTAGTCCATCTGTCTGTCTGTCTGTAATGCTCTCATTGGTTATCTCAGCAGCCAATCGCAATGCTTACTGAAACAACCAATCAGAGTGCTCTGCATAGACAGCCAGACATGGAGGCATGGTGAGTGTCGCAGGGCTCAACATGAAGCGGTGGAAGGAACTCATGGAACTCTCAAGCTGGGAGGCAGCGGCACAAGGTGGTGGCAGAGGGAGACAGAGATAACAGCGGGGATGGAATGGGATAGCAGAGGTCCGCCATAAGGGTGGGGATGGAGGTGGGGGGTGAGATTAATGCTGCCTTGACCTCCCCCTGGCCCCGATCCTTGGAGGCATAGGGAGCTGCCAGAGAGGGAAGGAGGGAATAGCGAGGGAAATTCTTCCCCTCCCCACCCCTCACTCCTGGGAGGTGGCAGTGGCATGGGGTGGTGGGTGGTAGCACTCTGTCCCCATCCGCCCCCCCAACACCCATCATTCTTGAAGGGCAATTCACTAGTTCTATGATAAGCATCCAAAATTCTATGATTAAAACCCTGTTTTTAAAAATCTGTGTTTTTCCATGATTAAAATGAAAGGCCACTATATGTATATAGGTATCATATGAACATAATGTTTTATTGATATATTTACAATCTTAAAGCATTTTGGAAGCCTACCAGTAGCTCAATTACAGTAAAATACGTTCTGAATATGTATGTATTTTAGTGTTTGATTTTGCTTTTTTATCATAGAAAAATCAGAACTTGCCCTGCCCCCTTCACTTATCAGGACTCGGTACCAGCTGTGGCTGTTCCCACAGCTGCTTTGTGGCACTGATCATCTCCTCTCCCGTCCCTTCTCCATGCCCCTCTGCACAGTGCACCCCCAGCCACCACCTCCAGTGCTAGCCCCAGCAGAGCTACCACAGCTGCAGGCAGCAAGGCAGCAGCCACCAACACAGTGGGTGGGCAACACTCATCCACAGTGCTCCATTTCCAGCCCCGAGCACCACCCCAGCTGGGCAGCACCCCCAGTCCCAGTCCCTAATCCTGTCCCAAAGGCATCTCACCTGGCAGGAAGGGCACAGTGCATGCTGCCTTCTTCCTGCACTCAACTGTTGCCAATGCCACCCCAACTGGCCAGCGTCCCCAGCCCCAACCCAACTGGGATGAGCCACAATGGGACAAGGCAGTCCACCCATGCCCCACCCTTGGTCTATGCCACAAAACAAGGTGATCGCCATCCACACACCTGCACCCTGCTTCCCACCTGCCCTGCCAGCTCTTCCTGTAAGCCCCAGCCCCCCTGGCAGCATAACCCTCACCCAATCCACCAGGCCTCCTCAATCCTTCTGGAGGTGGGCCCTAGCTGCTCCCCATGTCCAGGGCTCAGCCCCCAAAACCCCTACTTACCCCAAAGGCCACAGAAGGGAAAGTGAGTCTGAGCCAGCCCTGGCTGACTTGGATTCTCAGGCACTGCCCCCACCCTCTCTGCACAAGGCTTAGGGTTTCCTGCCTTTGTGCAAGCAGCTCTTGCAGGCTGGAACTCTGCCAGCCTGCAGGATGTTGTTTGCAAAAGGGGAAAATCTGCATGTTTCCATAGGAAATGGAAAACCCGGGTCCCTGGTTATAACTGCCCATATGTTCGCTCTTATCCCAGAATAAATGTAAGTTAAATGGCAAGCGAGTCACTCTGGTTTTGGGTCCATGTACCATAAGGATAAAACCACGCACTTTGACAGTTACTGTGGATTAGCTGAAGGTTGGTAAAATCTCACTCTTTGACCACATGGTAAGTTGTTCATATAATCCATACCATTAGTAAGTGTGGAGTGGGCATCAGGACTGACTGATAGGCCTTAGATCTTTGTTACAAACTGAGCTGTGTAAATATTATCTAGAGAATATTCATTACATTATTATATAATATTTCAAATATTGATGAACAGTCTTATCCAGTGTTCAACCAGCTCTAGTTAAGGATTAATGGTGCTCCCAGTTTGTCTGATTTACAAGACTATTCCTACATGCTTTATTTTCAGCAAACAACAAGCCATCTGGAGCTGACAGTCATGAAGGAGTATGGCAGATTTTTTTTTTTTTTTTTAATAAGAAACTATTACTTGAAAGTTCACAGGAGAATTATATATATAGTCTCCTCTTTATTCTTCATGGCCATTATAAGTATAAATATATAAGTAAAAGCTCTGTTAACCAGCATCCATGGGGAATGGGGGGGTGCCAGTTAATCAAATATACCAGTTACCTGAGAGGTTTTTTCAAGAAAGAAACTAAGCCTTCATTTTCACTGTGATAAAATGTTATATTAAAAGTTATTATAATATAATATTATTATAACTTTTAATAAAACATTTTGACTATAATATAATAACTTTTGATATTTTAACTATGATATAAGGAATAATAAAGTAAATAGTATACTGCACTACTACTGCCCCTCAGCTGCTTCTGAAGGCACCTTGGGATCAGAAGTTGCCTCAGAACGTGGCTCTGATCGGAGTGTACCTCTTCTTCAGGATCATCAACATCAATACCTGAGCTTTGACACAAGCTGCCTGGATCCTTGACACAAGCTGCAGAAGCTCTTTGAAGCAATCTGAGGATGGCTGCATGCCTGCAAGTCTTTTTTTCAGGAAATTCTTGTGAACAACATGAAGTTGCATCACTTCCTGAGCAGAAAAGGAAAACTGCTGCTCAGCAAATTTCAAGAATGTGTCCAGACATTGTGCACCAGTAGCCCAAGCCACTTTAGTTTCTTCCCTGTGGTCTTCTTCTTCTGAGTCTTGTTCAGGTGCAGTAGATCTGTCAGGATGTACAATCTTTTCTATAATTTCAGCACCAGTAAGGGTTTGTGCAACATCAAGGTTTTGATCAATGTTCCCATGCTCTTCAAGTTCAGTATCTTTGAGGCAGGCACGTGCCACACTGAAAATTGCATCCTTAATGGTATACTGTGACAGGAATTCTTGGAGACTGCCTTCATAGTTGAGTAGCTTCCTCATAAAATCCCTTCTCTATATGGATTTCAGTTTTTCAGTAATTCCCTGATCTATAGGCTGTATGAGTGAGGTGACGTTTGCAGGCAGGAAGATGGTAAAAATATTTCCAGACACTAACTCTGCTTCAGAAGGGTGAGGTCAACAGTTATCTAAAATCAGAATCACTTTTGCATCTTCTGGCTTTCCAAATTTCTTCAGATGCTCTGTCCCGAACAGCAAGATGGTGTCTATGACAAATGGGAAAGTGCTGGATAACATAGCTTTTACTCTCTCTCCGTGTGTGTGGGTTGGTGTGTGTGTGGGGGAAGTGGGGTTGGTGTGGGTGTGTGTGTGTATTATCCCAGTCATGTCAAACACAGAGGCTGCTTCTGTAAAGTTACCCAATCAGGGAATGGATTTTCAACTCTAACCAGTTAAAAAGTTTATCACTCTTCTTTTGAGCTTGAGGAAAAAATAAAATATAGTCATATATAGCCACAACTAAGAATGTGAACCAGGGAAGCAGGTCTTGTTCATAGTTTCCTGCATGATTAGTTTTAGGAAAACTGGATATTTTAATTCCCTTGTATTACAGTAACAGTGTAGTTCCTTAATCATGATCAAGCCACATTGTTTTAGGCCAGGGGTGACCAAGAGACAACCTGTGGAGCTGTGTCATCAGACTGCAGGGCCTTCATGGCTCTGGAAATTTGGCAGCCTGGTTAGCTGTGGCTACTGTGGATCCAGGAACTGCAACAATTAACACAGCTTCCAGCAAATTGCCCTGTTCAGATTGGAAAGATGTGGTCAGCTGATTATAATGGCCTACTGTACTAAGTTTCCCAAAAGCAGTGGCACATGAAGAAAACACAACAGTTTTCAGCATATTAATTCTATATTTGCACTCCGCGGCATTCTAAGAACTGTAGTTATTGACAGTGGACTGCAGTCAAGAACAGAGAAGTTCAAGACTTTGCTCACATATGATTTTCTTGAGACATCCAGCCCTGAGCACCCTCAAAGCAATAGTCTGGCACACTGTGGAGTACTCATTGTGAAGAACCTGCTAAATAATCAAGGGAGGAAGGAGAAGGTCCATACCTGGTAGTACTTGCCTACGTAGCAGCACTAGTGCAATGTGGAAAGTCACCTGTAGAACTTCTCTATACCAGGAGTATAAAAATATTACTACCTGGCATAAGTAGGTACTGCCTACCTATTATGAAGAGCCTGTGAAAGTGCAGAAAAGATTGGGAAAGTATAATCAGAGAAAGACTTACAACAAAGGGGCAAGACTATTTCTGAAGTTTAAAACCAGTAATTTAATGTGAATTTGGCAGTTTTATCTAATTTACAAATTGACCTCAAATGTGATTAGGAGTCTGAATATTCATGTGCATACAAGAGCATAGGCAAAAGGAGCCAAGATACTTGAAGGTTCCCAAAACAACTAAAGAGACTGATTAAAGCTGAGACATGATTAGCTTGTGCTTGTAATAGCTGTTATCTTACTGTTAGTCTAGTTAGGAGATCATAAAATGGGAAAGATGTGACATAGACTTAAGACTTCCTGAAGACCGAATGTCCGGGAAGTATTACCTCCCAAGAAATAGTCTGGTGAAGCCGGCAGAAACTTCTGGGTGATAGAGCAGAAGTAGACCAGCCACTGTTACCTCTCACTGGGCACATCTACACAAGACACTTAGTGTGGAGTAGCCTAATTAGCTCAGCAGTAACTGTCTGAGCATCTCTACATACAGTGCTATTAGGACAGAGTAAACTAATTAATTCTTCTGTAGGTTAGTACTCATAAACACAAGTACTAGCTGATGGCAGAATTCTTTACCGTGCAGCAACACATGTATAGATGCTGACTGGAGCTGGCTGGGGCATGAGGACACTTCAGCGCAGGGTTTGCCTGCTGGCTAGCCCTGCACTGGAGCACCCTCATGCCCCATTCAGCCCCTCTGCAGCAGGTTGAACTGATTCCCTAGGCTCCTTGCCAGCTAAGGCTGCTCTGACCTGGCTCAACGTGCTGCAATTCTGATTGCACGTGCAAATGCAGTGCCCAAGAGCCATACATTCTGGTGCAATATGGGCCAGAATTTATTGCTGCACATTAATAGCACATGTAGATGTACCCACTATAAACAGTTGTGTCTAAGTTTCTGTGGCCCTTGCTATGTTTCTGATTTAATCCATCTTTTATTTGAAGATGTAGCAGGGCCCTCAACGTAGTAAAGGATTGTTCCACATTACAAGCCACAAGCTCCTACACCCTGCACAGAGTAATGGCTCTAGCTCTAGAAGCCTGGCACCTTAAAGTTAGGGGATGCAAAACTTTTATTGGATCTAGCCCTTGTTTATTAATGTCAAAGTTCAAATATCATCACTGGACCTTGCAAATAATCCATAAAATGCCAACAAAGATCACAACAAATTGACTCATTATTCAGCAAATATTATTCAGCTAGGTTTATTTTCTGCTGAGTGCCACTATCACAGATAGCTTCATGTGCATTTAATAGATTTAAAATTTATTTGCAGTCATATAGCTTTGGGATTATTCAAGGATCATCTTACCTCTTCCATTCTTCTTGTCCAGAATAGTCTTTATAGGCATTTCTGTGTTATTTATGTAGCACTAGATCTATAGGTAATTGCTGTAAGAATGAATTCTGGGTTTCAGGTGACAGAAATTGGTGATATTTGCAAAGCGACTTTTTTTGAGTAGTTGCTTTGACAATGCCAGTTACAAGGCACTGGAAAAGCTAAGCCTCGGGATTTGAGGACATCTCAGATAAATATTTAACAACAACTTTCCTATTGCAAAGTGCAATCATTTGAGTCCTGTCACCTTGTCACTTGCTTTAAGCTCATGAATCTGAGTTTTAGGCTGAAATGCCATAACTGAAGGTTCACGTCTCATAGTACAACCACCAGGCTGAAGGATGATTGTAGCCAGGAGATAGAGTTGAAGCACTTTCTTAGTTTTTTAACACCTACAGCTCTCATTTTTTTCCTTGCAAGCTCAATAAGAAGGCATCTTTCTGAACAGCTGAGTCCTGGAGGAGAAAGATTGAGGGAAGGCTTCTGTCTTATGTTGTCTGTTCATTTTCCGTAAGTATATTTTAGTGATCAGGTGGGAGATATATTAAGTGAGGTTTCCAATGACTCACACCCACTTCAGATTTAAGATGACATTGCATATCATTGCATTTCATTTTTAAATACAAACAAACAGGTCTGAGTGAGGGAACAAGGTGAAAAATTAATTTGCATCTAGAAATGAAATATTCCTGTTAAAAATTCATTGGCAGTTTGTTCTTCCCTTCTACCACATACACAAAGCCATGTGTGCATTATCTTTGATTTGCAGCAGAAACAGTGCACATCAGTTTTACAGAGTACAAGAGCAGGACCCAGGGAATACTCACTATTGATAAACAGCCCACTGTGTCACAGAGTGACTGAGGATAAAGGCAATACTCTGAGCCTCGTCTACAAGCAGGATACAAAAGTTATCCTGCTTTAACAATACCCACGTACAGTTATTTGGGAATAAGTTTAATTCTACCAGCATAAGCATACATGTAACGGTAGACCTCAGTTAACACACCAGTGAGTCTCAATCAGATTGCTAGGGCACCCTGGGGTGCTGCCAGACCTTTTGAAAGGTGCCATGAGATGTGATGAGATAAGTGAGGTGTTAGAAGATAAACTAAACAGATAAGCACAGTCAGGTTTGTCCCTGCCTAAACAATCCCCCATCACCATTGCTAGGCCCTTCTGCAAAGAAGTAAGCACTGTAATATATGAATTAGTTTTTAAAATTGAACACCACTCAATTCATGCAAGTTATGGATGGTTGCCTTGAGTCCAGGGAAGGGTGCCTCAAGCCTAAAAAAGATTGAGAACCACTGCTATATACATGCATATATGTTTCTTGTGGTCACTGTTCATTGAGAGCCTAGAGTAGAGAATGTGGTATTTTTTTCTTCTGATTACGGGAACTCAATTTTGCCTTGCCCACAGTGCAACAGCTCACAGGACAAACATGCAAGGCTTGTAATATGGAACAATCCTTTACTACTAGAAAACTTCAGCAAGTTCAGAATGTCTGTTAGGAGAAATGAGCAGAAAAAACTAGTTTTTATCTCTGATTTTATTTTCTAAACACACATGAAGATAATTGGCAGATCTAAAAAGTCTTGTATGGGTCAATACTATCTTGCAGAACCAGATGATTTAAAGGCCCTGTATGACAGTATTTATCTATAGTGTTACAGTCTCACTGCTGAGTCTGAATGTCTCTCAAAAGATATGCTGTCTGGCTGATTACAGATGTAAAAAAAAAAAAAGAAAGGGTGCTTTAAACTCAGCATGTTCCCATGCCAAGCCCAACACACGCCCAGAAGAGACAGCACCTTCATTGGACCTGACTCTTTCAATGTCTATATAGATCAGGCTCTTTAGTGGGGCTTTTTTAATGCTTTTGTCTAATAGCTGATTGAATCAGCTATTGGCTAAAAGCTCCAAAAAGCCCCTCTGAAGTGCCCAATCTATCCACATGCCACTGCCACTGCTTTCGGTACATGCCACTGCTTTCGGCAAAGAGTGTTTTTAGGTTTTGTTTTTCTTTTTTTTAAAAATCTGCTAGCAGCCACCATGTGCACAAGCCTAGCATTGGATGGTTCAATTTCTTTGAAAGATGTATTTGGAAGCCATGCTGGTCTGAGACAAAAAGAAATGCAAAACTCTAGAACTCGTAATTCAGAGATGATACCTTTTATTGACCCACTAACAAATCACAAAAACAAATCTCTTTTTCTGCAAGCTTTTGGGCACACACGTCCTTCCTCAGGCAGGAAGATGCCTAACTTTAGCCAATTTTAGATTCAAACTTCATTGCTGAACAACAAGAAAGCTCTGTATGTCTGCCTGCCTGGCTGCCATCTGACACCACCAGGGAAGGAATCCTGCTTTATCTGCACATCAAAATGCAACTCACAAAGACACTCTCATGAACCCAGAGGAACAGACTTCCAACTGCAGTTTCCTCTGTGTAAAAAGGAAGTTTATTCTCCAAGTATGGGGACTTTTTACCATCTTTCATAGACTGTAAGGGCTGGAAGAGACCTCACAAGGTCATTGGGTCCAGGCCCTGTGCACTGGAAAGGAAAGACAGCTGGAGTCAGGTGACCCCAGCAATGTACCCATCTAATCTCCTCTTGAAGATTTCCAGTGTAGGGGATTGCATCACCTCTGGAGAGAGTTTATTCCACAGTCTGGACACCCTTAACTGTGAAGAAATTTTTGCTAGTGTCAAGTCTGAAACGGGCTTCCAGGAGTTTGTGGCTGTTACTCCTGGTTTTCCCAAGGGTGAAGAGTTTTTCGCTGAGCCCTTGATGAATTCCCCTGATGCAGCGGTAAGCTGCTACCAAGTCCCCTCTCATCCTTCTCTTTTTTTAGGATGAAGAGTCCCAAGTCCCTCAGCATTTCTTTGTATGGTTTGCCTTCCAAGTCTCTGATATTCAGGTGACTCTTCTCTGGGATCTCTGTAATCTTTAATTTTCCCTGAGCCTGAGAAAGGGCATATGTGCCCAAAAGCTTGCAGAAAAAAGGGTTTTTGTGGCTGTTTTTTTGTTATTTCTTAGTTGGTCTAATACAAAGTCTCACCTCTGAACCATGAGTTTGGGAGTTTTGTATTTCAATTTCTTTAAAGTCTTTTAGGGGCAGGGAGGTGGGTAAATGTTCTGGTTAGGATAGATTACTCCTCTGCTTTCCCCAGAAACCTGCTCAGACATGAGAAGCCTGCCCTTCTTTAGCTGCTTTCTCTGATCAGTCCTCAGTATTGTGACTATCTTCTGTCTGACATCTTTTGGAAAGCCCTGCCCCAATTCTCCTGACAGACTAACAGTATCCTGAATTATTTATATTTATGGTCAGCCAGCTTGGGCAAGAATATACAGCATCTTCCATGCCAGCCTGGTACTTGGATTGACTCTGTGTATCTGAGTTTGTTTACATACAAGTCTATATGGTATTTGTAACAACTGGCAAAGCTAAAGCGCAACACTGACACTAGAGCATTAGTGACTTATATGTGGATATTTAAATCAGAAGAAACCCTCATCACATGAACCAAAATATGTAATAGACGGTGTACATAAAAGTAAAAGCCTGTATGAAACCTCTTCCTCTGTGCTATGCGGCCAGTTTAAAATTCTGAGGCCTGTTGAGTGAAAGATAATTGTTTTTTGTGTGTTTCCACATTCATTATGGGTAAACCTGTCCCTCAAATCAATCCCAAAAGGACTCAATGGCCGTGATAATGAAGATTAGCATTTTGCCGCACGCCAAATGGTGTTGACTATTAACTCCCATGAAAATTAAAAGAATTAAAAATAGCAAAAGATGGCAAGAGGCAACAAGCCTGACATTCTTTTTCATGTTTTATTTAAAACCTGAATATAGAAATGCCTGCTTTACCGAATATTTATTGTCATTTAACTTGTCGTTAAAGGGAAACAACGTGCTTTGAAGCCCAGTAACATTTCACACCTTTTTCCCCACTTTGAGCAGCTGAAAATTCCTGAAATATCACTTTGTAATTGACTGAAATTATACTCCACAGTGAGTCACAGTATCTTTGGGTCCCTGAAGAACAAGAGTATGCTGCAGATGCCAATTTTATCTTTTTAAAAGAGATTCAAGAATGACATATATAGGATTGTGCTACTAGAGGAAAAAATACTCCTCTCATCCCAAGAGAACAACATATCCTGTGTGTCAAGACTAAGGTTTTCAAAGCTGAACAAAGGATTTAGTCATATATAATTCATCAAGATTGAATCATTTGCTTAGAAAACTTCAGACAAAAGTATACTTCAGCCAGTAACACTATGACCTCAAGTTTGGTATGTGCATCTTTTGCAAAAGTTAGAGGCAGATTCAAGAGCAAAGTGCAAATGCTCCCCTATCTGGAAATTTTCAAATGGACATTTTTCTATTGGAAAAATATTCACTCAGTCAAATGTCACTTTGACATTTTCCAATTGAAATTGTGGAATTCCCATCCAGAAGAAACATCAAAATTATTTTCCATTTCAATTTGAAATTACTTTTGAAACCTCAGGATATCCCATGGATTGCGAGTCCCAGTTTTAACCATATATGTAATTCTAAAAGCAGCTTGTGAAAATTTGACCTAAAAAGGCTGAAATATGGCCTGTGGATGACTGTCTCCACCCCAATGTAAAAGCCACCTTTCAGTTCTAACACGTAAAGTTTCTAGATTATTTTTCTCTGTGGAATGCTTCTGAGAAAGTATTTCTGAAGCTAACATGCTTTTAGCTTCTTCATGAAGACATCCTTTTGAAATCCATTCAACTCTCTACCACTTCATGAAGTTCCTCCTAACACACCCCACCCGCCAATGCCTGGGGTTCATCAGGGGTTAAGCTTCATGGTCTTGTAAAGAGAATTAAAATCTTGCATCTTCCAAAGTCTCCCCCAACAGAGCCACAAAAGAAATCTGCTGGCCTCCAGGAAGTAAATACTTCCCTTCTTGATGAAGATGCTCTGCATTGGAGCCATTGAGAACATGCCTCTGCTACAGCTGCAATATCCAGGAGCTAGGTGATAAGTGACAAGGAAGAAAACTCAGTGTGGATATTACCTGCCTATTACAAGTCTACAACAGGACTGTGGCTCCAAGGGTGGCTGTGATGCCCCTGATGAACATGTAGCTCCTGCCTAGGTCTACTTTGATGCTTCTGGCTCTAGGGTATCCTCCCCTTACTTCTTCCTGCCATGCCTTGATGTTCTTAATTAATTTTGGAAAGGAAGTCTGCCCAAGGGTCCTAAAGAAAACCTTAGTCTGTCTTTCTGCCCATAGATCTGTCCCAGACCCTGGCAGGTCCAAATCTACGTTTCACTCAAATGGGTCATTGCAGCCCATATCTGCCCTTCTTCCTACCCTCCCTCGCCAAGGCACTTGTTGCCTTATTGGCTATTCATGGCCTCTGACCTTCCCTGTAGCCATGCCCATACCTCACAGGTGTTAAACTAAACTACTTAGTTAACTTAATTAACTTAAACTACTTAGTTTAGTGGGCCCTCAGCCTCTGTCCAGTATCATGCCTATTCAGGCTTCTGTGTACTCATTAATCTTTTCCCTTCTTGCACTGCTGGCCCCCTGGCCCTCTCTCTCTCTCTCACTTTCTCTAACTGGGCCCCTGGTTCTTGCCCTCCTGAGCTACCTTGCAGTATGCATCCTACCTTCAGCAGGCTCAAGAACTGTCTGGCACTACTGGGATTTCCAGCTCCCTTACCTGGTCCCAACCCAGTCCACCAGTATAGATATAAACCAAAAATATAAGCCCACTGGCTGAACTAAACTCTACGCCTACTGGAAGCCTAGTACTCTCCCTCTTCATGGGTCACAGTTCCTAAAAGCCCTCAGCCCTTGCTTCCAGTTCCCACATGCAGCAGGGTCTCAGGCATTATCCTCAGTTTCAGCCATCGTGCTGCAGAATACTTTCCCCAGTGACCTCCAAGCCCACGTTGACTACCATGGCACAGGCCCTGGGCTTTAATGCCTCTTAAGCCCTGCCCCTTCCTGGTCAGGTGGCTTCCTCCAGCTTCCTGCAGGGATTTCTCATTAGGGCCTAATGGCTGGTCTCCTGGCAACTGCAGTCCTAGCATTGCCCTGGTTGTCTAAACTAGGCTCTTTCCTACTGTGGACCAGCTGATTTTGCAAAAGGCACTCCTAGTCTTTGGCTTCTAGCTCCCCGTCTCTCCGTTTTGTTGCAGCCAACTCATTCTGTGTAGTGCTTCCTAGATGAGCTGCAGGTGCTCTCTCTTTCTTTCAGCTCCCAGCATGGGCAACAGTGTTTCTTTGCTGCCTATCCTCTTGCAGCTAGCTCAGGGGTAAGCAAAGTTTGACCCATGGGCTGGATCCAGCTGGCAGTAGACTCCATTTGCCAGCATCCCCTTCCCAAATGGCTGGAGCCGGTCTCCATAGAGACCCCCAACTGCAGCTGCATTGTGATAGTGCAAGGCTGAGGCTGCCATGGAGACCAGCCCCAGCCCCGCTGGCAGCGCATGCAGCAGGGCATGGCAGGGGGATGCACCAGAGCCACTGGAATCTTGCTGGGGGGAGGGGGGAAGCTTGGTCTGGGGCCAGGGCAGAGCCATGATCTGCAGCCAGTATGTTCTGGGCAAGGGTGCGCAGGCAGCAGATCATGGCTCTGCCCTGGGTCATGACCACACTGTCACTGCTGCAAGGAGCCAAGGCAGAGCCACAATCTGCAGCCTGCACGCTCTGGGCAGTGGATCACAGCTGTGCCCTGGCCCTGAACCAAGTTGCCCTGCCACAAGATCCCAGTGTCTCTGGAGCAGCCCTCTGCCCTGCCCCACCCTACCAATGCAGCTGGGGGCTAGCACAGTGCAGCTGTAGCTGGGGTCTCCATGGAGACTGACCCCATCCATGTTGGCAGGGGATGCTGGGAAATGGAGTCCAGCTGCTGGCCGGATCCACCAATTTGTCCATTCCTGAGATTGCCTGTAGTCAGCTGCCTAAACTCTGACTACATCATTTTTCCTTTTAAAATAACAGGGACCCCCTAGGTTTCCTGTTACAAAGTCCTTTCAATTTGTTTTTTTCCTAGATTTTCTTCTTCTGCTTGGGTTATTTCAAAACATGGTTTCTCTTCAGATCGCATAAATCTTTCCCCTTTTATTTCAAAACATGGGACATTAAAGCCCTGAAAGTTTAGAAGTATGAAATTACCAGCTGTGCATCCTTAAGTCCTTCATTTCTTTTCCATGTATTAAATCACTTGTTAATGCAGTGCTTATATTATTCCAGGATGCTAAATGTAGGAAGGAAATGTAGAACAAGGTAACATGGCTGACTGACCAACCACCTCTGCAGTGCCAAAGTCAATCCTCCAGCCTTGCTTTTGTTGTCCATAATAAAGGAGATCTAAAACTAATTTATTAAAAGGATAATTCTAGAAGAATGGTCAGTAAGAACACACAGGTTTTCCTTTATGTAACTGACTAACTTCTAATATCGCTAGTATGAATAAAAGAGTTTCTTTTTAAGTTTGCCTAAATTAATAAATACTAATATTTTGTCAACAAAAAAATATTTTGCTTCACTGAAGAAAGACTCAGTTCCGCACATTTAATTTGTTTTTCCTATGTATTACTACTGCTGGAAGTACTTAATCTTTCTAAGATGTGCTGCCATATGTTTCTATGTTGGATTTGTTTCTTCCATGGTAGAGTTTAGTAAGGGCTTTGACTGATCACTGTGACAGAAATCAAATCTCTTTAGAAATAAGGATTTGTTATAAACAAGACTCTGTATTTAAATCCACATTTTTCCAGCCATGCGTGGAAAATGTGAACCCAAAAGCAATTTTTAAACTAACAAGCATCCCTCTATTAGTGCTTTAGAAGATTTCTTGATAGTTGCACAGTATAAGAGAGACTATGCAATATTCTTTTAAATACATGATGGCTGCTACACAGAATCCTGTTGCTTCATATCATTTTGACATGATCTACCCTGCGTACATCAGAAAAAAGTTAATTACTTGGCAATGCTTGGTCAAAATTCTATAACTAACAGTCTGTAAGCCATATTTTCCTCTCAAGTAACATGAGAATTGCCATGGAGGCCTAGGTAAATCAAATTGTATAGATGACCTGTTTAAGCATCGTATATGAAAATCAACAGTTACTTATTAATGCACTATAATAAATGTGGCAGCAACTGTTATACCCAAGTGTCACAGCGCATTGAGGCACCCTGTGTCTGAAGAGGGGAAGAGCTGCTAGAGAAAGAGCCCTAGCAGTGATTAGGGAGCACACCTGAGGGTTGCTGGGGCAACTGATGAGAGCCAGCTGGCCAGGAGGGGCAGGGCTTGGCCCTTATGAAGCCCAGAAGCTGAGGCCAGGCTGGCTGTTCCCTAGCAACTGGAGAGGCAGGAGCTCTTGAAAGCAAAGATGTGAGCTACAGCAACCACTCAAACAAAAGGGTAGGATGATTGCTCCGGAGGCTGGAGCAATGATGCAGAGTTACAGCCTGGCAGTTTGTGTTATTATGGCCAGGTGCCCTATGTTTAAGTTATAGCCAAGAGGTTTGAGTTTGTGTTTTGTTGTTGTTATAAGACCAGTGGTTTGGGTGAGGCTATAAGGGGTGGGAGGAGGCCAGCCCCAAGGAGGGGGCCACATTGTAGAGCCCCAGCAAGGGGTAACCTTGAGAGGCCCAAGTTGGGCACAGTGAGCCCCAGGAAGGGGGCAATATTCGAGAGGCCCGAGAGGGGCAATGTGTGAGGAGCCTGTGAAGGGCAATGTTAGGAAGCCTGAGAGGGGCAGGGTTGAGAGGCCCAAGTTGGGCGCGGTGAGCCCCAGGTAGGGGGCCACCTTGGGAGGCCCATGTGTGGGCACGGAAAGCCCCAGGAAGCGGGCCATTTTAATGAGAAGCCCAAGTCCGGGCACTGGGAGCCCCTGATAGGGGGGCCGCATTTATTCAGGAGCCCAAGTTGGGCTCAGCGAGCCCCAGACAGGGCAGCATTTTAAGGAGTCCAAGGAGGGCAAAGAGTAGGAAGCCCGAGTCGGGAGTGGTGAACCCCAGAGAGAGGGGACAACAGCAGTGAGGCATCCAGGTTGGATGCGGAGAGCCCCAGGAAGGGGGCAGTATATTGGGGAGCCCGACAAGGGCAAGGATTGGGAGGATGCAGTCAGCCCCGGACAGGGGGCAGTGTTTTAAGGACCCAAGAAGAGCAAAGAGTAGGCAGCCCAGGGAGGGCACAGAGAACCCCAGAGTGGGGAGGCCATTGGATTGAGAGGCCCAAGAGGGGGCACAGCGAGCCCCAAGGAGGGGGCAACATTGGAAGTTGAGGAGCCCAGGTAGGGCAGGGATTAGTAAGCCCGGTGTGGGCATGGTGAGCCCCAGGGAGGGGGCATCATGAGGGGGCCCCAGCATGGGCGTGGCAAACCCCAGGAAAGGGATGACAATAGTAAGAGGTCCAAGGGTGGG
>JAGPOW010003395.1:43086345-43098856 GCA_030014935.1 Caiman crocodilus | reverse complement strand
TATGAACATTTCTATTTTAGCAACTGAAATAGGGCTTAAACTTTATGAAGCATTCATCTTTCAGTTCAACAGGATTCTTCTTTGCTCAGAAGTGATTTGTGGGGAAGGAGAGAATGTAGGAGGTTTCTGTTTTTAAAAAACGGCTCAACATTTTTAAGAAAGAAGTGAATGGCAAAATCACTTCCTCCATCCTCCTCCTCCTCCTCCTCCTCCATCTTAAGACAGATCTACCATTGCAAAAGTCCGTGTTCAGAGATCTTCAGATGTTGAATCCCACATCACTGATGCTTTTAAAAGGAACCCAAAACTTGGGTTAGCAGAGCTGAATGATCCTTAACGGGCCAAGGGAGCTATGTGAATTTAAACCACTGTAACCTCTCTTCCTGGGTTTTTGTACAACCATCATTACAGTATCAACTGGACATAGGATTTTCAACCAAAGCTCAGACCTTTACCACTTCAGCTGAATAATTATTGGCCAGTAGCAAAAAGTAGGCCATTACACACAATAGAAGACAACCCTCTGACGAGAATGTAACACCCTGCCAGTTGATTAATAAGCAACGATTATTTTGTGCACGTTTACATTTAATACTTATGCCTGCAATTACCCAATTTCTATGTGTACACGCATGCATGCATACATTATGAGTGCAACTTAAGTGACAGTATTTGAAAATCTGGCCTCTTTAGTGCATGAGTAGATTACAGAAATAAAATATTTTTATTCATGCAGTTCAGATCAGGTTTCAGTCAGAACAGGGAAGGTGAAAGGTTTTCTTGAAACCCAGACGGCAGTACTTTTATATCTTGTGACTTCTATATGCGCTATTGAATACAACTTAAAATATTCATAATCAACTATTCTACACATAGTGTACTTAAGTATTTCAATAGTCTTATGTTTAACCATTGTGACTAGCTATTTATTTTTGCCCTGGGCTCATACAATATTATCTGCATTTCAAGAGACTGGCAGGAAAGCAAATTTGCTACAATGTGGAATATAAATGAAGTATCTGAATAGTTAGATTGTACTAAGTTAATGAAAGCTTCTTACTACCAGCACATTAAGCATATTTTTTTAAAGCCTGATTTGGCAAGTCAGCTGACAGGAAAAAATATGAAAAGAACAAGGAAATAAAACTTAATTTCAGACAACTGTTATCCTACTAAAATACGACAGTGTATTATAACATCACATTCCTGTTCTATTTTGTGGTACAATTTTTTTATCTTAAATTTTTTCTTTGTTATTAACAGCAGTTATACTTTTAATGTCTTGTTCCTTATTGGAAAGCTTTGACACTGCATAAAGTTCACAGCCTCACCATAAATTATGAGCTTCATGGTTGAATTCATGTGTGCTTTTTATGATGCAGATAAAAGAAAGAAGTTATGTATGATATAAAAATGAATCACAAATTCTGCATCACCTTTGCAAACTTTTAGAGATTAAATGATTCATTAAAACATATAAAACATAGGCATTACTTCAGAGCTCCTGTGTGTGGTTTTATGAACCCTAGGGAAAGGGATCAAATTAGTCCTAACTGTATCTTGATTCACTTTGTCCTTCAACAGTTTGATTTTCATAGACTCATAGAGAAGTAGGGCTGGAAAGGACTTCCATAGATCATCTAGTCCAACTCCCTACCTGAGGCAGGATCATCCCTATCCAAACCATTCCATATAAATCCATAATCTTAAGGGCACTCTTAGTAAAACTACTGTCAACCCTGACACAAAACATAACATAGCACCCTCACCTGCCCCGGGAAAAGGAAGGAAACCATGGCAGCAAATGTCCTGATTCTGTAAAAGGTTGCTACTATACACTTAAGAAATCTCAGGTAGAAGGCCATGCCACCTACTATAGAGGAAGGCAAAAATCCTCACCGTCTATACCAATTTGATCATAGGCTAAAATTCCTTCCTGACCCCAAATATAATAGTTGGTTGACTCTGAGCACAGGGACAATACTCTTGCTGGGTACCTCCAGCTTTAAGTCCCATTGGAAACACTGCCACACCACAGTCAAATTCCCCAGCCTTGGCTGCAGCCAATGCCCAATGGCTCTGAGGAAGCCTTTAAAAACTGTTCCCCAAAAGTCTGGCATATACAACAGCAAGGAGCAGGAGAAGAGGTGGGCATGGATGGGATTCCTTCTCAGACCCATGCAGCAACCAGCAAAGGCTAGAAGCATGGGAATACCCAACGTAGCACACAGATTTCATAGACATTAAGGCTGGAAGGGACCTTGGAAGATCTTCAAGTTCAGTCCTCTGCCCCAGGGACAGGAAGTCAGCAGGGGTAATAGGATCCCAGCAAGATAAATATCCAAATGTCTCTTGAAGGCATGTGAAGTAGGTGTTTGAACCACCTCTGGCAGCAGTCTATTCCAGACTTTGGGGGCTTGGACAGTAAAGAAGTTCTAATTTGTGACCATTCATCTTGTCAGACCTTGGGGCGCTCTGGTGAACAGACATTCCCCCAAATCCTAATGAGCACTCCTGTAAACTTATAGGTGGCCACCAGATCACCCCTGAGCCTGCACTTTTCCAGGCTGAAGAGTCCCATAATTCTCAGCCTCTCATCATAAGGTTTGTTTTCCTGACCTCTGATCATGTGCATGGCCTCTGGACTCTCTCAAGCTTTTCCACATCCTTTTTGAATTGTGGAGCCCAAAACTGGATGCAGTACTTTAACTGCGGCTTCACCAAGCCAAGTACAATGGGAGAATGATGTCCTGGGATTTGCTCAAGAAGCATCTATGGATGCAAGGCAGCGTTTTGCTCGCTTTACTAGTTGCAGCATCTACACTGATGGCTCATGTTCGTCTTTGGTCAATCACAACCCCCAAATCCTTTTCATCAGTAGTGCTAGCCAGAGTAGCACTGCCAAGCCTATAAACATGGTGCAGGTTTTTCCTCCCAAGATGGAGAACCTTGCATTTTTCAGTGTAAAACACCATCAGGTTCTTGTCCGCCCATTTCCTGAGAACTGTCAAGTTCAGCTTGGATTGCCCTCCTGTCCTCAGGTATGGATGCTTTACCCCAAAGTTTGGTGTCATCAGTAAACTTAGCCAGTCCGCTACTGATACCAATGTTCACATCATTAATAAAGATGTTGAATGGAAAGGCCCAAGCACAGAGCCTTGAGAGACCCCACTGGTCACAGCACACCACAATGATTGATGGCCATCAACCATCACCCTCTGGGTCTTATCACGGAGCCAATTTCCCAGCCAGCAGATCCTGGTGAAGCCGAGGCTGCAGATAGCAAGTTTTGCTAAGAGGTGATCATGGGATACCAAATCAAAGGCTTTTTTAAATTCAAGATATATATGACATCAATCTCTTCTCCCTTGTCCAGATGATAGGTCACCTGGTCGCAAAAGGAAATTAGACTGGTCAAGAAAGACGTATCCACAACAAACCTATGCTGGCTATCCCTCAGGATGTTGCCATTGGCCAGTCTGTTAAGAATAGCCTCTTTAATAATCTTTTCTAAGTCTTTCCCCAAGATAGAGGTCAGGCTGATGGGCCTGTAGTTTGCTGGATCCACTTTCCTCCCTTTCTTGAAAATAGGCACCACACTGGCCTTCTTCCAATCTTCAGGCACTGACCAGAGCGCCAGGGATTCTCAAAGATCTGTGCCAGGGACTGAGTTATGATGCTTGACAGCCTCTTGAGTACCCTGGGATCTAAACTGTAAGGGCCAGCTGACTTGAACATATCCAGCCTCTCAAGGTGTTCCTTCACAATGTCAGTATTGATGGAGGGTAAGGAATCTCCCTCACCTGAGCCTTCCTGTCCCATAATGGGCAGGGACATCCCTTGGGACTGGTGAAAAACCGATGCAAAGTTTGCTTTTTCCTGGGTGTCAGTTGTCTCATCTGGTTTAGCAGGGGTCCACATTGCTCTTGCTTTTCCTCCGGCTCCCCACATATTTAAAAAAGGAGTTTTTATTGTCCTTGATACTTGTAGCTAGTTGGAGTTCAGTTGCAGCCTTGACTTTCCTGGTTCACTCTCTGAAAGTCCAGACTACTGCAAAATATTCCTCCTTGGGGGTGGATCCAATCCTCCATCCTTTGTAGGTCTTTCTTTTTAGATGCAGGAGTTCCGCCTGTTCCTTGCAGGGCCAAGGGGGCTGCTGTGCCCTTTTGCTGCCTTCCCCCAAGGCAGGACAGACTTTGCTTGTGCATCTAGGATCGCTCCCTTAAGGAGCAAAAACTCATCCTGAACTCCCCTCCACTTTGGTCCTGGTCCCTTAGGGCTTCATTGACAAGCCTCCCAAGCTTGTCAAAGTCAGCTTTCCTGAAGTCAAGGACTTCTGTATTGCTGACTGACTTGCCAGCTTTACAGCAGATGGCGAAGGTGATCAGCTCATGGTCACCATCACCCAGCTTCCCTTTGATCGTTATGTCACTGATTAGGTCATTCCCTGTTGCCAGTGCCAGATCAAGCAGCGCTTTACCTCTCATCAGCCCATGGATTTCTTGAGTCAGAACTCAACCATGTGTGAGAGAAAGCTTTGTGACCATTCAGATTTGGCTGAGCGCTCTTCCCATGAGATATCTGGATAGTTGAAGTCCCCCATGACAATCATGCACCGGGAGCATGTGGCCTCAGCCAATTCCCTGGCAAACTCCTGGTCAAGCTCTTGATCATGGATAGGAGGGCTGCAGTAGACTCCCACCATTATGTCCCCTGTGCCGTGTTCCTCATGAATTTTAACCAAGAGGATCTCCAGTCATCCACCCTGGGTGCCAATGTCGGCCTGCAGTGGCACGTAGCTTTCCTTGACATAGAGAGCTTTAACCCTGCCCCTTTTATCTGAACAATCTCTCTTGTACAGGGTATAGCCATCTATACCTGTGGTCCAGTCATGGGTGTCCCTTTGGGGGCCCTTGTTTTCCCAGAGATTGTTCCAGGGCTGCAGCAGGGGGTGGGCTCCCTTTAATGCCTTGGCCTTCTGGCTTTGCATGTGTTGCTCAGCAGGCCAGAAGTGGCAGTAGTCCCCCCATTCCCCGGTGGGCTTAGCATAAAGCCCAGTGGAGCAGGTCAGACAATCTTGCTGAAAAGAGCCTCCTCCCCAGTGGAGAGAGGTGGAGGCTGTCCCTTCTCAGCAACTCACTGCCTCTCTCACCAAAGAGCAGGCTGTGGTCATGGAAGCTGAAGCCTTCATGATGACACCAGCACCACAGTTTTTGGTTTACTACCTCGATCCTCCTCTCCCTCCTCAGCCCATAGCCCCAAACTGGGAAGAACAATGAGAATACCACCTGCGCCCCCAACCCTTTTAGCCCCGCTCTCAAATTCCTGTAGCGCATCATTACCCAGCTCGTATTGCTCCAAGCTGTGTCATTCATGCCCACATGGATAAGGAGCAGAGGGTAGTGGTAAGTGGGCCAGAGCAGCTTAAGGACTTTCTCTGCAATGTCTCGGATACAGGCTCCCAGGAAGCAGCAGACTTCCTGGGCTAAGGGGTTGGGATGGCAGATTTCCCCCTCAGGATAGAGTCTCCCATGACAAACACTTTGCATTTTGTCTTAGGGAGACCGGGGACGGTAGCTACATTTGAGCCTGTGTTGGCTGCAGGAGCTGGCAGTTTATCAGGCTCTGCTGGTGCTACAAGAGATTCATACCTGTTGCTGAGTTCCAGAAGGGTGGGGACCTTGGTACGATGGGCCTTGGTCTGACCACCTTGGTCCAACCACCTGGCTGAACAGAATGGAAGGTCCCCGAGCCCCACCTTGTCCTGGAGATATAGCTATGCCTGGATCATCCCTGCCCATTGACTATCTAACCTCTTGAACACCCCTAGTGATGGATGTGGGGACCAAGAAACGCTGGTGGAATGGGGCTGCTGATAGAGTGGAATTAGTTGGACAAGAGGTGGCAGTGGTTGAAACAAAAAAACTTTACTTACAAGCTGTATACACGAGGTAGACAGTGTAGGCACAATCCGTAGACAGACAAAACAAAACTGTAGACAGGCACATCGATGCTCACACTCACACGGGGTATGGGATATGTCATGGCGACCGCGACGGGGAGTTGTTGGTGGGTGATCAGGCCTCCTCCATGGCTGCAAAGTACACATGGGGATCTTTCCCTACATGTGTTCGAGCTCTCCTCCAACTTGGGCAGATTTCACCCAAGTCTTTTATACACCCAGCGAGCCAACTGCTGACTACCACATGTGCATAATTTACACTGAGCCAATCATGAGCATGCACTCGATGGTGCAGCTGCAAACTTTTGGAGAGCTCTGATTCTGCACCAAGGACTTTTCCCGCCTCGCAATGTGCCTAATACAGCTGTGCCGAGGCATCTCTTAACCATTCAGCTCTGACAATGGAGAGCCCACAACTTCTCTAGGTAGTCTATGCCACTGTCTCGCTGTTGTAATAATGAAGTGTTTTTCCAGATATCCAATCTAAACTTCCTTCACTGCAATTTCAAGCCATTGTTCCACATCCTCTCTGCAGCAAGAGAAAAAAGGTGCTTTCCCTCTTCTTTATGGCAGCCCATCAGGTATTTGAAGACTGCTATTATGCCCCTTCTTAAACATCTTTTCCACAAGCTGAACTTGTCTAGCTCCTTCAGCCTCTACTGACTTGATGACTGGATTTCCAAGCCCTTTATCATCTTTGCTGCCTGCCTCTGGACCCTCTCTAACTTTTCCATGTCCTTTTTAAAAGTGGAGTCCAAAACTCCACACAGTACTGTAGATGAGACCTAACCAGTGTCAAACTGCACTATCACCTCCTATGCCTTGCACCTAATGCTTCTGTCATTGCATCTCAAAACTGCATTTGTCTTTTCTGCAGCTGCATCACACTGCAGCTCATATTGAGTCTGATCTACTAAGAGTCACAGGATCCTTCTCTGTAGTGTTGCTACCCAGCCAGGTGTCACACATTTTGTATTTTTGATCATTCTTCCCAAGGATCAGTGCCTTGCATTTTTCAGCATTGAATTTCATACTGTTAGCTCCAGCCCAGCTTTTCAGTCCAGCAATATCCTTCTGAATTGCTCTCCTGACAGTGTTCAGCACTGGGGGGTTTCATCCATGCTACAGCTAGACAGCAAAAAGAAGCAGCCACCGCCGCAACCTGAATCAAACCTGATCTGGGTCATTCCAGCCTGCTGCCAGAAGATACTGCTGACCACCAGTTTAAGTGGTTAACTTGCTTCTATTTGAGGTACTTTGGATCCAGCACCCCCTCCCTGCTTTTTTCTTTTTTATTACGAGGGGAATTATTACAATCATGTATTAGTATAATTTGAATTCAGCAAGATTATATACAAAGGTTTCCTGTGACTGATTCAAAATGTGTTGAAATGAATGGCTTCAGTTGGGATTGGGCCCTAATCCACTATGCAAAATCTCTAATTAAGTCTGTCAGAAACTGTGGCTTTGTCCAAATACTCTATGTTCCAGTGAAAGCGTTTCAATAGATTTATTTTTTTAACCAACTGTAATATAGGTTTGATTAGCAAAAATATTTCTATTCTATCCTTCTTTGAATGCAAGATAATTATATATAATGATTACAGACCTGGGGCCTTAACATCACTCTGATCAGCACAGAGTAGATCCACATATGCCTACAGAACTCCACTGACTTAAAAAAAAATGCTGCATAGACAGAAGAGATTGCAGTGTCTTTCTTGATGTAAGCATGAAAGCAAGTCACACTGAGGGTTTTATTAATTTTTTTTAATCCTTGCGGATATTGAATGTTCTTCCTCTGGCATAAAAAGGCACCAGGTCTTACTACTGAGACAATAAGCAAAACAACATACAGCAGGTTATCATGGAATCAAAGAAAAGTGTGGTTGGAAGGGACTTCAGGAGGTCATTTTGTCCAAAACCCTATTCAAGGCAGGATCACTACTCCTACATGCTGATACTGCCCATTTGTAATTTAAATCAGGACCGTCTAACTTCTGAGTGACTGGTGGGGTGCATGCTGTACCGGTTATGAGTAGCAGGTCACACACCACACAGGCCACGTGGCATGAGAGCCACACGCTGCGTAAGCTCCCTGGGATCCCTGACACAGACAGCCATCACAACTCCTGCACTGTGCAGTCAGTGTGAGCCACCACACCATGAGGATAGAGTGAGTGCTGTGTGTGGCACCATGGCATGGGCAGTGTAGTGATAGAAGTTATAACCAGGGACCTGGGTTTTCTGTTTGCCACACAAAAATGTGGATTTTCTCCTCTGAAGGAGAAAAATGAGGGGAACCACTCATTTTCCCTTTCAGGCTGGCCTAGTCCCATCCTTCAAAGGGCTGCTTGGAGCTAGGAGGAGTGGGATGGAGGGAGAAGGGGTCATCACATGCATATGCATGCGAACACATGCACAGAGGCAGGAGAAGGCTGGGGATAAGGGGTCTTAGCCCCCACCCCTCAAACTAATTTTGCAGTAACTGATGATAGCACCACTGCCATGCCCCACTCCTGCAGCACAGTGCCCAGTGCCCCCACCACATGCTCTGCTGCGGCTGCACATACATCACTAGCACACACCAGCCCCTACAACAGCCCTGCGGGAGGATGGGGTGAGGTCAGGCAGAAGCACCCTCCTCTGCCCAGCCCCACCACATAATATTTTCTCCCACTGCTTATGCGCATGCACATGGCATCCAGGCATTGTGGTGGAGAACAGCTCTTGCAGCTTCCTCCAGGTAAGTCTATGTGGGTGGGGGTAGGGATGTAAGGACACAGGAGGTGTGGGGGGACAGAGGGGCACAAGTTATACATGGGGATGGGGGGGCACATGCTCCCCCAGATTTCTGCACCCACAGCAAGGCGCAGGCCTGCAGCTGGACTGAACCAGCTCCAAGCAGGAGTGAGGGGCTGGCAGGGCCAGGGGACTGTGGGTTGGGAGTGAAGGGCGCTGGCAGGACCAGGGTGCTGTGAGTCAGGAGTGAGGGGCACTGGCAGGGCCAGGGAGTTGCAGCTTGGTAGTGAGGGGCAATGGCAGGGGCAGGGCACGAGCATATCAGGACTGCTCAGTGCCACAAAGCAGTGAGGACAGCTGCAGCTGGACCCACATCTTGATGCGCAAAGGGGGCAGGGGAAGCTCTGATTTTCCGTGATAAAAAAGTAAAATAAAATGCCAAATATGTAGGTATTCAGAATTTATTTTATAATAACTGAAGCACTATTTCGCTTCCCTGCTTTAACTCTGTAAATATATCAATAAAACATTGTGCTCATCTGATACCTATATATAGTGTGGTGTTTCATTTTAATTATGGAAAAACACAGGTTTTGGGGGGTTTAATTGGAAAGTTTGGGATTTTCAGACAGAAAAAAACAGGATCCCTGGTTATAACTTAAGCATGCTCCCTAACAGGAGACAAAGGGAGCTGGGAAATAGGAGACAGCCCTTCGGTTATGCAATAACTAACTAGCTAGGTAATCAGTGAGAGAGAGACAAAGATGTGCAGAGATTGTCTGCTCCTACACAATTAAAGATTGTTTAGCTCTTCTCAGCTACTGTGCACCTGTGTTTGTTGAACCCAATGACCAGGACATGGTATTAGCAATGGAGGATAAGAAAGATCCTGAAGAAATTTGAGTTCCAAACTGAAAAAGAATTTGGAAACTGAGACAAAGTGAAGCATCACAGCCATGCAGAAGAACAAGGACTTCTATAATTGATCTTCCTGCAGTTATAGTCTAAGTAAAGGAAAAGATGGTCATGGAAGTTTTACAACCTCCACTTGCCCTCCTCATATTGGGCAACATAGTAAAGAACTGCAGAGCATTCAGACAAAAGTTTGAATGATGCCTGGCAGCCACAGAGGCAGAAGTTAAAATGGCAATCAAATCTTCAATCTTCCTGCATATTGTGTGTAACAGGGGGGATTGGCAGGGTTGCTGTGCTAGCCCTTGCTGCCTCTTCTACTGTGCCAAGCTTTGGACTTGCACCCTCCTATTCTCGCCTGCCAGGACTGATGATGTGTTTTCATAGGGAAGCTACTTCTCCTTCACTTGGCCACAGTTCTCCTGCATCTCTAAGCCTTATGGGCCTTTTCTGTATGCCATCTTTATCACTAGGGCCTCCTCTGTATTGCTGCCCTTCTCACTGGGGCTCTCCACACCCTCTACAGGAGCTCTTCCCTCTGCAAGGTTGCCCTCTCACCAGGCTCTTCTTTGGAGCTGGGGTCTGTACCACCGAACTCCGTGCCCTCACTGGGGCTGGGGTCCTCACTCTACGCAACTTGTTACCCCACCCACATGAACAAAAAGGAAACAGTGACAACAGTATAAATGTACCAAAAATTATTTTGTACCAAAACCTACCAATTTTTGAAACAGTATTTATGATGATTTGAACCCAAAATATTAACTGAAATTATAAAAGAAATTTAAACTTCTTTTTAGAGTTTCAAAACTTGAATGAACAATTTGCTATGTCCGCAGTTCACACTGTTTGCAAACTGACAATTACTTCCAAAAATGTTTCCTAACTGTTTTAACTAAGTGTTGCATTCTTCACAAAGCAGCAGTGATGTACTGTGGTGCACACAAGCAAATCACTTACAATCTTTGTATTGTTTCCAGGTTTTGAGGTCATCTGTCTGCTCAACATCCACTCCTGCTTGCGGAAGTTTTTCCTAGGGTATGTTGAGGCCATTTATAATTTAGGGCAGTCATACCAGACTTTATGGACTTCGATTATATTTATCCATTATTCTTCATTTTATTTGTCTGTCAATAAACTTTTCTCCAAGTGTCTACAAAATGGCCGTGTTCAAATGAATGTGACTGTGCAGACCTGCCTGCGGCACCACACACCATATATTCAGGGATTTCCTGGGCTGCTTCCTTGCAACATGGGGGGCTGACCCTTGGAGATCATCTGTCATTGGGGAGCTATATAAAAAAAACCCCAACTTTTAGTTTAAAAAAAGTAATCCAAAATCCACATTTTTCCTTGATTAAAATAAACCACCACTGAACCACCCTGGCTCTTTATGTCTGCTATTTAGGACACAGGGCCATGCTATACAGCCCACAAGGCTCCCCACCAGGTCCAGAAATTTGGAAGCAGAGAGTGACTGTTAATGCTGCCAGTGGTGCCCAGACACCAAATTTTTGGCCTTCTGAGAAGTCCTGCATCCATATGACATGGCTCTGTGGGCTAGTTCTGGCCCATGGGCCAGGGATTGAGTACTTCTCCTGCAATGCATCTGTTTCAGGTCACTGCTAAGAGACAAGATAATCAATGAGATGGGTCATGGATCTCTTCCAGTCTGGCTGTTCCAATGTTCAGAGCAAGATAATTAGCTATGTTAGTCTAGAATCAGGCACAGGGCAGGGTGGATTTGCACTTCGTAGACCAACTAAAACAGAGACATTACAACATAAGCTTTTGTGAGCCCAAGTTCATTTAATCGGATGCTCACTGCTATGAAAATTTGGAGCTTATTAAAATATGTAGCATTATTGAAGTCAAACATCTCTACCTGGCAGTCATTAGAAAGTAGATATGTATAGTAGTAAAAGTATATTTGCATACTGTATAGGCATGAGAAAAAGTTACTGAATCTTATTGGGAAAGCTTAAAATCATTTTATTCGTTTTCTAATTTAAAAATGCAGCATGAATTGCATGCACTGCATATAAAACAAATTAAAGAAGATGAGTTGTCCCTGTTCTCTTGCTTATTTCATTCTTTTGCCTCACACAATCTGCCTCATACTAGCTCAGTAGACTGCCAGAACTGTGACTCTCTTGCAAGGACAAACTTGCAGATCCAAGGAAAGAACACAGAGCTAACTTCCTAAATGACCTGCATGTCATTACTCAGCCTTATCCTTAATTTAATTTACATTCACAAATAGGGAAAGTAACTCAATAGTTTCCAAGTGCTTCATAGGTTCTAAGTGGCCAATATAGAGGTAGAAAGTAAAAAATGATGAGCGGGAGCTGGATTTTTCAAGTGGCATGCAAGAGCAGTCAATATATATGATTACGAGTAATTTAAGAATTATCCATTCCCTAGATCATGAGAATTAAGGACTTTCCATGTTTCTAAGAAAGTTATTTCAGTTTAAGATGCCCACAGACAGCCTAGTTAAAGTCAGTATGGTTCTGACAGAGACTTACTCCCTGAAAATTTCTATGGGGATGAGGAATAGGAAAATGCAACTTACTGAAGTACAGAAGCAGAAGATAAGGAAACAAAATACAGACGGTCTTTTTCCAATACTAATTGGGTGCATCTACATGAGATGTTTTACTGTGCATTAAACTAATGTAATGTGCAGTAAAGCATCGCTGCTTACATCTGTGCAGCAATTACCGTACAGTATATTATCATAGTATCATAGTGTCTAGGGTCAGAAGGGGCCTAGAGCAGGCCATCTAGTCTGACCCCCCCACCAGTGGCAGGAACGAGTGCCAGGGTCACAGGACCCCAGCCAAGTATCTATCCAATCTACTCTTAAAGATGCCCAAGGTAGGAGCAAGAACA
>JAGPOW010003395.1:43042827-43054234 GCA_030014935.1 Caiman crocodilus | reverse complement strand
TTTTTTTTTTAAAGAAGACAACATCTTAACATTGATCCAAATACTCTGAACATAAATGCATTACAGAAGAAAGCTGTCATTATTGTAACTATGTGAGTGGAGAAACAACCAGCTGGATTCCAGGTAGATTGTGCAGCTAGCTGCAATGCGATTCCTACAAAATTGCTTAGCAGTGATATCAGATTGGAGAAATGCGAACAGATACTGGCACACACAAGAAATGCAACCAGTGGGTAAATGCAGACTAGCAACAAAACATCCATGGACTAGAAAACAATACCGCCTAGAATTCATAGTAGTCAATGCTAAAGAGTGCCATTCACTGTTAGGTCGCCAAGTACTGCAAGCCATACAAATCTGATCTCACTGCAACACCAGAATACTCTCCACATGAGACTGGAAGAAGGAAGCAGAGCATGGTCTTTGCCAGTTGTTTTACAAGAGTACAAAGATGCATTTGAAGAAGATGGTCTCTAAAGGATAAACTCAAGTTAGAAGCAGACTCACGGAGCCACGAGGCACTGTGAACTGAAGTCTAACAGGCTCCTACTATTTTGTGACATCTTATAAAAATTATGCTACTATAGATCCATCTCTACGGCTCAGAAAAAACTCTCAGCCCCTACCACTGTTAATATGAAATCAAGGAGCTCCTTCCAAGATGGATGCCTCTGATATAAAATCTCAGGAAAAAACAGCAGACTTGGCTTCTCTATTGCAGGGCATAGCTAGAGAGATATAAAGCATTAGAATCATGCAATAAGATGCAATAATTTGCAATGAATGGTCAGCCTTCATTGGATGCCCTGGTGAAGTGGGATCAGGGAGCGGAGGACAGAGTTCCTGCATGTGGGGATCAGGCTGTAGAAGTAGCCAGGCCTGTCACAAGCAGCTGCAAGCTCTGAGACAAAGAGGACCTACAGAAATGCAGCGAGGCTGTTCCAACACACTGTGATTAAAGCATATGGGATTAGATTTGATTGACTGAATTTGCTGGAGAATGGCAATTACCGCGTTCCAGGAGACTCCGGTATCATGTATATCACAGTCCCCGTGCTTAAAAATGGTTTTGCTGTTGAGACTGTTCTGCAAGTAGGCAAATTTGGCTCAAAATTAACTAAATTTGGCTTGGAAGCTACCACCCCTGCTCCAGCCCTTTGTTTCAAGCCATGTTTGCATACTTGCCGAGCTGCATCAACAACAAAACTTCCTTGCCCAGGAGAACCTTTCCCCTCACCAGTCCTCCTGTGAAACATGAAACATCCTAACAAGAAAGCAGCAAAATTCCACATCCTGCTTGCCATCAGATACCTTTGAGGTAAATAGACTGCTCCAGCTTTTATCCAGTCCAATTTGCATAAAACAAATTATTCTACCCTCCAGCTCTCCTGTGCAATTGAAGTTTCATTTCTACCTGGGAGATATTTTACTATCTTTGCATTCTCCTTTGCCCAAAGAAGGGCACACGAGCCCAAAACCTTGCAAACAAAGAAATGCTTTTGCAAGTGTGTAGTTGGTCTAACGAAAGATACTGCCTCTACCACACTGACTCCTGCTTTTAGACCAACACGGCAACAACCACTATCCCTTTATCAAGGAGTTGCATTTGTGCAATTTTTCTTAAGGTTTTTGTCTTTATTGTCACAGAGTGGTACAGAATGTTAGATTATCTCTGTCCAAACCTTCCTGACAGACATAGTATGTCATATAGTAAATTTGCTATTAATATTTTTTGTATTTTATGTCTTTCTTTTTTCTATTCCCCTTCACAAAACTTTTCAAGGCTAAGCTCACGAGCATATGCTGTTTATGAGCTCTAAGTATATGGAATAACGTCACTTAGAAACTATGGCAATATACAGATAAACGTAGATGTAAGGAAACTGGCAAACTGCCAGCTATACACAAAGCTGAGCATGGAAGATAGTCATTGAAAATGGCTAATCCCATGTGTATTTTAGAACATTAAAGGCTTAACAGCCCAAACAAAAAAGAAGAAAATATGATTTTGATTTTGAGTTCATATTGCTATGCTCCAAAAAAACTCATCCATAAATATAAAAATACAGAGAATAGTGGGTGGGTTGTTATGCACATTAGAGATTGCCGAGTTGCATGGGATTTCTATTTTATTGCACAAAAACCTACCCCCATTTAACTGATGATCCAGAGGGTAGATTTATTCTTGCAAATGTTAACATTATAAATTCCATTGTTACTTTCAGATGCATCTGTGGTCCCAATGTGGACAATCCAATGTTTTATCTTTCTTTTTTTAAGATCTGAATGTGAGAAATACCAATGGCCTTTATTGTCTCTATGGCTGTTGCAGACCATGTTGAGGTGGAGCTTCAGGAATTCCTCACAGGCACACCTTCCTGTTGAAAGGCTATACATTTGAAGCATTCATTCAAGAGGCGTTCAAACACTTTCTGGAGCTTAATCAACCTACTACCTCCTCTGCTTTGATACCATGGGAAACTACTAGCAGCTTCTTACAGGGGTATATAATATCATATGCTTCTGAAAAAAGAGAAAAAAGGAATACAGAAGTAGATACTTCAATGAGAAACATTAAGTATTTACGTGAGGATTATGTCACAAATCCTTTGCCTGATTCTTACCCATATGAGATATGAATTGAATAAATTACTGTCCTAGGAGGTGGTATATGTTTGATATAGATTACCTGAGGGTCTCACTGAGGCCAGGGGTTGAATTCGAGCCTCTCTGTCTTATGAGCATGGCTGGCACCTATTCCCACTGCCCATCGCCCTTAAGACAGCAGCAGGGGTAGATGGGCCCGGGCCAGGCCCATGTGGTGTTGGGACTCAGATTCATCCCCCTGCCCCGGATACTGGTGCTTGATAGTTGCTCTCGCTGTTATGCCTGGGCTGAGGCAGTCTCCCCACTTGAGGGAATGGGTTGTAAACCCCCATATGGGGGAATAACAGCTACTTTTCCTGGAAAGCCGTCTCTGTGAGGGTGGGGGGAGCAGCTGGGCAGTGATTATGGATTGTGGGTCGTGGAATGTGTTCCCAGTGTCCATGGCACCAGTGGGGATGGCACAGTCCCCAAGCCCCACTCCAGCCTTCCCCACCGAATCAGCTGAATCTCCAAATCAGACAGGCCATATCGCCTGCCCACTCTCCCAGCCCCATCAATGACTGCCCCTCCTGGCCCCAGTGTCCTGGCACTTAAGGCCGGGCTTTTTTTTTTTTTACTGACTCCTCCCAGGCCGGGGGTGGGGAGGCAGACAATCCCACTGCCACGAGTCCCAATGGCTGCTGCAGAAGCTAGCGACTGCATGGCTTTTTTTTTTTTTTTAAGTACCAAAATGCTGGGGCCAGGTGGGGCAACTATTAACTGGGCTGGGAGAGTGGGAAGGGTTTGGGGAGGCATTCAGGGGAGCTGGATGAATAGGCAGGGGATAGGGCCAGGAACGGGTCCTGCCATGGTTCCCTCCCCATTCCTCCAGCCCCCTCCTTACTGGCACAAAGCCTAGGTCCAGCTCCCTGCAGCAGCAAGCAGGGACTGCCTGAATCTCTGAATCAATTTGGAGGCTTCAAATCAATTTGGACCTTTTTATTATTATTAGATTTGGATTTGGAAATTTGGCTGCCAAATCAGGCTGAATCTCCTCCAGACTGAATCAGCAACCAAAGCTTCACACAGCCCTAATGCTCTCCCCCTCCCTCCCCACTCTGCCTCTTCCCTGTGGCAGACCTGGAGCATGGCATGCACCTGGAGCATGGCAGACGTGGAGGATGGAATCACCCTCACTTAACCCTTACGGGAAACCTGTATAGATTTCCTCTCAGATGCTCTGCTCTAGAGTGCATTCCACCGATAGCTGATTTAACAAGGGTTAATTTGTCACACAATTGTCCATTTTAAATTCGCTCTGCAGCCATGCACGTGTGTTGGCATTACTGTAGAGCACTTTCAGGTTCCAGATCACATAAAAATGTAACTTGTGTCTGCACCCTGGTAAAAAAGTCAAGGATTTGTAAATGGAAGAAGAGTCCACTTGCACAGGACAGCACTGACTAATGTAAAAGCTTAGTTCTGTAACATTCTGAAGACTCCCTGCAATTTGGAACAGCAGTTATAACAGGGAAGATTTGGAGGATGACACCAGGAAGCTCCTCGTGCTTCAGGAATTGTGTAACAGCTCAGAGCACACAATGTACTACCTGGCTGCAAGCAGCAATACTGAATACACTGCACTTAAGTAAAGATCAAAATTGCTACAATCCAAATGAAGCACTCGTGTTATTGCATGGAACTCTGTGTCTGAAGACCATGCTGTGCTTCAGTGAGACGGATGAGTTATGCGTTCACTGAAGAGGGTAATAATTAGGAGCAAGGTAACTATGGCTAAAAATAAAAATCACCCAATGAAGCAGATCAGCTGTGTGGAAATGTATCCTGGCACAGTGTAAAGAGTGCAGTAGGTATGACCAGTGCCACACTGAGTGAAAGCTCAGGCCCCCAAAATGTTGTCTTTTAGGATTAGGCAGCTTGACTCTCAGTGTGTGCTGTGTCTTGCAACTGATTCTCATCTTTCCTCCCTTGCCTTGTTCTTAAGTACTGTTGGGAGGATACTTGATCATCAACAGGTGTTCACACTGGCCACACCCAGGGCATTCAATGGGGCTCCACCTCCCCTCACACCCCTTACACTCACCAACCAAGTATTATGTCATTCCTTCCCTACAAAGGGGATACAACCCTGATGATGATGTTGCTGGATGTTATTGGTATGACTTCAGAGGGAATGTCATCCAATTCAGATGAACGTTCAGTCCATCTAAGTTTTCATCAGCCAGTCAATCGCAAATCAATGATAACCAATGAAAAAAGTGTTTGCAATTCATTAGCCACTGAGAAAATCAGTCCATACAATTAATTACCAGGCCATCAAATAATCATAATTAATTCATTCAAAAGCATCCACAACTCAGTAGCCCTTGAGAAAGTCTACCCCTCCTAGTAATTAAGTTCCAGTCTGCCCAATTAACTGTATTTGGCCAATTAACAACAATCAATGAAATCAAAAGCATTCACATTTCACTGACTCTTAAGGAAACCAGTCTGTCCAATTAATTTCAATAAACAATTAAATAGCTCTCAATTAATTAAAGATTAGATCTGCCCATATCATTCTAGGTTTGTCCAAGCCAATAAATCAAAGTTCTGGGCAGCAACCAGTTGCTCAGCTAGTCAGGCCCCAATCAAAAATGATATGTCCTCCCTTTCTCTGACCTGATTTGTGGGAGTTGCGTGGGGCTCTCTCTTCCCACTACTCCTCCTGGGGCTTGGGTACCTGGTGCTGGGCACTCCTCTGAGTTCCCACATCAGGGAATCTCTCCCCTCATTGCTAGCCTGACACTCCTGACTGTGCAGCTCTGTGCACCATCTCCCTATTGCTCTCTCTCTCCTCCACCCACACTGGACATCCAGCTATATGGTCAGCTCCTGGGCATCTTTCAATTCAAAGAGATCAGGAGCTCACAAATTAGGGCCCCTGCCTTCCCTGCCTCTTGGCTTCTGCCACCATCCCTGTAAGGATACAGGAGGACTCTCCAGCCCTTACTGAACATAGATGCTCCACCCCATTACTAAGAGGGGATCTCTAGGGAACCCTGCCTCTGGGTTCCCCTGGGTGGGGTACCCCCTGCTTCCACACATGGCTTATCCACTTCATTGGCTGAAACACATTATCCATTGTCCTGCCTGTTGATGATTGATGAGGGACAATAGGCAACGTGTTCACCAGGGGCCTGGTCCTTTGCTCTGTGGGAATTCCCATGACGGTTCAGATCCCTGGGAGAACCTGCCCAGCTTTTTGTACCAGCCAAGATGCAGAAATCCTAGAGGTGCATCTCAGTAATCAGGGAAACCCCAACTTTCCCTGCTTACTGAGGCATTCCCCGAAGATCCCAAAGGCATGTCTCAGTAAACAAGGAAAGCCGTGAGACATCCCCAGATCTTGAAGGGCCTTATCCTGCATGAGACTTCTCAGGGTACACAGTATGTGGCTCCTCAAGCTCCTGGAGCATCTACCCAGGGTACCTTAAATGCATGGGCAACACCAGGATGCCCATGCTCTCACACCATAAAGTAAACTGATATCTACTGCTGAACAGCAGCACAATTGATATCCCTCTCATCACAACCACCATTTGTGGTGCAGCAAGGGGTATGGACATCTGTTTCTATCCTATCAGTCTATTCCTGGGTCTGTCACATGACCAAGGTGAGTCCCCTCTGATAGAGCCGAGCTCCAAACCCCACCCCACAAAGTTAGGGACAGTCAACAGGGAAGGAAAAACTTTACTTCAGGATCACAAGGAAATGTTTGTCGAACAGATTTCCCAGCAGAGCGTTGTTTTTCTCTAGAGCCATGGTTGCTACCTCCTCAGCTTGCCTTGTATTAATATTCTCTAATGTCCACGTCCAGCCATTGCATTATAGCTAGCCCTTGAGCAGGTAAAAGGCAAATGAGGACATGGGGAAATCAGAGTCAGAGTAGCACAGACCCTTTGGCCACCAAAGCTTGTCATTTCATTTAATCTTTCAGATGTCAGCTCTCTCATATGAATTAGAGCAATGATACTGAACTTTTCTGCAGCACTTTTCTCCCCCAGTCTCAAAACAGTTTGGAGGATAAAATTATAATTTTCTAAATGAGGATGGATATTATGATTTGCCTCTCTTCTGCTACTTAATACAATTTTACCTCGCAGAGGGTTACAAAGAACTAAGATCATTCTCTCCACCAATACAAACTTGCAAGGGAAAGTTAATAGCTTGAACACATTTTCAAATAAAAATGACATCTACAGATGTCTCTTTCCTCCTTGTTTTTGGAACGAGCAATAGTGGCTTTTAATACAAGGGAAGGCTGTCAGACATATAGCTTACATGCTGGATCCCAGGGAGTTAATGCTGCTGCTGTTTACCCCACCTCCATTCCCATTATCAAACTCAAGAGTTTCAGTTGCCCCTGAAATTGGTAACAGAGGGACAACAGGGGCAAGGTGTGACCACATTAGCCCCCTGGTTCCCAGAGGCGCAGGAATTAATGCTGCTACCACTGCCCATCTTGCCAGGTGAGTTTGACACACGGGTATAAGGACACTGGTTTATGTTATGCAAAACTGCTTTATTCTGATTATTAAAATACTAGCTAACTACAGAATTTCAAGTTAACAATCTGGCAGAATTTTGTGCGTCAGTTCCCACTATTGAAGGGAGAAACAAGTAGTGATTCTCACCTGTAATTAAAAAAAAAAGAGAGAAGGCAGCTCTCCAAATAATTAAATAAATAATGATTAGCTGCCTGATTACAAATCTCAAAAGCAAATTAAGAATAATTCAATGGAGTGTTTGCAACCAATGACACACAAACAATACAGAGCTTAAATGGCAAGGAAGGGACACAGTTCCATACAACACACATACACATGCTAGACTAGCATCCATTTTTTCTGTAAGGATTTACCCTCTCTCTCTTTGTTTTCTAACTATAAGTGTAAAATTAATACATATCAAGAATGGGACTACATCTTCAAATAATGCTCTGGCCTTCACCTATTTACGGCCCTAACAGACCCTTATAGCTCTGTTTTCCTCAGAACTGCCACCCTTTTGATATGGGGCAAGAATTTGTTAGTGATATCTTTTATTGGATCAATTGTATAGTTGGGAGAGATGTTAAACAAGCCTTCATGTTGGACCCAGACCTAAGGAAGGGCTGTTTGCGCCCAAATATTTGTCTACCATCTCTTCCAATTATACAGTTAGGCCAATAAAATATATTGCCAAAAAAACCCTTGTTTCTTGTATCATTTCCTAGATTATCACAATATGCCAGTCTTCATGTGTCAGTGGAACAAACAGGACTAATCTGATGTAGCTATCTAAGTGACTTAGCAGAACAGCCATGAACTTCTTTAAACAATCTTTCCAACAATGATCCATGGGTATTCTGTATAAAGGACAAATACATTTGCTTAACGCTTTAAAAAGAGGGGCATCATAAGCAATCTGCATAAATTTAAACTTCCTTATTTTCAGCACATTTGTAAACATATCTTTCACTTTTATCAATCATTACAGTATCATGTCTAGGTTTATTAGCTCTGTTTTCACTGATTTATTCCTTGGTATCTTCCTTTCAAATGTAAACAGCAGACGGGGTTTGAGATATATAATAAAGTTAGGTGTAATATTGTTATATATTAATATAGTTATATGTAAACACAACCTTTGTTTTGCTGGTATTATACTGGCTCCTTTTTGTTTCAAGACATAGGAATCAGCCCAACTTCCCTGGTCGAGTCCATTTACCTCCAATGGCTCCATAGACGTCTGTTTCATCCCCTAGGATCAAAAGAACTGATCCAGCATTTATATGTGGCTGACAGACATGTGGACATCAGTGACGTCAATAATCCTTAAAGGCCACAATTTTCAAGGTAGTTCAACTCTCACTTGGGTTGGGGTTTTCAGCAGGACCTAGGGGAGTTGGACTTTCAGTGGGAGTTGGTCACATCTCTGGTATGCGTGTGCTGCTCCCTGAGGCACCTGAATGAAATGATCTGATTTAATTCCCACCTAAAACCTTTTCTTTTTTAGTGTAAGCTTCTGAGCATGCAAAACATTTGAAAATTTGTCCTTAGGCATCCACAGTTAAAATCCTGAAGGACCCACAAAAGTCATTGGCAGCTACTGTAGCAACTCTGAAAGTCAGGCAGTTAAATAAAGTGCCAAACTGTGGGTGTAGGAGTTTAGTTAGTTTAGTATAGTTCCTGGGCAAAATGTTCAGAGTTTAGATTCTTATCCAAAAAGTACTATCCAAGACTCTTGAACGTGTAAAAATTCACAGAAAGTCAGGCAAGAAAACATTGTCCCATGAGATGGTAGAAGCCTCTTCATCCGGCCCTGAAACAGAAAACCTGGAAAGCATAACTTCTTTCTACATGTTCTGGCACTGCTGCTTCCTTTCAGCCCAGCAAGCCTAACTACAATCACATTGATCAGGACACTTCAAAACCTCAAAATGAAATGATTTCTGAGTTTAGTTCAAAACATAGGCAGAAACTACAAGGGCTCTCTGATCCCTATGTAATGGTCTTACATATATAATAGTAAAACCATTTGACATTTGTTAGATCACACCATCAACAGAGATATCTAATGGATTATGTCAATACATCCATTAACCAATAGCTTTTTAAGGCCAGAAAAGGGCCTTACATCTAGTCTGACATCTTTAATATCAAAGCCCTAAGAATTTTTCCAGTTATCCTGCCACCAATCCCAGTAAGTTTTAGCCAAATGCCCCCTTCAGAAAGGCACTCAGTGTTGCACATCTAATCTAAGATTCTGTATTAATTTAAACCTGTAAACCCTTTCCTGGAAGAGTAACTCAGCTATGTGCTATCTTCAGTGGCGTTGGTGTGGTGTTCCTCTGCCTGCAGACCAGCCAATGCTCCTTAGGATAATATGTACATTTACTCACCTCAATGAGAAATGAGAGAAAAGGGGACCATGCTCCCCATGCTTGGATATCCATAAGCCTCTCCATGAGGTTAGAATAGCTGGAAGTGAAGAGGGCAGGCCTAATGAGTTGTTGCAGGTCAGAAGAGAATAATCTAGATACTACTAATACATTGATAATAAGTAGTGAGAAATAAGTTACTACAAAGTGCATCAATGAAATAATAATATCTAAGAATTCTTGGCCAAAAAGACAGCTGCAAGCTTATTTAAGCCCTTGCATACACAAAAAGCATCTAGAGACTCATGAAGAAATAAAAACTTTTTAATTTTGTGTGGTACAAACAAAGTCATAATGAATTTCCACTTAATCCTTTCTTCTGTTCACATTACCAAGCACTCAGGGGGCATCACACATACTATATAATGAGAACAAATTAGCATTTGCTTTTCCTCTTCCCTAATTTATATACATAACTATTTTAAAGAGACATTTAAGAGCTGACAGATTTATTGAATGCCTTGCTTTGAGGCCAAACTTTTGTTTTAAAATCAGCATCGTTTCAGTTATACCCTTTTGAATCATGTTCATTTTCTCCTTAGCCACTTACAGGCTGTAAGAAAAGACTTGGTCATTTTGTAATGCAAATGACTTCCCTGATAAAAAAAAAAAAAGAAAATTTACAGAACACCATCATCCGGAATCCAAATCAGGAAAAAGTGTACCCAATGACTGGGTAGAGAAAGATCCTGTCACCTAAATATCTTTATTAAGAATACATGTAAATCTTCAGCTATCTCACTAAACAATTGCCAGGGAGCCTGAGGAGAGAAAGTAATAAAGATATATAGTACAATGTCACTGTAAAAGTGTTGTTCACTACATCCAGCTCCTTAAGAGAGATTATTTATTGATAAAGCATCTGAAAAAAATATTAAAAGGTTACCGAGTCAATAAGATACAAGTGCAATAAAAAGTTGCAAGCTACAGGAATTAAAGATTTTGATCACTCAGCATGCCTAATGCAACCCTTATCGCCACCATCTTTCTGCACAATTTTACTGTGAAGTGGCCTTAAAAATCCTCTTTAAAAAATAAAAGCTGCTTTTCATTTTAAAGAGATTTACAGATAGCAGTACTAGTTCACAAGTCTCCACAAATAAAATCCAATTTAGAACATCTAAGGTAGAGCTTTGCTGTGAATGGATCGAGTCTACTGGAGTCCGTTATTAATTATTCATTTGTATGAGAGCAGAATACGTAGGAATCCTAGGCATGGACCAGGACTTGTGCTAGGCAATGTACAAACAGGAATAAGGGATGGCTCATGCCACAAGTGACATGATTCTTAATCACTTGAGTGATCTTTGTATTTAGAATCTAGGTTTCCTTTTCAAATGACAAGAATTGCAGAATGCCCCTGTAGACATGCTCCAGCCGCAAAAATGCTACCCAGGGGTCATCTCCGGTGGTCACTCTTAAGCACGTTAGAGATCCAAGTACCAAGAGTAGCCATACAGAGATGCTCTAGAACAAAGGTGTCAAACCTAACCCTGTCTTACAGGCCAAATGTGACACAACCTCAGAATGTTAGTATATAATATATTCCCTCGCCCAAAAAATAGTTGGAAAGTCCTGTCCTGATGCCCTGAAATTTGGCAAGTCAGCTGAATGCCTGAGTTAAACTGATCAGACCTTAGAGACAAACCTATCAAAATGCTGCAGTATATTTGTCTAGGAAAAGCTGCCAAGAAAAATCTCATTGTATTCAAACACTACGGACATTACAGGACTAGGGATGCAAATACTTTCATGCCAGCTGAAGCATGACCATGACCATGTAAGTCTGTCACTCTCTTGGAATATAGTTAAAAGGCATTTTTTATATATTGGATA
>JAGPOW010003395.1:43021993-43042727 GCA_030014935.1 Caiman crocodilus | reverse complement strand
TCTTTAATAGTAAAGAACTGGAAGATTAGAGATTGTGCTCATTGCTGGAGTTTAAATAGATAAGATTGTTTACCTCGGTGCTACAGCAAAAGAGCAACAAACTGAAGCAAGTAGAGACAATTCAGAAGCAATACAATGACTAAAGTTGCTTGGGATTTAATTTCTCTCGCATTTCCCTGAAGTTTTAAGCTCAATGCCTGTCAAAATCTGTCACCCCAACAAACAGAAGCGTTACAAAAGGGCAAGGTAAGCTTAGGCATCAAGGTGTGGAATAAGATTCCAAAGGAAGCATACCAAGGGAAGATGAAGGAAAAGCAGTCAGGGTAGCATAGGACTGAGCTTCAAGAGGCTCCCAAAAAAAAATAACTGATCTGAACCTACTTAAATTGAACATCTTGGGATCCTATTACCAGGGAAAGATGTCACTGAACCTTTCCTACATGGGTCAAGAACTGTGCAAGTGCCAACACAGACACCTTACAATTTTCTGCTTTGAGCGTTTGATTTCTTGATGGGAAGCAGAGAGTTTCCTTCACATGAAGCTGACTAAGCTAAGTTGTAACCCTGCTTTTGTATGAAACACATTCATCCATTCAGTCCTGGTGGGACTATAGAATGACAATATTCAAGCAGTGAAGCAAACTTATTTAAAAAGAGAATCAGGTCACAGATGGAGCCTGATTTGAGAATCTGCATGCAGGCTGTACTCAAGCAGTAAAGTGCAATTGCATGAAATTGTTCCAAGCAAAACAGGGAGAGAGGGAAAAGGAACACCTTTTCTCAACGGACAAAAAAGGTCTCAGAAAGGAATGCATTCATAATCTAAGGAAGGTGATTAAAGACCAATACTTATAAAATCAAAGCTTTGAAAGCTGGAATTGTTATATTAAACAAGGGCTGTACAACCTGAGAGGCTGGAAGCTCTTGAGCCCCCAACCCAACATGGGCCACGCATCCCCCTGGGTCCCATATCATGCCATGCCACACCATGCCGAAACCGCATGGCAGGAGTCCCCACACTACAGTCTCCCAGCACTCCCACCCCCTGCAAAGAGTGGAACTGAGCCCCTGATGCACTGCATGTCCCCCGTCCCTCTGCCATGCAGTAAGCACCACCTCCTGCACCAAAGTCTGTCAGCTGCGGGCTCCCTCAGCTGCATCCCACACCAGGGGCAGAAGCAAGGGCAGGGGAAGGAATCAAAAGCTACAGGAAGGAGGAAGAGCCAAGAGATTCTGGCAGTGGCAGCAGCAGCTGGAGCAGTGAGGGTGGGCTGGGGGGTTAGGGGGAGGGACAGGAGCAGTACCTGGACCAGGAGGAAACTTGGGAGTCGCAGCTTAATCCCTTGAAGACAGCCCACAGGTCAACAATTGGACAGCCCTGTATTAAAACAAGCTGTCCAGGCACATGACAAAAAACACCCTTACAAGTAGATCCAAAGGGGGTACACTCATTGCAGGCTGTCTGCTAGAGGCAATTCTCATAACCATTGTTTCAGAAGTGGAATGAGAGAATCACAGGAGAGCTGAGACAAAGGTATGCATCTAGTTTACTAGTATTATTTGCCATCTAATTGCCCTTATTTGCCATCTAATACCCAAGCAGTAAACCCAGAGGAGCTAACTTGTTTGGTGTTGTATTTCCTGAAAAAAGGCAAAACTTGATCTTTATGATAAATTTGGCACAGCTATGCAAGGCCTTGAGTTGCAAGGTAGGTGAAACAGGCCTTCAAAAAATCTTAAAGAGCGCCTAGAAAAGAATGGTTTGCTCTTAAGGTTGCTAGTAGACCTCAAATCTCTTAAAAACAATTAAATGAAGTCCTGATTCAATTAAAGCAAATATAAGATCTTAACTTTTTCTGTTCTAACCAATGCAAGCAAATTAAAGAGTTTAATTGCTGACTACCACATTGAGGAAACAGACCGTCACAGAGCTCTTCTGTCGTTGATCTTGTAATAATGCCTAATTAACAATAATATAGTGATAAGGAAAGGGAAAGCTCTTGTAAAGTTCATCAGAAACAATTCAGACTTGTGCATGTTTACAGTGAGGGGAAGGAATGTAATGATCCCCAAAGGAAAATATTCATATAACATGTTTGGCTCATGCAGGTCTGCATACTGAAAAGTAGAAAAGCAATGCCTGAGGCAGACGTCACTGTTCAGCGGCTTAAGGATTTGGGAACAAAACAGATATTAGTCAAAAACCCTAAATAATCATCTTACCAGATAAATAAAGGCCCCTGCAAATACAGAAAGATGAGTTCAAAGCTTTCTCCTGAGGCGGAGACATAGACCATGATACTCTGGGTTCCAGTCGGTTGCCAGTTTACAGGGTTATTTGAGGCAGTAAGCAGGGAGGTGCTCTCAGCCATTGAGCCTGCCAGTTGACTGCAGTGTGAGTAAGAAGGCAGGGTCTGCCTAGGCATAAAGACTAAACGGCCTAATGCCAAGTGACACTGGGAGCCACTGAACAGGCTAACAAATGGGGTGGAAGAGAGTTTTGTTCTAGCCCCATTTTAACCTCCGGTCACTACAAGATTGCTTAGCATCAACAGGAAAGGGAGGAAAACAGAATTTCTAGGTGGTAGCAGCAGCAGAAGAATCAGTAAGACACTAAAGTCACTGCCACTGACAGCTGTCTCTCTCCCTGTATTCATGCAGATGGTTGGAGAGGAAGAGGAAGGTGGTCTGACCTCCAAAGGCTTCCATGCAAGTCCTGGTCTGACTTTGTAGAAACTGCAGCCCATATGTCCCCACCAAAAGACAGGGCATTCTTGTAGTGTCTTCCAGTGTTTTCCCACAAGAACCAGGTAAGGGAGCTGCAGGATTCTGGACACACATCATGCTGGAGGTATTTGACTTCAGCAGTCTTTCCTGCCCAGTGCAGGGGGGCTGGATCCAAATTCTGTGCATCTGTGGCTAGGCTCAGAGGCATCCAAGAGCCCTCACTTCATTAATATGATGCACGAGGAGACCTCCATAATTCTGGAAGATGGACCACCAGAGAAGGCGTTGGAGTACAAAGAAGACCTGGACTCACAGGAAAGTGGAACCAAGCAACTTATTGCCACTGGAAGCAGGCAGAGTTGCTTTTCTTTTGTCTAGGTGAAGAACAGGTAAAAGAGCCCTGACATCAGAAGAGAATGATCCTACCCCTCTTGTATGATAGGCCAAGCCATGAACCTTAAACATTGGGAAGCTTGAGATCATTGCTACTGAGAGGAGGTCAGAGTAACAACTCTCTTCAGTAGCGGATGGAGGTATTGATCCTCCTCCTGATTTGTTGGCTTGGAAGGATCTGCTGCCTTCCAGGAACCTGCCTCTGAAGTATTACAGAAAGGCAAGACTAACCAATCCTCAGACCAATAACCTAAGCTGTTCATTTGTGTAGTCACTAATGATACTATGAGGGTCAAGGGTAATGGGCACAGGAGGTTCAGGATGCATTCACATCAGTCCTTCTGGTTAAGGTTAAAGGCCCAAGCAGGACCATACACACCCTAAAGATCAACACATGACTTTATAGATGGCATCAGCAGCACGACTTCTTGGGTTCTTTAGGGCTTCTTTGATCTTGGGTGGCAATCCAGGAAGAAAGACAGCTGGGAAGAGATGGGAGTCTACTTAACAAAGAGGGAGAGCATCTTCACTTACAGGCTCAATAGAGGAGTGTATAAGGGGTAGAGACATAAAAACCCCAGAGATAAGTAAAAAGCCACGGAACCTGAATAAAACCAAAGAGAAAGCAATAGGGGAAGTGTAAACAATGTTCTTCGAGATAAATTGGGGCAGTTAATTACCAAAAATGCCAGAAGCAAGAGAAATAATCAGGAAGAATTGGAAATCCTAGTATAATCATAGGACTATGATGTATATGTTGACAACAGACACTTGATCGTCTATTCAGATGGCTGCACTACTGTCAGGGTTGGCTATAACTCATATGCAAAAAGCAGGCAAGAGAAAAAGAGGTGGTGGTGCTTCTATCTATAAAGAAGAGATGTATGCTTGCTGTCAGATACGGTATGAAGCAGAAAATAAGCCTTTTGAAAGCTGCTGGGTCAAAGTCAGAAGGGAGGAAAGCAAAGCTGATGTCACAGTGCATGTCTTCTGTAGATCACCAAACCAGAAGGAAGAGCTGGAACAAGGGTTTTTACACAACTAACCAAAGCTTCCAAATCACAGTACTTGGTTCTCACAGGGGAGTCCAGTTACTGTGACATCTACTCAGAGGGTAACACAGCAATGCTCAGGGCGTGCAGCGAGTTCAGGATGTTTTGGTACAGGTGGTTGGGAGGCCAAGTAGAGGAAGAACTCTTCACAATGTGTGGCTTACAAACAGGAACTGGCTGAGAATGTAAAGGTGCAAAGTAACTTGGAAAACAACGAGCACAAACTGATAGTATGCAAAATCCTAGAAAAAGTTAAGAAAAAGAGAAGCAGAATAAAGGTGCTGAACTTCCAGAAAACAGACTTTACCAAACTCAGAAAACTGGTGGGCAGTATTCTTTGGGAGGCAACTCTGAAGGGAAAAGGAGTCCAAGAGAGCTGGTTGTCCCTTGGGAAAGATCTATTGAGGGTGCAAGAGAAAGCTACTATGATGGTGAAGAGAAAACACAGGAAGTGCAGGAGACTGGCCTGGCTAAATAGCAATCTCATCAATGAGTTGAAACTCAAAAAGGAATCCTACGAAAAAAAAGGAAGCTTGGCTATAGTACTAGGGATTAGTATAAGAGTCTTACAGACATGCAGGGAGAAAGTTAGAAAGGCCAAGGCATGAATTAAGATTGAACCAGTCTTAAAGGCAATAAAAGAAAGCATTCTACAATTATGTCAGAACTAAAAGGTGGCAACCATCAATCCTTCTAGATCATGGTATATGCATGAGCGCCACTGAGGTCTTCAATGTATATGCCTGGGCAGGAATTTTTGGAGGACCAAGGGCTGCACCAGACCTTCCATCCTCCCTTTAGGGCACCAAGACATAATCCAAAGACCAGACTGAGTCCAGATGTTTGGTACCTCCATGGATGTAGTTGTATAAGTATCTGGGAATTGAACCTAGGTCTCCTGTACAGTAGACAAGGATTCTACCACAGAACTACAAGCTAGAAAGAACACCTGGGAAAATACAAGTCCCTTCCTGAATATAGAGAACAATCCAGTCATGGATGATGCAGAGAAGGTATTTAATGCCTTTTCTACTTCAGTCTTCACAAATAAGTTCAGTGTAAGTGGGTCACAGCCTGCTGGGTTTTTGCAGGAGAATTTACTCCCTTAGGAGCTCCTCAGCCAGTGCTCCAAAGCAAAGTTCAGTCTTTAAATAAACAAGCAAACAAAGCAAAATCTCTCTGTCCATTCATAGACACCGAGAAAGAGATCCCAGTTCTGTTCTAGGCCAAGCACAAAAGCCTGGCCCTTCTTTGCAGTAAGCCATTCCCCTCACATCTCGCTTCCTCCTCTCCCTTGTTCTCCCTTCTGGGAGCTTTTAAGGCTCCCAGTGAGATGCTTCCTCATTAACCAAATAATCCATAGAAGCATGGTAGAATTAAGATTCAGAATGACCTTTAACTGGAGAAATAGTCCAAAATTAACTTAATTAAATTCAATACACACAAGTACAAGTCTTGTAATTAGGATGGAACAATGACATGAACAAATACCAACTAGGAAATGACTGTCTAAGATGGGATACTGCAAAGAAGGACCTGGAGGTTAGAGTGGACTACGAGCTAAAAATGAACCAACGGTGTGATCCTGTTGGAAAAGAATGCCATCATACTCAGCTGCATGGGCAGATCTAGGGTTTTCAAAAGAAGAGTACATATGATGAGGTGCATCACCACATATAACACAATACATATTTTTCTCCATGTAAAAAGAAGCTAAAAGCTTTACTAAGATGCTAAGGCCTATGGGTGTATTATTCAGTTTAAGATTGATGCAAAAACAAATATAGCTCCATTGGAATGCATTAAAAACAGTCTGCAAGGCTGTGAAATAGGAGTATCATTACTAGGAGCAGCCAAAAGAATTGCAAAAGAAAGTCTAGCTTGACTAGCTGAACATCCAAACCATTTAAAAAAAAAAGAGAGGGTCATTAACACTTGTGGAATGAAAAGTTTAGAAGGAATTTGGTAGATTATAATGAGCCATGAAGTCAACTGACTCCCTCACTGCTACCTGAATAGAAATGCTGCTGGCACTGCCAGCTGTTGGTTTTAAACTTTGGGTGGTTCAGGAATCAAAGAGAGGTGCAACTACCCAGGGCACCCCTCGTCAGGTGCGTGTCAGTACCACAGGATGCAGACTCATTAACATGCTCTGGAAATCTCTCTGCAGAAGGTAGAGGCATGCTCTTCTCAATGCAGCTACAGTACTGTCTCCATAAGGTGGCCTTGAGCAGTACGGGCCAAGAATGGTCTTAAGTCACCCTGCCCCACAGGAACCAACTCTGTTCACAGGAATCCTTCCCTACTCCTTGTCTTCCGATCCAGGGTCCAGTGTGGCAAATTACTATAAGCAAGAAATGTACTCCGATCATGATGAGGTGAAGACAAAACCAATGCATCTAAGACTCCTTCTACACATGCAGATAAATGTGTGATTAGATCTAATTTGTGATCCACACAATTATGCCTCCTGCCATGCTATACAATTATGCGATTGCATGTTCGATCTAATTGTGCCATATTGCTGGTGCAGGGGGAGCCTGATTCCTGCACTGAAAGAGGCAGGCACCCATATCTTTGCTGAGGGAGCTCCCAGCTATGGGAGCCATACACAACCAGGGACAAGAGTCCTGCAACTGACAGGGCTCTTGGTCTGGTCTGCACTCCACATATAGCTTGGATGGGGAGCTGCATCAGTTGTGGGGCTCTCAATCCTAGCTACAAGTGAGGTGCAGCCCAGACCAGGAGCCCTGTCAGTTGTGGAGTCTCTCAGTCTGGCATTGTGAACAAGATGCCAGACCAAGAACTCCATGTGAGCTGAGTGTTTCCCACAACCTAGCTCCCCACACAGTCTTGGGGAACACAGCAGCTGTGATCCCCAGGCCTCAGGATTTTCGCACTGAGCAAGGTATACCCCTGAAGCTGGAAGCCCTGTCAGCTGGTGGGGCTCCAGGCCACATAGGACACCCTGCTGCATGTGCAAATTAAAGCACAATAGCAACCAGCTATAAAGTTAGTACACATTTTGGAGGTCTCGCTTTATAGCTGGTTGGACCTCTTTATCATGCGATAGCTATGTTGCACATGTAGCTGGTCTTAAGGTAATTGTGCAATTAACCTATAAATTGTGTAATACCTGTAACATGTAGAGGGGGCCTATGATGACGTTTTGAATTGGAACCATTAATGGTGTGCACTGGCTATTTTGTGCACATTAACTTTGTGCACTGGCTAGTTTGGACTAATACGCAGATGCCAAAGGTGATCACATAACACAGTTCAGGGGCTCTGGGTGGGTGGAATAGGATTGTTCCAAATGACTTTGTGAGTATGTGGTCAAAGTGTGACTTCAAGGTAAAATAGGATTCAGCCCATAGTTTAGTAATCAAAATTGTATGGGGAGGTACCCCATTCAAAAGGAGCATCTGGCATCTGTTTCCCACAACCGAGTATCTATCTTTGGAAATTAAAACATCCTTTTCAACTTCAAACCATTTCAAGCCTGATCCTGAATAGACAGAATGGCCAAAAATACTACTGAAAGAAACGGACAAAAACGTCATCGTGCCATGGCTTGTAGTCATCACTTTGTGCAATGGCTTGTCCAAAAGGAGGAAAGGCTTCTTCTTGGTGAAAATTTAAAGTGGTACCCAGCAAGGAGGTGATCCACCTATTTCCAGCTCAAAATCTATCTTTCTGTATGGTATAAATAACATTTCTTCCTTCAGTAATATTGAATATTTAAGCAAAAAAGAGCAGAAGTTGTCTAATTAACAAACTAATTAACTCATTGACTTGTTTCCTCCAACTACATAAATCTTTGTGCATTCTAGAAGCAGCAAAGGACTCCGAAAGATGTATGTTTTTGGAGAACTCAATGTACTGCATATATTTAGAACCATATTTATGTTTTATTTTTCATAAGTCCTTATAAGTGTAGCATGCATAAATGATCTTTGGACACAACCAGTTAATGCTCATTTTATGACTATTTAATCTGCCGTTAAATAAAACATGAGTTAATACCATGATGATTGTCATAAGCACTTGTGAAATGCACACACTTGGTAATTGTAACAGACAGCCTAGGGCTCTCTGTTTCTTTGCAACAGGAGCAGCCCAGTGAGGGAGCACTGCAGGGCAGAGCAACAGCAAGTCACGATGGCAACAAGGCAATTGGGCCAATTAACAGGCACCTGCAGGCAGCCCACTGACCAGAAGGGGGAAGGGCCCTGGGGGAATAAGCCCCAGGCTTGAGATAGTAGACTGATCTCTCCCTGGCAGCCACAGGGTGAAAAGCTCCCAGCAGCAGGACTCCTGTAGGACTGCATATGTATCCTCAGGATGCTCCCTAGGAAATAGCCCAGGCCTGGAAGACTATCCTAGGGGAGGGAAAGTTCTCCCTCTTAACAGGGTAGAGCACTGCTTCCCCTAGGGGCTTCTGTTTATGTTATAGTTATACTGATACTGGTGGTTTGCACTGGGAGTGTAGGGGTGGTACGCAGAGGTTCCATTAATGCCTATGGGGCATGTGATCACCTTGAGTCCTGCCAGGGACAGGCTCAAGTCTGGAGCGATTATTGAGCCTGGAACAGACAGAGTGAGGCAACAGGAGCCAGGGGGCTGGTACTGGAGATGGGCACAACCAGACAGCGGCCAAGGCCCCAGTCCCCAAAAGGGCCAAACCAGAGCTAGTGTCAGGTCTGATACAGTGAGCCCAAGCTAGAAGACCTAGCTAGAGTAAAGGGGTGGAGCCTAAGGAGGCTGAAGCCCTGACAGGAGAACATCACTATGGTAACACCTGCGAGACTTGAGTCATGGCGTAGGGGAGGACTGGAGCCATACAATCAGCCCCTATGGCATTAGGTGCCCTGCAATGGCACAGTCAGAGAGGCTCTGTGAGGGACCTGGGACTTGTAGAGGTTAGTAGTAATGCCAAGGCACCTCAGTGGGGGTCCAGTTTGACTGGAACCCACACAATGGCAGTCTCCCTATCAATATTTGTTATTCATAGATTCATAGACGTTAAGGTTGGAAGGGATCTCAATAGATCATCAAGTCCGATCCCCTGCATAGGGGGGGAAAGCATAGGCAGGAAAGAGTGCTGGGTTAGATGACCCCAGCTAGATGCCTATCTAACCTCCTCTTGAATACCCCCAGGGTAGAGGAGAGCACCACCTCCCTTGGGAGCCCGTTCCAGACCTTGGCCGCTCTAACTGTGAAGTTCTTTCTAATGTCTAGCCTAAATCTGCTCTCTGCTAGCTTGTGGCCATTATTTCTTGTAACCCTCAGGGGCGCCTTGGTGAGTAAAGCCTCACCAATTCCCTTCTGTGCCCCCCTGATGAACTTATAGGCAGCCACAAGGTCACCTCTCAACCTTCTCTTGTGGAGGCTGAAGAGGTCCAGGTGCCCCAGTCTTTCCTCATAGGGCTTGGCCTGCAGGCCCTTAACCATACGAGTGGCCCTTCTCTGGACCCTCTCCAGGTTATCCACATCCCTCTTGAAGCGTGGCGCCCAAAACTGCACGCAGTACTCCAACTGTGCTCTGACCAGTGCCTGATAGAGGTGAAGTATCACCTCCTTGGATCTGTTCGTCATGCATCTGCTGATGCACGATAAAGTGCCATTAGCTTTTCTGATGACTTTTCATCATACTGCCGACTCATGTTCATCTTGGAGTCTACTAGGACTCCAAGATCCCTTTCTGCTTCCATGCCACCAAGCAGGTCATTTCCTAGGCAGTAGGTATGCTGGACATTTTTCCTCCCTAGGTGCAGCACTTCTCCCCATAGCTTTGTGTCATCCACAGACTTGGACAGAGTACACTTCACTCCCTTGTCCAAGTCGCTGACGAAGACATTGAAAAGTATCAGTCCAAGGACCAAGCCCTGTGGGACACCACTGCCCACACCCTTCCAGGTCGATACCAACCCATCTACTACGACTCTCTGGGTATGAACCTCTAGCCAATTCGCCACCCACCAGACTGTGTAGTCATCCAAGTCACAGCCTCTTAACTTGTTCACCAGTATGGTGTGGGATACCGTATCGAAGGCCTTCCTGAAGTCTAAGTAAATGACGTCAACCCCTACTCCTGTGTCCAGGTGTTTTATTTATTATTATATCAAGGCATGGTGGGTGAGAAGGGAAGGTGCCCCAGGGAGTAGAGTGCAGCACTGTCACAGAGCCACCAGGGGATATAACAACTGCCCCTTGGGCCCTGATGTATTACAGTAATATTTAGTCAAGTAAAGCTTCATTACTAAAGCACTGGATCTTTAGGCATGAAAATAGAGTATAAAAGGATAAAAACTTAGTAATAGGAAGCAATAGCAGAAGCCATAGCAATATTCTTTGGGAAAAGATGGGACAGTCAGTTAGATAGATACCTGAAATGCTTATATATTAATGCAAGAAGTGTGGGGAGTAAAAAGAAAAAATTGGAGGTCTTAGTACAATTATAATGTAACTAGGATTACCGAGGCATTGTGGGGTAGTTCCCAGGACTGCGTACTGTCAAGGATGGGTATAACAGGAAGGACAGCCAAGGAAAAAAGGAGGAGGCGTTACTCTTTATATAAAGGAGATATATAGGTGTTCTGAGGTTCAGTATGAAATGAAAGGTAGGCCTGTTGAAAGCCTCTGGGTCAGAGAGTGGAGCAGTAAGGTGACTATCATGGTGCGCATCTGCTACTGAGAGGAGGAAGAGTTGAATGAGGCCTTTAAACAACTGATGGAAATTCCAAATCACAGGACCTGGGTCTCACGGGGGACTTTAGTTATCAGGCCAGCATCTGGAAGGGACACAGAGCAGTACACAAGCAGCCCAGCAAATTCTTGGGGTGTGCTGGGGATAACTTTTTGATACGTGTGGCAGAGAGGCCCTCAAGGGGGAAAGCTCTTCTTGATTTCCTATGTATAAACAGAGGAGAATTGGTTGAGAATGTGAAGGTGCAAGATAACTTGGATTCCAGGGACCATAAAATGATAGAGTACAAGATCTTAAGAGGAGGAGGGTAGGAGAGTAGCAGAATAAGGACACTGGACTTTAGAAAAGCAGACTTTAACAGACTCAGGCAACTGGTGGGCAAAATCCTGAGAGAGGTAAATCTGAGGGGGAAAGGAGTCCAGGAGTGTTGAAAGAACTGGAAGTGCAACAGGAGATCAGCCTGGCCAGACACCAATCTCTTCAATGAATTGAAAATCAAAAGGGAATCGAACAAGAAATGTAACTTGGCTAATCTACTGTAGAAGAGTATAAAAATGTTGCATGGGCATACAGAGAGAGGCACAATTTAGGATGCAACTGGCAATGTTCTCTGGGAAAAAATGGGACAGTCAGTTAGATAGATACCTGAAATGCTTATATATTAATGCAAGAAGCATGGGGATTAAAAAGAAAGAATTGGAGGTCTTAGTACAATCATAATGTAACTAGGATTACCGAGACATTGTAGAAGGCAATAAAAAGGGATCCGACAAGTATGTCAACAGTAAAAGAAAATCAAAGAAACTATAGATCCCTTATGGAATGCAGAAAGCAATTCAATATAATTCGAAAAAGGCTGAAGTATAACGCTTTTTTTTTTTTAAACTCAAGTCTTCATATATAGGGTCAGCAAGTAGATGACAAGTGTGGTTGGAAACAAAGGCAAAAAAGAAAACAAAGCCCAGAGTACGGGGAGAATAGATAGGGATTACTTAGAGAAGCTAGATGCCCTTAATTTAGCAGGAACAGATGGAATGTATCCTAGGATGCTGGAGGAATCGGCTGAGGTAATTTCGGAGCCATTGGCTATCCTCTGTGAGGATTCCTGAAAGCTAGGTGAGGTCAAGATGATCAGAAAAGCGCAAATATAGTGCCCACCTTTAAGAAAGTTAGGAAGGAGCATCTGGGAAATTACAGACCAGTCAGTCTGACCTCAATACCTGGGAAGACCTTGAAGCAGGTCCTCAAGAAATCCTTTGTGAAGAACCTAGAGAAGAACAAGGTGATCAAGAACAGCTGACCCCTCTCCCCACTTCCCTACCCCAGAGCGCTCTGCAGCACCCTAAGAACTGCTGGTTCCCTCTGGGGAGCCAGTCATTTTATTTTCAGTAAGGTTTCTCTCCCACACTCCCTTCCCTGCAGATTTCGCAAATTCATGGGCATTGCCCACTTTTGTGGGCCGTGCCAGATTTCACAAAATATGCAAAATCATGATTTTCAGAGGTCCTTAATTTGAAAGAGGAAGGAGATGGGATTTTCTCCATGGTCATAGGACACAGGACTGCAAGCAGTGAGCTCAAGCTTCAGCAGAGGAAATTTAAATTGGGCATTAGGAGGATCTTTGTGACTATGAGGGTGGCCAATCATTGTAACAGGCTTCCTAGAGAAATTGTAGAATATCTCCATCCTTGGACGCTTTCAAGGAGCAGGTTGGATAGATACTTGGCTGGGATCTTTTAATTGGGAATGATCATGCCTCAAGCAGGGGCCTGGGCTAGATGTCCTTATGAATTTCCTTCTAGACCTAGTTTTCTATGATCTATTCATTTACTGGCAGTGCCATTATTAGGCAAAATAGATGTCATGTTGCTAAATAAACCAAAAATTGAAATATTTGGTTTGGGCTTACTGAAACATTTCAAGAACAGGTTTGGGGGGTTAATTTATTTACTGTTAAATATAGGCAAACATGGTCTTAAAATAAAAACTGGATTTCAAAATATTGAAGTTTCATTTTAACAGTGATTGAAACCTGTTCCAGTGTATTCGATATTTTATAACTCTTTCTGCCAATAACTTATGATGATTTTAGTTAAAAGTAAGTCAAAATACTGTATTTTATTGCATATGATACAACCCCAAATAAGATGCACATCAAAAGTGTTTAAAAGACAAAATGAAGGAGCAAAGGAGCCAGTCCTACTGATTGTTTTGCTGCCTGTGGCTCATATATAGACTTTACTTCCATTTTTGCCCAGTAAGCACCAGAAATTGTTCTCATCATATTTCTTCATCTATTTTATTTGTGCACTCCTATTTCCGGTAGCTGTTTTTTGGAAAAAAAGGATGTATGTTGTATAAAAAAAAATAAGGTATAGTTTTGTTTCAACAAATAAACTATTCTTCCTCAAAAAACTTTTCCAACTCTATCTAGGTTCCCACCCCACACACAAATAAAAGACTACCAGTGCTTAACCATCCTGTGATAGTCAAGCTCCCCAAAGTTGCTGTTACTGGAACACCATAGCACATGTGCAAATCAGAATTCCCCCATCATGGCTACCCCAACTGCACTCCATTCATGTTCCCAGCTGGGACTTGCATAGCTCCTAGAGGTGCACAGGCCTGCTTAGTTAGTCTTCATAAGTTACCGACTGGTTTGAAAACACCTGTCCCATCCAATGAAAGTTCAAAATTTCAAAATTGTGTCTATTCCAGTTACAGACCAGGCCCTTTTGAAGTGAAGAGGGAAAGAAAGGCTAGTCGAAATGGAAAAGGAAAGGAGGAGGCAGGACGGCTGAGAAGCAGGGCTGTGGCACTGTTTTAACTAAAGTTTCCAAACTTGGAAAAAAAAAAATAATTGATAGCATGTGACAACAATGAAAGTCCCTTCCCTTCCCCTCAACTTTTGTGAAGCAGTTCTAATGAGAATCACAACTCTCAAAGAGGAGTGATATGAAAGAGTAGAAAGTAGGACAGAGGTGGGACCAAGTACAAACCACTGCCAGAAGCAATAGACCCAGCTATGTAGAAACAAGTTTCAGAGCTGAAAGAATGATTTAAAAAAAAAAAAAAAACCTACATTTTTTTTTCCCTGAGTGATCACAGCTGTTCCCTCCTTACAGATCTAAAATGAGACCTTTGGGTTCAGTGCCATGCACAAGTCCTTCTGCATCCAGAGGCAGAAATAGGAAGATATATTCAAAAGAAGGTAGGATGGTTAGTGATAGTCAATGGGAGGCAGGCACTTCTGTTTTGTAGCCTTTAAAACTCCTTTTTTGAAGATTATAGCGCAATCTCTGATCTTTCCTCAAAAATATGGTTAAGGATGCGATTCAAATGGGTCCTTAAAAATGGAAGGTGGAAATAGGAATTCACCCCTCTGCTGCCCTCAATTTGAAAAGAAATAGCTCCCATGTACACAGTTCTGTGAAGTCCCTTTGGTTTAATCAAACACATATACCCCCAAAAACTTGTGTGTCCTACTCTTCCCACTGCATCCAACCTTGGTGCTCTCCGTAATAATTAATAGTTTTATCTAAGGCCTACCTACACAGTAGCAGAGATCTTTGCATTATTATTCATGCTTGCTCAGTACTGTTAATTTAAAAGTGCCTGTGACAGAGAGTAAATCAAACCATAATTTCTCAATGTAAGACCTATTATTGAGATCAGTCAAGAAAGTTGCTGCCTGGAGAAGTGCGTGTTTTCAACTTATCTGGCACTGAAGAATGAAGAGTAAGATTACAATGTATGAGGAAATGATTATTTAAAGAAGGTTTATGCCAATCTTTCTGCAATAAACTCACTAGCACTCTTACTTCCAACTGAATGATTATTTAACCACAGGGAAAGAAAGATAATAAACATTCTGGCAATACGTCTTGAAATAACCAGGGCTGTAATTCTGAGAAACTGAAGTCTCAGGAAATTGTTCCCAGCAATTTTAGTCACACTAACAAATCTTAATGCACTATGAACCTTGTAGGCAAACATGGATTTAAAAACGATGCTGATGACCAAATCCAATTCATTCACATTGCAGTTAGATCAAGGGCCTTTTCTAGAAGTTGTTTTTAAGTCTAGGCCAAATCCTCAATCAGTACATCTTTGACACTGATCTACTTAAGTCATTTTGGTTTGCAGATGATGGCATCTGCTATAATTTGACTATTGCCTTCTCTTTCAGAAATATTGTGGCAATAATTTTGCTCAATATCTTTTTCCATAGTTATTTGAAGCAGTACAGATCAGAGCCTCAGCTGGTAAATGATTTGAAAGCAGTTTTGTTAGCTTAATTAAAAGATATGGAAGTTAGGGAAGATATTAGGGAGGCATGCAGATTCGAATAGGAGAAAGTGAGAAGACTGATAGACAGGGGAAGGAAAAAAAGGATAAGATGGCTGTGAAGCCTACCTATGGCAGTGGTTTAAAGTTAAACTGATCATTTGGCCCTATGAGTTAGAAGGCAGTGCACAGAAAGAGTTGTCACAGTGGAGGGAATCAACTTTGTCCCTATATGCCCCATATAGAAAGTCAAACATTGATGCTGAGCCTTCTTCATTTCAGCCACTACAAGTAAGATTTAGTTCTTAATCCACGATATCTGCTTACAGACTTTAAAAAAAGGGGCTTTACCAGAAGCAGGTTAGTTCAACCAGCTTCTGTTGTACCTGTATAGATTGGATGCTTTCAGCGCCGCTTTCTGATGCTCTTATCTAAAGTTAATTCAATCAGTTATTAAATAAAAGCACCTAAAAAAACCTCACTAAAGCACCCAACCTATACAGACGTTGGGTGATCCAAGTCCAAATAATGCAGTGTCTTTTCTGGGCATGGGCTGGGCTTAGCATGGGAGCAGGCCAAGTTTAAAATAAAGCACCAGTTTTATTTTTATATTTTTATGCCTGTAAGCAGCCATTAATATACCTACATAATTATTCATTGACATTATTAATATACTCAAGAAGCAGAAATAGAGGCCAGGCTAAAGTAGTTGTTACTGTTCTTCATTAGACACAGACTCCAGAGTTAATTAGACATTAAGATAAAGATTCACTCGTGGCAAAGCCCTACCTAGAGGAAGTGGGGCAAAGAGAATTCGCCACAAAAAATCCTTTCAGTTCCTCCCTACCCCCTAGTCACTCTGCTGGGTGATGGGCTGCCTTCGTACAAGAAGCCAAGCCCAGAGGCCCAGAGGATCCTCAGGGATCTGTTCGGGACAGATTGAGTTTAAAGGTGACCCCGCCATCATGCTTATCACTATAAATATGCACCATTTTTTTTCCATCAGTTTCCACTATTCCTGCAATACCCAGTTCTGTGGTAGCACAGCTCAAAGGCAGCCCTAGAGGTCTCCATCCATAGAAATGAGTTTTTTCATCATGGCAGAAGTTTCACAGAGCACAGAACATCCCCAGGCTGTGTTACCTTATTGAAAAAACATCTATGTGAAGTCAAAGGTAAAATAACGTGTTCTTCCTCTTGAGCCCACGCAAGGTCAGGCATTACCAGTCCACTTCCTACCTTGTAAACAGGGACTTCAGGGCCGCATCCAGACAGGCAAGCATGTGTCCACTGTGGCATCTCAAAGCAGTCTGAGACACTGCAAGACGCATGCCAGGAAGGAAAAAATTGTTCCTATGCAGCGCAGACTCTAATTTTGATACTGGGAAATACCAGCATTAAAAACAAACAAACAAAAAAACCACTGGAAAAAAGCAACACAGGGCACACTCCTGGAGCAAGCCCAGAGGCAACCAGAAGCTGGGTCCTCCAAGGAGACACTCTGGCACCCAGCTGGAGCATCTGAATGGCTGCCTCATGCCCCTGATGCTCCAGCACACTACCTCAGCATGCTGGGGCAAACAGGAGTGGGGCAAGGCTACAGCGGTGGCTGAGACCCAGGCTCCGTCCCAGGTAAGCAGGGATGTAGGGCTGGAGGGGAACTATGTGTGGGTGTGGGGGAATGTGGGGGTGGGGAGGACTGCCTGCCCCCCTACATGGTGCACATTGCCCCCGCAGAAGCAGAAGCCATCAGGGCTCTCAAAGCCCGCTGTTGGCAGAGACCCCTGGCAACATGGTGCCACCTCAGACCTGGCAGCTGCACATGGTGCTGGCCCGACCAATGGTACACGTCCTCAAACAGGACCAGGTCACTCTTGCTGTCACCTGCAGCTCCTGGCACCACACACAAGCCGCATGCCCTCAGACCGGGCTGGGTCCTTCCTCCATGGAGCTCGAAGGAGGAGTGGGGATTTCAGCAGGTGTATTTGTGTAAGAGAGAGAGATGGGAGTCAGGGGTGGGGGAGTGCTACAGGTAGAAGAGGCCATGAGAGCCAGGCTTAGAGCCTCCCTGCCCCCCTAGAGCTGCCTGTGCAGGGGGAGGCCAGCCTGGAAGGAAAGGAGGTTGCCCAGGCCAGTCCTTGGACCCCAGTCAAAGGCTTCCCAGAAATGGTATGGGGATTGCTGGGGCCTGGGGACAGGCACAGGGAGCAGAACAGTAAGAGCTGGCACTGCTCTGTGCCATAAAGCAGCAAGTGGAACAGCTGCAGCTGGACTATGAGTTGTTTCAACTCCATCTCTGTCTCACTGTGTGATCCCAGGCAAAAAACTCAGGTCTTGCTACACTGTTCTACAGGTAGCTAAGGGAAGTACCTTGTGCAAGAGAAGTATGTGCATTTTATGGGATTTGCCATCATCTAAAATTTGGGGTAAAATGTCTACTCCCCACCTTATTTCAGACACTACAAACTTATAGGAGAAATAATTAGAGTTGCTGAATTCACTCATGTAAATGCAAGGCTACCCCTAATCCCTTTGCCCTCCAGATCACCCATCTGGAAAATGGTCATAAACCATATTTTCTAGATTTGGCCAAAAATGGCAAAAATACTCTATAATCATAATGCTCAGATGCACTGCTTCTTAATTATGTAAACAAGCTGTTATGCTTATCTACCTGTAGCAGGAGACTTGGTACTTTTGCTACTTTAAGAAAAGGCAGACTGCAGGTGCTGCAAAAGGCAATCAGGAGTTGCATGATCCAAAAGGGGCTGGACTTACCAGATATAAGCCCAGAACCTGAGCTAGGAAGGGTGGTCTGACCCTGGCAGCAGACCCGAGAGAAGCTCATGAACAGCTGAAGAAAGATCCTGATCTCACACCAAGATGCCTGTGGGTAGACAGACTGAGGGCAGGGGAACATCTAAAGGTTTGTGAATGAGACTAAGGGATGGAGGAGGTCCCAACAGGCTGGTGAATGGAGAGGTCTGGGAGCAAGGGCTGGTGAGCCCATATCCCAAACAGGCTGGAAACAGACCCAGGAATAGAGAGGCCTCAAAAATAGGGCTAGGGAGCCAATAGGCTGGGGAGAGAACCAGAGAAATGGGAATCAAGGAGGGCCAGGATGCCTATCATCTTAACCAGTCTAGAAGCATGGACCAGATGGCCTGTAGCCCAGAGAGGGGCCTAGACAGGGCACAGGAGCCCAGAGATAGGGGCCTGAAGCCTATGGGCGGTGCGGTGAAGACAGAAGCTTAAGAGGGCAGAACACGGTGCCTGGGAGAAGCCCACATGGGTAAAGTGCCCAAGTGTGGAATGCAGGCTGAAACGCTGCCCCTGGGAGTAGCCATGCGAGGCAAAGTGCCTGGATAGAGAAGGCAGGCACGGAAGCCACATCAGACGTAGCTGAACTCAGCAAAGTGCCCAGGCAGGGAGGCTCAGTCACAGAGACTAAGGGCATGGCCCAAGGGGACTAATAATGGACATGATAGAGGCATGGGCATGGTGTAAGGGATGGTTGGAGCCATGAAATTAGCCCTTAAGGCGCTAAGTAATAAGGCCTAAGCTCAAGAGTAGATGAGATTTCATTCAAGGATCCCAAGGGCAGCCTCCCTTTTCTAAGTACTTATTTCCATTTGTCAGAGCTGAATGGTTAAAAAGGTGCCTCGGCACAGCTGTGTTAGGCATGTTGCAAGTTTCGGGTGCAGGGATCTTCCCTGTAAAGTGGGAAAAGTTCATGGTGCAAGATCAGAGCCCACCAAAAGTTTGAAGCTGCACCGTGGAGTGCATGCTATTGATTGGCTTAGAATAAATTATGCACATGTGGCGGTCGGCAATTGGCTTGCTGGCTGCATAAAAGGCGATGCCCGCCCAAATTGGAGGAGTGCTCAAACACGCGTAGGAACAGATCCCCACATGTACTTCAGAGCCACGGAGGAAGCCTGATCACCCACCATCGACTCCCCGTCAGTTTTCCATGACTTATCCCGTCCCTGCGTGAGTGTGAGCAACCATGTGCCTGTTTACTGTCTACGAATTGTGCCTACACTGTATGCATCGATGAGAGTCTGTGTACTACAGCTTGTAAAGAAAAGTTTTTTTTGTTGCAACCCACTGCTGCCTCTCATTCAACTAGTTCTGCTCTAAAGGCAGCCCCATTCTGCCGGCATTTCTCGGCACCCACATGGCGTCACGAACAGGATCGGTACGTCGGGAAGATGCAATGGAGCTAGAACTAGTTGAGGGTTGCCCTCGGCACAGTGGAAAACGCCACGTGTTAGACGCCGTGGAGTTGGGAGCGCACATCACTTACCATCAAGCGGACGGATCGGGTGGAAGATTTGTAAGTGGTTACCTTTCGCTCAAGGGAGAAGGGGAACCTGTTGAAGAATATGAAGTGTGTCTTCACCCAAGAGCTTTTGGATGTGTGATGGGGCGTGAGTGGGTTCGATTTAAACCCCGGGAGCAAGAGGGCAGCGAGTCCTCAGCCGGACAAAAGCCAAGCGAGAAAGATATAGTTCTCAGTTGGGAGTTTGTTTGCTGTATGCGCTGTGTATGGGAGAGCAAGAGACCAGCGCTAGTTAACTGGGACATGCTGTTACCAGAGTTGGGAGAGTCGGAGCTTTTGGAGCTCCATGGAGAAGCGGAGCCGGAGAGAGACTCCACAGTGGAAGGGACCGGCATGGAGTATGGGAAGGGCAAAATGCTGCGAGTAATGTTCCATACAGTCACAACCCCGATGCGGGAAAGGACTGAGTTGGAAGCCCAATTGAGTACCGTTCACGTGGTCAGGTGGGTTGCAGCTACGGAGGAAACCCGGGGTCCCCCGTCATCACAAGATGGCAATGAAAAGGAAGGGAGCCACCACGGAAAGGTCGAGAAGGAGGGTGGAGTTACCCACGGGAAGGCAGAGGAGGAGAGGAGCCACCATGGAAAGGTAGAGGAGAAGGGCGGCGTTGTCGGCGAAACGGAAAGGGGCCACCACAGACGGGTAGAGAAGGAGGGAGGAAGTAACCATGGAAAAACAGAAGAGAAGGGGAGCCGCCATGGAAAGGTAGAAGAGGAGGGCGGAGCTATCAACAGGCGGGCGGAAGTAGCAACTTCACCCCCTGAAATCCCCACGAGCCCGCCTCCGGGCTGTGATCAGGAGGCGGAAGGAGCCAAACTGCGACCGAGTTTCTCATCGGGTGCAGCAAGGGCTCAGGTAGCCACGCACCCTGTGGCGAGGAGGAGTCAAGTGATGAGCACGGCCTGCACTGCTGCCAGCACTTATCAAGGTGGAACCTGGACTGAGTTACAGGCTTTATGTAAGAAGTCAAAGATACGGTCGGCAGAGACCCTAGCTATGTGGATAGGACGCCTGGTCATGGAGTTTGGATCCGACCTAGTGGACCAGCATGAGGCGAGTTCCCTCACCAGACGAGCCTCGTGGAGTGGAGGACATGCTGCTGACATTGCAATGGTGATGTACAATGTTTATTGGCCTATTTTGCTTCCAGCACTTGTTGCAGGTCAGGCCAGCCAGAGAGCATATGCCTGGCATGAAGGAGGACCATCGAGAGTCAGTGTG
>JAGPOW010003395.1:42905411-42941133 GCA_030014935.1 Caiman crocodilus | reverse complement strand
AAAAAAAAAAAAAATATCACTGTTTGATACTGAACTCCTCCAGATACCCAAGGGTAAAAGGAAAATGCAGTCAGATTTCAAAAACCAGTGTGTTGGTTTTCATTCAACAACACCAGTTTTGACTACTATGTATTCCTGCAAGACAGTTCATACCAACCTGCCTTAACCTTTTCACATATTATCCCCTGCAATAGGAAAATATTTTTGCTAAATAAAATGACTTGAACATCATATGCAGCATAAGGGCATTCAAACATTCAAAACATGGAGATTTTATTTTCTCTCCCATTTAAAAAAAAAACAAACAAACAACAAAACAATGGATTTTTGGCAAAGCATGTTAGATGCACATTTACTTGCACTTCACAAATTGTATTCCGTTTCCTTCCTTGAAAATAATACCCATATAGTTGGAACGGTTAAAACGTCTGTGTGGAAGAGGGTATATATGGAACTAGCGGTTCTTGCCTGTTCTAAACAAATGCAGGAGGTATCTAGAGATCTTTTCTCCTGGGGACACAGCTTCCCACCCCACATTTATTTGCTATTTCAGACACTGAACATGGGTTGGTACACTACAACTGGTGTCACAGTAATTTCCTCTGCTAAATACCACAATAGGAAGACCTCTTCTGCTGGTTACAACACTAGTGTCACAGAAGTGTAGAAGGGAAGCATAGATTCCCTCCACTTATTATGCTAAGGCCACCCAGTCTCCTTGTTACACAGGCTCTGCTACAAGGGTCACTCTTTGACTTAGCTTCACAACTTACTGATCACCAGCTGGCACAGACTGTTGAATACAAATAGTTTAAAATGTAATTCCCTTTGCTTTTTTTAATGTTAGCCATTTTGTGACAGAGAAGATGTAAAGCAGGTAAATCATGGAGCCACCTTGGACAGAGAAATGAAGGATGAAGCGCAAGCCATCCTCAGATAAGAGAAAAGGAAGCAGTAGTTAGTTTGCTTGCGATGCATGCAATATACAATAAAACTCACGCCTGCTTTTGTGGGAACCCAGAATCATGTACAACATTGCAGGTACAGGTTTTGCCACTTATCCCAATAGCATCACAAGGAGCTAGGTAATGCTGACTCGGACATAAGGCTAAGTATGGGTGCTCAATGTATCTGTCGCTTAATTTGATATAAATCAAAATCTGCACAACTAGTGTAAGTAAGAGTATATACAGGCCACAGAAATCTACTTAAGCCTCTTCTCTGCCAATGCAGTGCGATATGACCAGACCACTGGAAGAGTTCAATTTAGTTAGAAGATACATCCTGGTTGAACACTTGTATTAGCTATCTGAAAAAAGCTTCTGGGCACAAAGTGCTCTTCTGAGGTCAGCATGTGAAATGGAAAATATTTTTTACTGTTCCCTTTCAGCTCTTATCAGTTTCTCCCAGACTATCCCCTGAAACATTTAAAGTACAGATTATTTTAGGATTTACCACCAAGAATATTTTTATTTAAAGTGAAATCCATTAAAAAAAAAAAAAAAAAAATTACTGTTGACAACACTACACATACAAAAAAAAAAAAAATCATGTCAGAGCTCAAAAAATCATGATTTTTTTTTAGACCTAACGATCTTTAATCTCGATAAATAATGCGAACCTCCAAATGTTGCTTCAGTCTGTGAGCTCTCACAAGCTGCCTTTTCAGCATTTTCTCCATAATTCTGAGAGCCGACATACTATCCATCATGACATTCAAAACACACAGGAACTAAAACTAGAAACCATACTGTATCTTCTCTCAGATGTGCAGGAACAAAGCAAGCAATAAAGATGATTATTCCCCTTCATATTATAAAACCTACTCACAATAAACAACTTTGTTCTTTCTAAAATAGGCACATTTTCTTCCCAAACCTACAACTGCATTCACTATCCAAGTAAAGTCTAAACCACTCTGACTGCCCAGCCATTTGTGAGGCAGGTGGTCCTGACTGACTAATAATTTTTGGCAGGTTGTACATCCCAGATTTTCTAATTAACTCTTTACTGACTCAACCTAGATAAATGCAAGCCAGGTTAGGTGAGAAAGTTTAGCAGTTACCTCTTCTGAGAACAATCCTATCACTATAGTTGCAGCCTTCATGAACCAGATGGATGGAAAACTACATGGCAAATACACAGACTAGAAGATTATCACAACAGCAGCCGATTCACACACTTATCCATTGGGAGTTATAACCAATGGACTTCTTTTCTTATCTGTAAAGACACCTTCAAGGAGCTTTCAGCTTTCTTGATGCTAGTAATGTGGTAATACTAAAACCTAGTACTTAATCTACATTTCTGTGCTGTGCTAGGTCTCAGCGCTTTGAGATACCTTTCCACTAAACACTGTATTCCCTACTAGGTGTCCTAACCCAGAGAAGATATGCCAGGAAAAGCATACAGGTAAACTTCCCTAGTTTAAAGTTGCAGAAACCTTAGTTGGCAAGGAAAAGAATACCTTTCCTTTACTCAACAACATCCTGTTTCAGGCCATTTTGAGATGAACTCTAGCCACAAAACACATTTTGCAAAATTTCCATCCCTATTTGAATCACCTTGCTTTACTTTAGTCCTTTGCTTTGCTTGTGGTAAGGTCACCTTACTTGAAATCCTATCAGAACATAGTCCATGCAGTAGGTAGAAAACACTAGACCTTTCTGTATGCCTCAGTACCTTTAAGCTCCTGAATCTTTTGTTTCTCCAAGCTGCATATAACAGCAAATAATTAAACTGAAAGCACTATAAGCAGAAACAAAAATTCAACAGCAATAAACCCCAAGTAGAAATGAAGAGTGCATTTGCTATATGGTTTTCTGGTCCAATTTGCCACACCTGTGATGATATCACCTGCCTCTTATAAGGGCCAATGGAGCTACCACTTTCTATACTATAGTGCATAGAAGTTAAAGGAAACTGAGGTAAGGGGAGTGATTTTAAGTATTGTGCTTGGGGATGAAAAATATGAAACATGTAATTGATTTTTGCTACTTTTTTCTCTGGGTTACAAATGGTGTTTTCTTACATTGATTTAAAAAGAAATCAATCACAAGCTCAATCTATCTAATTGGCTAGTTAATCTTAAACAGCCTTTCAAGGCAATATTCTATTAGCAAAGTTTATCATGAATTTGCAAAATGTGTAAGAAGAAATAAAACAATATCTGTTCATGTTGGAAACTATATATCTTCTAGGCAAACCTCTATTCGCCAGAAAGGCAGTTCCTCCAAAGATAGGGGGAGCTTAAGTTTTACTATCATACCTTTTTTTTAATTGCTCAAGTTCATGACTTTGAGGCTAAACAAAAGTTTAAAAATGGTATTTCTGCTTCAGCAAGTCAAACCTAAGACTGTTTTGCTTTTGATTGACCTGAAAAGTGTTTGGCCAGAAAACCAAAAAAATTGACTATTCTAGTTTTCCTGTTACAAGATAATCTCAAATACTAGTCACTTCTAAATTCATCATCTTAATGGGAAGGGAAATAATTTGGTTTCCACAATAACTAGACACTAATTATTTAAAAATATGATCTGGTAGAATTGACTAACAAAAATAAAATGTCTCCTGCCTTCTTAAAAAGGAGGCTAACAACCTGCCTGTGAAACTTGGCACAATATGATTTTTACTACTGTGCTGAAAAACAAGCATGATAATAGCAAAAGGGATGCACATGGATCATGCTTCAGATGATAACCTCAGCAGTTAGTGTCTTAAGAGGGCCATACGCTGGCATGTCGACTTGGAACAACCCATCTGGTGCTCTTGGATTCTTGGTCAGAAAAGGACTACTCAAGTCTCCAAGACCTAGCTAGTCCAAGCTTGGTGTCTCTTCTGCAACTTCTCTTTCTTTTTCAAAGTTAAGACAAGGAAAACGATGCATGTTGGAAGGAAGATCAGATGACTTACAAAATGGGAGAAATTGTTCCATGCAGGTCTGAAAACTAAGATGGCAACAAGAGGCATACTGTACCATAACTAGAAGCAGCATAAGAGTGTCTTGAATAATTTGATACAGTTCTATTTAATGTATGCACCTATCTTCTTCTGCTAAGTGCAGGCAGAGATGCTTATCTAATATGATTAAGCAAAGCTGCTCTTTTGAGGAGCCTGTATTGCTGTAGCGCCCTTAGCTGCATGTGTATGGGATGTCTCTCTAACAAGATATTTTTTTTTTTTTTCTTTTTATCACTAGCTGCTTCCTAATGGCTCATTCAGCAAATGTTGACCAGGTGGAGAGAATCGAGAGATGGCAATCATCCTATCACTCTGTAGTTCAGCGTCTGACACGGCAAAGAACAGTGTAGGGAAATGGAACTGATTTACCTTGCCTCTTTCCTGTCTTTCAGTAGCATCTGCCTTCATCATGTCTTCTGACCAAAACAAAGTGACTGTTGCTTCCTGTGAGACCACTAATGAGGAGCATCAGGTAGGTATAGCAGATTTGTTGATCATGTGGGGGCCAACTGGGCTGTAGCCAGCATCCGTCTGGATGGCGCTTTGAAGGAGCATGTTGACTCTTCCTCCAAGAGCTGTGCTGGAATTTATATGTTAGTAGCTTGTTGTGGGGGGCCTCAAAGCTAATTCAGCTGGGGAACAAACTGATCAATTATGTAAGACTTGACAGTTGTAAGACTTCTTGACAGCGAAAAATATTTTGGCTTGCATACAGTTGGCTGAAGTGCACTTGACACTTGCTAGTAATAAATAGTGAAAGCGAGGTTCAACACTGCCTGCAGACGTAGCTAGAAACTCATTTTAAATACAAAAATGACTTCTTGACACTTAAAGGCTGGAAAAAAAACTGAAAAGCTCACTAAGGCAGCCATGCATGTATCATAATCCAAAAGGTATTTTTAGGGATATCTCTCTTTATAAAGGGGCAGACTTTTCAATACCAGTGACTGGGGTGGGGGGGACTTGATTAGAGTAGTTTTGCATGGTTTGGTAGTACAATGCTTCTGACCATCATGCAGTGATACAAATGGAAAGATCTCATGCAAAAGCCTTAAGGAATTGTCCGGTGTAGAAAATTATCATATGAAGAAAACTACTCAAATCTGATGGGTTCTAAATCTATCTTCCCCCACACCTTCTCCAGGGTGTAGTAGGCAGAGTGACAAGCTTATCATTGGTCAGCTCAACTTATGACAATGTCTCTGATGCATACACTGCTACCAAAGAGAACCATCCACTCATCAAGTCGGTATGTGATGCTGCAGAGACTGGAGTGAAGACCATTGCCATTGCTGCAGCTGGTACTGTACAACCAATTTTGACCAAACTTGAACCTCACAGTGAGTAAACCAATGCAGGTTACAGGAGACTTTCATTTATAGTGTATAATGACTGCTTCCTTTCCCTGAATGAAGCTAGAAAAGCATGTGACACTAACGTATACGTTAGCACTGCACCTCCAAGTAGAGCAAAGGACCCTGTTGTTTGGGCTAAAAGATGCTTGAGATTCCTTCCACCCTTACAATTCATTCGGTCCAATGCTGTCCCCCCACCATCCTTTCCAAGGGGACAGAATGTACCTAAACACAGAAGAGACTGACCCCCACATACATACATTCCTGTTTTTACAAACAGCCTTTTTTAGTTTAACTCTTGTCCTACTTCCAAGTAAGATTTGGCACTGAAGAAAACTGCAATGGGCTCTAAGATTACATCTGACACTTTTTCTGTACAGTTGCAGCAGCAGATGAATATGCCCACAAGAGCTTGGACAAGCTAGAGAAGAAACTGCCAATTCTTCAACAACCAGCTGACCAGGTAATTGATTACTTCTTGGGGAAACTACTGGAAAGTAGCCTGCAGTATGCTGTAAGAGTAGACTTATGTTGCAATGTGCCCACTTATGTTGGAGTAATAAGCTGCTCAAATGAACAGATTGAATAAAAGACAGGTAGCAAATTCAGCTTTGGGATTCCAATGCAGGTGTGCATGTGCCCCTATTGAAACTTTTTCTTTCTTTCTCTCATGTTCCTTGTCCTCCCTTCCTAGGTGATCTCAGATGGCAAGGAGCTAGTTGTTTCCACGGTAACAGAAGCAAAAGATACAGTCACTGGAATGATGGACATGTCTAAAGATGCTGTGCAAAGTAGTATGGATGCCACAAAATCTATGGTGGCTAGTGGCATTGATAAAATAATGGAATCAAGTGTGGCGCACAAAGTTGCAAGTGGTATTGATACACTGCTGGAGAAATCTGAGGAGCTGGTGGACCACTACCTGCCAATCGCAGATGAGGAATTAGGTCATTATGCTTGGTGTACTGCACTGTCATACTAAGAAGATGAATGCCCTTGAATTTCTGGAGCTTCTCAGTTTAATCTCTGAAGTTTTGTTTGTTCTTAAAAACCTGGTGTGGTCTCCCATACTTGTCAGTGGAGGCCACCACTGAATACCTCCTGCCACAAAATATGGCTTAACTAGGGGTATCAAATGTATAGCCAAAGTGGCCAACCTACAGATCTGGCCTGCAAAGAGGCTTGTGGTTCAGATCCAGTGTGAGATAAGTGGGAGTACCTGAACTTATAAAAGCGATAGTGGAGAAGAGGACCCTTGGAGTAGGGCACTTGCCAGTCAAGGCAGTACTCTGGGCCTGCTGTTCAACCTACCTAGTCGCCCTGGGACAGTCCAGTGGCAGTGTAGTTTGCTAACTTGCAAATTCTGTAACTTCAGGGCATGAACAAAATGGCAATGGCTTCTAGATCTGGTAAAGGGATTGGTTTGGGTTTGTATTTGTTTTTTCTCTTGAAGAGAGGATGCTCTGGTTAACCTATTTGGTTTTGCAAGTAAAACCCAAAATAATTTGGTAAGAAGAAACTGTTGGGTTTTGTTCTGTGTTTTTATGATAAATAAACTAAGTTTGTTCTTGCAGTCCTTGGTTTTTTGGGGGGGGGTTTCTGGCTGGAAGTAGGAGCTATTGCAGTTACAGCTTGGGTATTATGTGGAACTAAGTGAAGTGTTCAAGGTGTTTTGGGGGGGGGAGGGAGGAAGGGAGGAGTTAACCATGAACCCCAAAAAATAAAAACTATATATCTAATCTTCAGTACCAGCTTCTAATTCTCCTGGTGTGATCAGTTTTGATCTTATCACCTTAGTGAAGTCCTAATCCGTGTTCTCACCTGCAACCTGCTTGACTTTTTTTTTCAGTTTAAAAAAAAAAAAAAATCATTTGTTTTTTTTTGTTTGTTTTTTAGATTTATTTAGCCCTTGGAGCATGCCCAGTGAAATCCATGGATCTCAACTGGAAATGCAGCCCAGAAAAATCTCAGTACCAGATGTAAAATTTGCAAAAGGATTACATTTGTGGTCTTCTATTTACACACAGCTAAAATCTTGCTCTCATTGTTCTCCAGTGAAGCTTGCATCATCACTGGAGGGGTCTGAGATGGCTTCCATTGAAGAGCAAAAACAGCAGAAGAGTTACTATGTGCGCCTGGGCGCTCTCTCAACTAAACTCCGCCATCATGCCTATCTGCACACACTGGGCAAGCTAAAACTATGTGGGCAAAGCACCCAGGAAGCCCTGTCTCAGCTTCAGCAAACAATTGACCTGGTAGGAAACGGATGTTTGTCACTAAATGCATGCTTCCTCTTAACTATTTGTCTAGAGTGGCTACCTCTTCCCAGGTATAACTTTTCTCCCTACTTGGGTAGGGTGGATACCATCAGCTCAAACACCTTTTTTTGTAAGATTTCTGTCAACTTTTTTTAAACAAAAAAGTGTACCAGAATGAAAGTAATTTGGTTTCTCCATAGTTTTCCATCTGGGTATTTGGTGCACTGGAGGAGAGGGATTACACTTCTGGAGGCCCAGGTGTAAGATCCAGGAAAGCTGATGGCTCTGTTGTGGGGTGTAGCTGTTTAGGGGAGGGGGGTGGAGATGTTTGGCAGGCTTTACCATGGTGGGTCCAGCATGGTCTAAATCCATTCAGTGTGCTTTGGGCCATAACTTGCTAAGAAGGCTGAATTCCCTCCTCCTCCTCTCCTGAAGTCAGACCCTCAAGTAGCTCATTCCTCTTTTTATTTTTAATATTTTTCAGATGGATTGTGTTAAGCAGCCTGTGGACCAGAAGCTTCAAAATGGCCATGAGAAGATGAACCAGAAGTGGCTGGCCTGGCTCAGGAAACAGCCAGGAATGAGCGAGGACAACATACCTGCACAACCAGAGGTATACTAAAGTAGTCCAAGGTGACTGGGTGTTTGTCCTAAGTAACAGCTAATGCTTCCTCTAGGAAGGGCATCTAGCAATAAAAGTACAGAACTAGGTTTTATTGAAGAGCTCCTAGGGAGGCTTTGCATTTCATACACTCCTAACTACATGGCATTAAACCTAGAAAGACTCCTGTCACCTTCACTTCCAAACTACCAATTTTGTCTCTTACAGATGATTGAATCTCAAGCTCTGACTGTAGCCTGCAGAGTTATCCAGCACTTGGAGGCCACCTCTCTTGCCCTGATGTCCAATATCCAGGGCCTCCCAGCCAGTATTTACAACCAGGTCCAACAAATCAAAGGCAACATAGAAGACCTTAATGCTGCTTTTTCCAGCGCTGCTTCCTTCCATGATGTTTCTAGCAGTCTCCTCTCCCAGAGCAGAGAGAAGGTGGCTGCTATACGTCGGTCTCTAGATGAGCTTCTGGAGTATGTGGTGCATAACATGCCCCTTACCTGGCTTGTAGGACCCTTTACTCCAGCTGGAGAGCATGTAGAGAATGACTACGTGAAGGACTAGGCAATCTTTGACTTTCTGGTAATAAATGATGTATGTCTGGCTCCTTGCAAGGCACATGAGGGAGTTCTGTGCCCTGGGGAATGTTGATTGTCTCCCGGAGGGATATTGGAGAAGTAGAAAATCTGCACAATTAAATGCATCTAGCACTCTCTTTCTTTTGTCATGAAAATTCATTTGTTCATAGTTGTGTGACCAAGCCTACATGTGATTTCACATGCAATGTTTCTATATGTATCTAATCCTTGCCAGGAATTGGATGCATTTATAGGGTAGATCAGAATGCTTCTGATGCTGAAAGGAAAAACAGTTTCTCTAACTATACCGGGCAAAAGTGAAGAATGAGGGACTGAGAGCCATTCCTGGAAGAAATGTATATCTAAATAAAAATTGTTAAAGCCTTAAGCTGGCTCTTCTGCAGATTAAATATCCCCTCTTCTTGTAATATAAAGGAACTTGCTTGTTCTCTGCCCTTACAGAACCGAACAGTGATAGCTGAAGGCCTACTAGATTCAGTACAGAGTGGGATGACATTTGGTTTGTCAGACAAGTCAATAGTCCCTTTTTGGAGAGTGATGACAAACCGGCAACCAAGCTCACAATAAGGGAGTTGGATTTTTTTGAAAATCTCTTAGGAGAAGAGGGAAGTCTTAGTTGCTCTTGGGTGTAGGTTTGTAGTGGTTTCTATCTAGTTTGGGCTCTATCATGTGGGCTTTGTTGCTATCTTAACAGCTCACTACCACAAACACAGTAGCTAAGTTGCCGACTCCCTGTTGCAAGGAAGGGTACCTATCCTAAGCAGCAACACTAAGCAGGCCAAGTACTAGTGAAACCAAGACCCAGCAAATGAGTTGAAGCATGGTTCCCCTGTCCCTGCCCAATTAGAACATCAGCAAAGTAAATCTTGAAAAAAATTGCGAGTAGCACCGCTCTAGCTGGAAGGGTACTAACAAAGTGCCTGAACTATAGCTGCTACTATACCTTCCTGAGTGGGCTATTTCTAGATGAGACTTCTGATCTCCAGTGGTGCCAGCCAGGTCTTAGTCTTGCTTGCTGGAGAGTGACTGACTATGCATGTCCAAGTAAAGGGCATCCAGATGTGAGAGTGTAGGGCGAAGTACTCCACCTCCAGCCCATGGGCCAGCTTCAGCCTATGAAACCATTGCATCTGGCTGGCAGGGCTCCCTACAAGTTGAAATTTGTTGGTGGGGGAGCTGGGGCTATCCATACCAATACCTTCCCTTGTTGCCAAATTCCCATACTCCCCTTTCTTCCCCCCACCTTTTGTTAGACTGTTAGTACTTATTGCTTTATTAGTCAGTACAGGTATGGCTAACTAGTGTGCTAAAAAGCAAAATCAGCTTCTCAGGGCCTAGGAGGGGAGCAGTTCTCACACAGTCCAGAGAGAGATGGGTTTTTTCTGGGGGGAGTAGAGTGTCTAGCAAACCTTGGAGAGAAGTGGCCTCCTCTCCCATGTAGCCAACAAACAAGAGCATAGCTGAAAGAAAAATGAACCTGTCCTGATACCTGGAAGTCCCAGTTAGTTGGAATCTTTCCATCCCTATATGACCACATATTACCAGACACCTAGTTCATGAAACAAATGTGGATAGTACCTCCCGTTTGCTGGACAAGGTGCATCAAACTGGACCACTGCTGAATGAGCACCAGCTAGGTACACAATGAATGGCCTAAAGGTGTAGTAATGGAGAGGAACAAAGAGTGGGTGTGTTTAATACTCAGCAACTACCTCCAGAGGAGACTACTACAAACTGAAGCAAGAGTTCAGCAGAAGACAATCATGTACTGGCCAGACATGGATCTTGTGTGCATCCCTGGGGCACAGTATATGGTGAGAGACTTTGTTTGTTGCCTAATTATTGTATGCTGCTATTGTGATCAATCAAGGTCTCTAAGATAACCAATGGGATACATTGCGAGTTGCTCATTTTGGGGATATTGCACTCTGCTCACAATTGAGCATAGGCTGCTGATTCTTAAAATCACGCCACCCTACCACCACATCTATTCCCCATGAGGTTGAATTGGGACTAGGCTCCCTTTCCCCTTCCTACATGGCTGGATAGGGCCCTACCACATCCATCCCAGGCACCAAGAGCTGGATCCAGCCCACAGGTGGGCCAGGGTCTGCTCATCCAGCTCTCTAGGGTGGGAAGAATTTAATACTACTTCTGTAGGGAATTTGTTGGGTAGGAGGTAGGAGGCTACTTTTTTTCCTCAGGAGAATAGGTAGGAACAACAGGAGCATGCAACTGTGTTGAGGTACATCTATGAAAAGAGGAAATAATTGACATTGTGCACAAAGGCTTCAAAGATTTGTGGAAAGGTCCAGTAGAAAAACATGGCAAAAGAAGAAAACCTGGATACTGTGTAGGGAACCTAGTAGAAGGTCCCCAGCCCACCAGCCAATAATGTTTCATCAACAAGCCTCTAAGTACTGATGCACAAAATATAAAGCTCTCTTTCCCTACAAATACTGGCAAGATGGAGACTATCACTCTAAAGCAAAGATGGAAGGGGGCTGGTAAGGGTGGGGATGGGAGCATAAATCTTCTGATTGGAAGTGGGGAGATATCTATAGTCCAAAACAAGTGTCTGCTTAGGTTACCTCCTATTTTAGGATGGAGCCAATCTAAAGTCTCTGGCCTAAGGTAAAAGTGTGAAGTGGCACGGATGTCTTAGTTGGTATTTGCCATAGATTGTACCACCAAATTAAATATCCAAACACCAGGGTGGTGGGGGTGGTCCAATTACTACAATATCAGCTGGGAATGAGACCCCAGTTGAGGGTTTGGGGGTTGGATTATGGTAGGCAATTTCTAGGTGCAAAAGATGGAAAAACCAATGGAGGGAGTGCTCTTCTTGATTTGCTGCTTATTACCAGGCGTGGATTGGCTGAAAACTTGAACAGGGAGAACAGCATTAATGAACTGTCAACTCATTCCTCTTGACCATAAGGGAAGGAAGAAAAGCAGAATAAAAAAGTTCTAGTCTTTGGAAAAGTCAGAACTGCTGAGCAGAATCCTGTAGGAGACATGCCTAAGAAAGGTGGGCATAGAGAAGGCAGACCAGGAGATCTACTTTAGAGACAACACTAGGGGCACAAGAGCATGCTATCCTGATGTGAAGGAAGTACCAAGAGCATAGCAAACTCCTGTTTGGCTACAAAATCCACTCTTCAGTAAATTAATGGAACAAGAAAATTTGTAACAAGGTGAAACTTGCAAACTTTTCTATTTCATATTTTTACTTCATCCTTCACAATTATGAACGGTCAGATGCTGACCACAACTGGCATCAGGGATCAGGATGCACAGATAACCTAGAAGAGGAAAGAACAAGTTAAGGATTACATGAAAATATCTAGCTTTTCTAAATCAGGAGGGCCATACAAGATTTGTTCTAGTGTACTCAAAGAGTTGGCTGAAATAATTGAAGAGGCAGTGGCTATTATGTGTGAGGAAATCATTGAGGTAAATGCAGACCTGTGATGTCTGGAAAATTGCACTGTTGTTGCTCATCTTTCTTACCTCTCCTAAGAGAGTAGGACCCAGGGAATTAAAGTGATTGGTTTAACTTTCATGGCTGGAAGATACTGGACCGTGTAACAAAACAATCAGCCTGTAACACTCCTAAGGGGAAGCAGGTGATAAGGAACAGCCATCGTGGATTTATCAAGATGAAGTCAGCCTACCGACCTGATTGCTGCCTTGTGACAAGGCAATAGACTTAGCACATGCATGAGTGCAGTGGATGTGATGGATCTAAACTTTGGTAATACTTCTGACATAGTCTCCTGTATCAGAATGCATTGTCATTCTCACTCTCGTGCATAAGGTAAAGAGATGTGTAAAACTTATAGGATAATCATGCTTTGAGAAGGTTGGGGGGAGTACAAATCTTTTCTTAAGGTGTGGGAAGGGCAGGGGCAATGTCCTAAATGTGTTTTTTAAAGGACAGATGTCCCTTGGAGATGGGGAATTCTTTTCTCCCCCCCCCACCCCGAAGGTCTTTGTTCACTGTAAAAGGAAGAATGTCCACCAAGGAAATTAATTTCTGTTTATTCTAAAAATGGAATAAAATGCTCATCTACTTCTTTCTTCAGAAAGTACACCACCCTTAAATTCAACCAGTATCTCTAAGACTGCCAAAACCGCTTCTGCAAGAGGGCTGTGTAATAGAGACCTCATGATTTTCAAACTTCTCCCTCTCTTGAACTGTATCAATAAACAAAACCTCTATGCAATTCCTTTAAATTAAGCCATTCATGTGATAAAATCCTGTTTTTACTGGAATACCAAGCAAACTGTGCAACCAACTTCCTTCTACAGGAGGAAGTCTTAAAATCTCCACCCGTGTCTCCTCACCTTCCTCACTAAGTACCCATCTCCTAGCATTCTGCTTAGTAGAGAAAATGTATGTGGAGTCACTCCTTTAATTAGTTTCCTGAACAGGTCCTTGCCTTCACTTAATATTTCTTAGTGAACGTAAGAGAGCCAGAGGCTCTGTTACTAGAAAGGGAGAACTACAACTAACTAGTCTTCTGTGCAAGTAAAGAAGCAGCCAAGATAAGGGCTGCAGGCTATGGATCTAAGCAGCAGTAAGGAGGACCAAGCAGCTCATTAGATCTCAGGGCAAACCTGACTCGAAGAAGGTGGGGGCTGCTCAGGAAGCCTTTGCAGGAGCCAGAACATCTGGGGGGGGGAGAGATGGCTCTTGAGTTTACCTGGCATGAGAAAAGGCTTTGTTTAAAGCAATAGCTTGTTTGTTTTGGAGGAGTTTTTAGGGGGTGGTGGTTTTTTCTTAGGGGATGGATCATAACTTTTGCTCACTCAGAACAGGGGGTGGGGGGAGAAGGCTGGTCTAAAGCGGCAACTTGCATTGATGTTCTCATTGCAACCAGTGGACAGGGAGTGACTACAAGGAGGTGGAGAGGAAGCGAAGGAGGTGCTTTGAGGGGCATGCTGAGCTTTGAGTCCCACCAGAGGGTACAAGGTACAAGAGGACTTAAAGGGCACAGGAGCTTTTGAGCCCTGCCGGGCTGAATACTAGGCAGGCCAGCTGAAGCCTACGAGGCAAGAGCCTGAGCCAGGCAGGACAATATAGAGGCAGCCTGAGGCCAGGGCAGGGACCCAGGAAGGGCAAGAGCAGGAGAGTGGAACTCAATGAGAGACAGGAGCCCAAGAAAGGTGAGAGTATGAGACAGGGGCCAGGAGCCCAGGGCTGGTGCCTAGAAAGTTGGCATTAGGCAAGGGAGCAAGCTAGATAAAAGGAGCCAAGGCCAGGAAGGCTGGAGTTCTCACAAAGGCTTTGAGGCCTGACACGCCAAACACCAAGTTGCCCAAAATGGCCCTGTTGAGATGATAACCCATGCAGCCCAGGTAACTTGAGTATATGCTCTCCTTCTCCAATTGAAGGGGATGGTTAGCTGGACGGTGTGCTGTGGGGTGGGAACGGCAGATTGCTCAGGTTCCCTCCATCCTATAGACTCAGGCCAGGACAGTCAGGGGACTGAACTATATACACATTTATTTACATAAACTTATCACAAGGGAAGGGAACATGGATACAAACATATGTACGATGTAAATATATATTTAGAAGATATCTAAACCAGTAACATAACAATAGCCTCTGGGTAGATGATATAAAACCAGTGTTCCAGATACAGTAAGTCACAGGTAAGTATCTGAGCTGAAACATAAACCCCAAAGATAAACTCAATTCCAAAGGAAACCCCAATGCCCTTAAGCTTTTCCCAAGCCCTAGGAAGAAGCTGATAATTTTAGCAGGGCCCTCTCAGTGGGACCTCCCCTTCCAGGAGTCCTTAACGAACCAGGAGGGACTCCCCCTGCCCTGTAGGAATCCTCTTTCCCTGCAGCTCACAGCTGCCAGGCCTGGACGGTGGTCCTTGTCCTCTGCGCCAGGCTGCTCTCTCGCCTGCAGTGGGCTTGGGGGGGGTTGCTGTCCCCTGGAACAGGGCTCCGCTATGCAGGGTTTCTGGGCCCTCTGGCTTGGCCCTGTTGGCTGCCTCAGTAGCCCGATCGCCATCCGGCTCTCCGGATTCAACCTTTTGCCATGGCTCGGAGGTCTCGGCTGCCTCATGTAGCACCAAGCTTGGTCCGCTCCTGGACCCTGCATGCAGCGCCTCCTGCACTGAGCTCCCAGCCTCGTTCTGGGGTTGAGGACCTGAGTCACTCGAGCACTCCAAAGGTCCTACTCCATGCTCCGGCCTCTGCACTGTGTCTCTGGTCACATGCTAGAGGTTGCAGGCCTGAGCCACCTCACGCAGTTCCCAGGGCCTGCATACCATGTTGCACACCAAAAGCCTAGCTGCTGGAGCCATCTACCGTTCCCTGCTGATGGAAGTCTTCAGGGGCACTTCTGGGCTACTGCTTTGCCCTGCTGGGCAGCTCTTCTCAGCCCCAATTTTCTCTCTTCTTGGTCCCGGATGTGTTTCCCCCATGCTGGGTATGCAGCTCCTTTTATACTCTCCAGGGCTCCACCCCTGAACTCTTCTAGACTTGAATGTTGCAGTCTTCAATCAGGTCCAATCAGGTCCATGGGCGTGGGGGGGCGGAGACATGGACAGACTCCTCTCCCCCTCCCCTCAGGACAGTAGTGTGACTGAACTCCTTTTGCTGCCTCCTGATTGGGGGATGAGCTCCACCAATCAAAACAGCAAGATTTCAAGCCCAGGACGCAACCCCAGCTCCAAAAGGCAAGCCTGCTACATTCATAGCATTTACAAGGCAGTAGGGGCAGTCAGAGGCCATGAATACAGCCTTTAAGTTACCAGGCGGTTGGGTATTTCTGATTTTTTTTTTTAATTGTATTTCTTTTTTAACATCTACCAGCTCTAATATTGACTGTTTGTGAAAGGAAGGGAGTGCGGGGAATATACCGTTTCCTTCCCTCCCTCAATACACACACAATTTATGTTTTTCCATTTATCACAAAGGAACTCTATGTCAAAGGAGAATTTAGTTCTATTAATCCAGGGTGGTATGCCACAGTCTGAATTATAAGATCTTCCTGATCTTGTTCCTTGCCCTAGTCAATGCATATGAGCATTCCCTGCTCACTGCAGCAAATGAGACAGAATGTTCTACAGGACGCCCAATTTAACACAGTACTCCAATTCCTTCCTAAATCAAAGTTCACTGAATAAGGCAGGGAGCTTGGGGAAAGAGGAATAATGTGATGTAATTAAACTGCATTAAACCATACATACACAGCACATGAATATTGCCCATGCAACCTTAGCATTGGTATTTCCTGGTTATTGAGTTTTTGATTTTGCTAGCTTTATTTCTTTTAAGGCACTTTTTGTCCGAGGTAGTATAGATACTAATATTAGAATAGACTTTATTTGATTAAAAGAGGGAGGTTGGCTGGGGTCCTGTGACCCTGGCACTCGTTCCTGCCATTGGCGGGGGGTCAGACTAGATGGCCTCCTCTAGGCCCCTTCTGACCCTAGATACTATGACATTATGATAACTGCCCGAATACCCTATATACAGGTTTTCAAGACAAACTTTATTCCAGCTAATAAAGTTACTATTGCAGCCAGAACTACCATTTTAGGTATAGATATTGATCTTCTAAATGGTTTGAAGAACACACCGAATTCCACTGTGTGACAGTTTAGCTGCTTTTGCCATGTGCTTGGTAAATGTTGGAGTAGCGTGCAGGAAATTAAGATTCTTCTGCAGATTAAAGGAAATGGAGAAAGGAAGGAGAAACCAGAAGAAAACAAAACTGTAAAAGTGATGCAGAAGTACCGCACACATCACAGGGAGCAAAGAAAGTAGCACAGAGCAAAAGAAACAAGTAGTAAATAGGGCTGATCAAAAAGTTGCATTTTCCTTAAAACAGCTGGAAAGAAGAAAAGCTTTGATGTGAAACTTTCTTTTCCTTCCTTCAGAAGGAAATCTAAATTCAAAATTAGGGGTTTGTACCCTACTTTTTTTTTTCCATGCTGGAAAATGGAAGGGAAAAGTTTAAGTTAAACGGTTTCTTCCCCTGAGGTAAACAAATTCCCTGGGTTTTTTGTTTCTGTGCAAACACACGCCACAGTTTGGCCAAGGAAAAATAATTAATTAAATTGGGGCTCTGAACACCCAGGCATGTTAGAGCCCTTTCTCTATCAGTTAGACTGTTTCTGAACTATGGAAGTTTCCTTGACGTGTATTGTTCAGAAAAACAAAAACTTTCTGCAGAAAGAAAGCTATAAAAGATTCATGTACTCTTGTGCCCTGCAATCTATTTTCATTTAAAAACAGTACGTGGAATTTTTTTTGACCTGCTCTAGTTTCTGGCTTTTAATGCAAAACATTGTACAAAAATATTTGGAAGTATTTTCCCTTTGCTTAAGCACTTTCTTAGGCCTACAAGCTTAGATTGGCTCTAATAAATAGCTTTCACAAAGAAAGAAACTAATACAAAAAGATGATCTAAACACTGAGGAGGGCATTCTTTCCCAGTCCTAACCGATGTAAAATCAGACAATGCTGATGAATTGGGAACTGTAGACTCCCTTACCTGAGTACATGAAAACAAAACAAATCTCCCCTCCTTCTTTATCCTCCTCCCTACCCTCCTTCCCACCAACCCAGATAACTTCTCCATGCGAATGTGAATAGGACAAAGAATGTGTTTAATTTAAGCAAGAATGGGCAGCTTCAATAATTAATCATTGTGTAGTGGCAATCTGGCAAAGTTAATTGTTGATTATGAAAACTCATGACTCTGAGCCAGTTAATATATGAAGATGCCGCTCTGCTCTACCTTCTGTTGAACAGGTCTGTTGTTCAAGATGTTAAACAATGCCAGACCCAAGAGAGAGTCTTGGGAAACCCCACTTGGTACATCCTCCCAAATAGACATTGAGCCATTTATTACTACTCATTGAATGGAGGCTTCTGCTGAAAACACCTCTTCTCTCCAGACATGCTTTACATCAAGCTGGCATTTGAAACAACCCTATAAAGACAAAAATCAATAGAGGCAGAGCTCTGTTGCCTTAGATTTCATCTAAGCTTGTTAGAGAAGGATTTGACTTGTACTGCATTAGATCAAACCTGGTTTACAAGCCACGTATTAAAGCAGAATTCAAATGGTAAGGAACAGTGACCTATTTTTAAATAAAGGTGAGTGAAGGAGCAGGGAGACTGAAGTTAAGACTCCACTCTGTAAAAGGGAGCATTTTACTGAAAGAAGCAGGTAGGAGTTATGAAATTCCTGGAAAATAGTAAGTTTCAGGGCAGACAAAGCTCTGTGAGCTACTTTGCCAACCTAAACAAGACGAGCAGCATCTTCAATGAAAGCCTTCGGGCCTTGTTCTATTTTGCACATGTTAAAAGTAGTTAAACTAGAGTAACCATAATTATTTTAGGGAAATCTGGCGGTGGGGGGGGGAGGGCGTGGAGTGCCAAGAGGCACACATGTACGCACATACTTCTACCTGTGCTAGGGCAGTGAGTAGCAGTGGGCAAGTCTGGAGCAGGTGTCGGGGACATGGTGCCTTTGCCACCAGAGCTGGGGCTGTGGCCTGGGGCCGGGCACTGTGCTCCCCAGCATATCTTTTCTCACTGGAGCTGGAGCCAGGGTTGCAGGCTGGGGCTAGGGGCAGCGTGCAAGCTCTGACTCACAGCTCCGGCCCTGTCCTGGCCCCTGCAGCCACATCCTGGCCAACCACCCCTAGGCTGTCCATCTAATCTGCTCCTGAATACTTCCAAGGATGGAGATCCCACAGCTTCTCTAGGTAGCCTGTTCTAGTGTTGACCACCCTCGTAGTTAGAAAATTCCCCTTATTTCCAACCTAAATTTCCACTGCTGAAGCTTGAGGCCGTTGCTGTTAGTCTTGTCCCTGTGGTAACAGAGAAAAGTCCATCTCTGTCCACTCTGGAATCACCCGTCAGGTATCTGAAGACCGTTATCCAACCCCCCTCAGTCTTTTTTCTTTCCAGATGAAATAACCCTAGCTCTTTCAGCCTTTCCTCATAAAACTTTCCTCCCAGACCCCTAATAATTTTTTTTCTGCACTTCGCTGGACATTTTCCAAACTGTCGCCATCTGTCTTGAAGTGTGGGGCCCAACACTGGACACAGTACTCCAAGTGAGACCTCACCAGTGCTGAATAGAGCAGAATAATCATTTCCCTTGATTTGCAAGGGACACTCTTGATAACATAGCACAGGATTCTGCTGGCTTGTTCTGCAACAAGAGCACATTGTTAGCCCATATTCAGCTTATGGTCTGCTGTTTACCCTTCAGCTCCGTCTCTCCATCTCCCTTCTGTAAAAGGAAGATAACATCATTCTTTCACAGGTGTTTTGGGAAGATACATTTATTAATAATTGTCAAGGATGTTAGTAGTATAGTAAGTACACCTCAGGAAAGCCCAGGAGAAACTTAATAACCTTGTTCACTGCACAAGATCCTGGAGGGAGTGGCATGGAGGCACATGCTGAAAACAGATAAAACACTGAGTAGATACCATTTCCACGTTCACCATCTGTCCATCACAGAGGGGGAAAAACAGGTCTTTAATTGCATGATCACTATGATAAAGTGCATCTGAGAAAGTGAAGGAACTTTCAGATTGTAGAAGGTAACCTTAAACCTAGGGTTTCCTGACTTCTAGTGCTTGATGTCACCACTTTAAAGCATTCTTTAATGTAGCCTTATTGTACTTATCCCTGTTTTTTAAAAGGGAAACTGAAAATAAAACCAAATTGTGGGCCACAGTGCACTGGGGACTTCCATCACTTCTGCAAAGGAGAAAGTAAAAGTTATCAGCTATGTGGCTCATCAGTACAGAGGATGATTCAGGCATGCATTGATAGAGGTTTCCAAAGATAGACTCTTAGGGATATTTTTTTAAAGGTGCAGTCACCTGAGAGTTATACCTGCCCCCCACGCATAACGCAAAGGCGGTAGGCTCCATACAGAGTGCATGGGAGCAATTTGGACACATGCTAACTAGGGGGCTGCCTAAGGCAGCATGCTGCCGCCCAGAGCTAGCTACCAGGAATCCTGCGTACTGCTGCCAAGGTTGTTTCTCAAGTTCCAGCCCACTCAGCACTTTACTCAGAGCTTCAGGGAACTATCTCCCCCAGGATAAGCAGTATGCTATCGTATAAAGAATTGGGTTGAGAGAAGGAAAGGGTATGTCTCCAGGTATGTCTCAAAAAAGCAGTGTCCTCTACTGCACTTTGCAGGAATCCCAGTTTGGCTGGGGTAAGAATAAATACTGGATTAAACCCCGGAGGAGGAGCTAGGTAGGGGAGTTAACCTAATCTTGCTTCCGGTCCCATTCTGCTTGAAGGTGAGGGAAGTAAAAGGGAAATAGCTTCTTGTGTTATCAAGAGTGTGAGGCATTACTGGCTAGGCCAAGAGTCAGAAGCTTATACACATGAAGCATTGCAGCTCCTTGAAGTAGAGTGCTTATAGAGCTTGGGTAGACTGAAGGCAGGTGTTTTCAGGACTGCGGTTTTGGCCTTAGTAGGTATGCAGTTCATTTGTGGGATCTGGCCCTTGCTCATGGTGAAAGACTGACAAGACCAAGCAATATTGGCTCTAGAGGTGGGTGCTCTTAGTGGGTGTACAGCATGTTGCGCCAGTATTCACGAAGTCCAATCCCTTCATTATCATTCTGACACTCAAGCCTGTCCTCGCAAGAGTCCTTTCTCTCCAAGCTTCCAGTCTTAGTCTGTCCTCTCCAGAGACTCCATATTCTTATTCCACTTTCCAGCCCTCCAACACTTGATCTAATTTTTAGTCCTACTCTCATCTAGACCGAGTGTCCCAGTCTCTTTTACCCAGGACCCAGTCCATGTCTACTTCATTGAGCTGCTTACCCATGTCCTTGCCCCCAAGTCCTTGCACAGCCAGTGACAGACACATTTTTCATCCACCACCCCCTCCATGCATACACTCATCACCCCATTTCAGTCTTCCTCCTGCTGTTCAAACCTATTTCTCTTCCGCTCCACACTATCTGAATTATATCAGCAACTAGACCCAGCCAGACTGAAAGTTCATTGTGCTAAGGTCTGTACAGGCATAACTAGAAGAAAGAAAAGAAACACGCATACCACACTGCAGGCAAGCAGCCTGGTATCCTCTTTATGATGGAAGAAAGAAAGCAACAATTCATATTCCCAGCACAGGAAGAGAGACTGAGCAACATGAGCTGACTTCACCTACGCATCAGAGGATGGTCAAAAGCCCTACCCATCCTCAAGCCCCCAGGAGAGATGGTACACTGTGCTCCAGAGAAAGGGATTGATTATTTGTTGACCTCAAACATGAAAGCTTTCCTAGCCCAGGCCAGCCTGAGAACCAACATGAAAATCCAGTGACCTTAACAACCTATGCAAAGTGTGGGAAGAGCAGAGGTCCTTTTACTACTCGCAGACTAGAGCAGCCGCCATAGCTCGGGCTGTTATAAAATGGCAGAGGTGAATTCTATTCCTGAAGACCCATACTAAACCCAGATTATTAGGCTTTCTTCAGGAAGGATGTGTTTCCACACACACAGCAGTTCAAAAGCAACCCTAGCCATGTTTAATATTCAGCACAGTCCATCTGCAGGAAAGCAGAAATGCACCCGTGTAAAATTGCACTGTATCAGAATATCAGCTTTTGGCAAGGCCTTCATTTCAGATTCACTAAAAATACACTTGAGCATTTGCTGCGTGGAACAGCAAACCCTGTAAGAGACACATTCATAAAGATTCAGGATGGTAAATGGCAGGTAATGTAAACACCACTTTGAATTGTATTTTAATGCCCTCATAATGATCCCGTCACAGCACACAGCTTGCTTTCTACTCTACTTTTCTAAGTGGCTGTGGTCAAGCAATGAAAACTGCAGGGTACAGAAACATAGCTGTGAAAATTACTGATCTCCTCCTGCACTATTGATCAAATAAGAACGGGAGGCCTAAAGAGCAGTCTTTCTTCAGAGGCCAAGCCAAAGTCAGGCTTTATTTCTGATTTTTCCACTTCAGTGGAATACTGTAGTGTCTAACTTCTGGATCCTATAATTGATAGGGAAGGACAAACTGCTTGGAATAAGTTACACACCAATCCAAAACGTGGGAGGTGGGGGGGAGAGGTGCAGCTCTGATAAAGATTTAGATATTTCCTGCATTATTCTTCTTGTTTATAGCAGGAAAAAAATATTCCTAAATTGTGTTCTCCTGTTAGACTTGCAAACTGAAAGGAAGTTTTATCTGGATAAAAATATTTGCCAGGAATATCTAGTTTAATTCCAAAACTAGAGATTTGAATAGACTTCCCCAATCTTTACGTTTTCCTAAAGTTTCTCTAGGTTGAACCTGCTATACTTTGGACCCAAGAAAAAGCACAAATTTGGGGTTCACGTATTCAGTACTTTCAAATGCGTGAATGGCATCGATAATCATTTGCTGTATATCAACTCTAACACTGTCTGACTACTACTGTAACCATCTTTACCTATGTGCTTATATGGCATTCATGTTTTCTAGTTCCTAGCTCAATAGTGACCCTCCCTTTCCTTCCCCTCAATGCTGAGGAGATTCTATTACATACACACACACAAATACACTCACACACACACACACACACACACACACACACACACAGAGTCATGATGCAGCAGTATCTTAAAATCGCTCTGTGTGAGAGAAAATGAATACTAGGGCAATGTAGACTCAGACCCATTTTTACTCTGATGTGGCTTCCAAAAGACTTAGGAAATATGTAAGTCAAGCAAAACTGGTTTGTCAAAGAAGCAAAAAACATATGGACATTTTTCCAGAAGTGTCCAGGATTCTCACACACATCTCAAAAGCATTTGATCCTAATAATTTGGACACTGCGCTTCAGTGTCTACTCTGCATCTGAGTTCTTGAGGCACTAAATATTAGTGGACTGTTTGAGAAGGTAGCTGAAGCAAAAGTAAGATAAATACATTTAAGAGACACCAAGATTTACAGTTTGGAGAAAACAGACCTTGAGTCATGCTTGAAAGAATAAGTGGCATTCACACTCCCCTTTCACCATAAGCCATGTTGGACCCTCTCCCATCTCCCTTTTCCTAACATTCCTTCTCTTCTTTTTCAATAGAAGGCATCATCTATTCATCCTAAAAACAAATTATTTTGAATCCGGGTTAGAACACCTGACTGCGAATCAAATCAGTAGATCCTTCTTTTCATTACAAGGCTACCCACCGGTCAAACAGAAAAATGAGCTGACTAAAGAAGTGAGGCCAAGTCTGGAATGACTTGGCAGTGGGTCTGAGAGGTCACTTTTGACAACTGCAACAAGGCAACAGGAAGGAGACAAAAAACCCGAGTCAAGCAGGTTTATAGGTACATTTGGATTAGAAATAGGGTTTGGGTGCATACCTGGCTGCAGTACTCATGAAATTATTTCAGAGAAAGGGTTCCCAGTTGTGTATACTTAACAATAGGAAGAAACAGTTCCTGTTAAATATTTATTTAGAAATGGGCACAGAGTGTGGGTACAGTATGTTCACTGTATAGTACTTTGATTTACCATGTAGTAAAAGCCAATACCCAACACAGAGCCCTAATATATAATAAATCATTCTAATGTGGGGTAAAATTACCCCTTGAATAGGGGGCACCAACTTTACTGCATGGGAAAATATGCTATGTAGGTGCTGGCATGTGTCCACTCTCCGTTTTCATCCTTGGGTAGCTCCGTGCAAACTGGCTTCATGCCACCTCGTGGCCAGCTAGGCTAAGTACAGACAGTCAAAAAGCCTGAGGCTGAATCCATTCAACCTAGCCGTCTTCCTCTGAACCAGCGTGTCCCAACCAGCGTGCCACAGCACAGAAGTGTGCTGTCAGGAATGAACAGGTGTGCCACAATTTCTCTGTGGCAACGGTCTACAATAGGTCTGAGGATGGGGAATGCCGTAACAGGTGTGCCACAGGACATTTTTATTAATGTAAGTGTGCCTTCAGTTGGAAAAGGTCGGGAAACAGTGCTCGAAGCTGCAGGTTGAACAGATAGCCAACTGAAGTAACATGCAGTTTTCAATTGGGAAAAGGCAGGGGGAGGCCTGCACTGATCCAGGCCAGTAGACGGGATGCTAGAGCACGTCTCCCAGCCTGCTGGCCATTGCCAGCCCAGCCAAGTGTCCCCAGACCCCTGCCGTTCCCCCGCAGGGGGTTGAGGAGCCCCCTGTCCAGGTGCTGGCCCACGTTGGGGGAGCCTCAGCTTGGATTCCCCATCCCAAGCAGCCCTGGGGAACTGAGAGGAATTCCTCCTCCTTCCCTGCTGCTGATTGCTTCAGCCACTGCCATGGAAGGGAGAAGGAACTCCTCCCAGCCAGGTGCCTGCCCCTGCAGCCCGGTGTGGGGGGTTTCCCTCTATAACTCAGGTACACCCTATTCAGGGTGTGCCCTATTCTCACTCAGGTGTGCCCTATTCTCAGTCAGATGGGATGTGTGTGCATGTGTGTGGGGGGGGCTGAGAAAGGGATGCCAGAATTTCAAGCGGATCCCTCTTTCTTCTATGGAGTTAGCCCAAACCCGAAGTTCTTAACTCTATACCATTTATTGAGTTAAAATATGCATAAATATAAAAACTAAATATCATATACATATATTTACACAGTGAACATTAACCAGTGTCAAACCCTAAATAACACAAATCCCTCCCAACCACAACCCCCAGAGAAAACAATATAGCCACAAAAAAACCCACAACTTCCCCACCCCACAGTGGGAATCTGTACTCAATTAAAGGGTGATGCAAAGTATAAGAGTGGAAATGTAATTTTCCCATTAAGGAGGAACAGTTCCCTCTTTCTTAATTGCAGAAAGGTAGACAAATGGACCCCTACCCAGTTAGGGGCCTAGCATCCAAGAATGCAACAGGGTGCTTTTCAAAACTTCCTCTGTCTTATGATAACACTATTTACCCATCACAATAAAACAATTTCAGAAGCATTAACACAATACAATATTTCAATTACACACTATGAGGCGTAAACATGAACAATCTTAATAGCATCTATTTCCTAATATAGTCCTTGACCCATGGCAAGAGACAGTCCTTCCAATGGGGTCCCTTGGGGAGGGGGGGGTGTCCAGGAAGCACCAGGGCCCCTCCCCTTAAGACCTTGACTAGGCAGGGTGCTGCTCACACAGCCCCTTCTCTGGGTTTGTCTGCCCCAAATGTCTTTCCACTGTGGGGCCTAAGGGCTCAAGGACTCGCGCTCCCTCAGGTGGTGGTGGTCAGGGTGCAGCTCAATGGAGTCTCCTCTGCTGGAGCGCCTCTCCAGGCCTCTCCTGCACCGCTGGGCTCCTTCCCACACCGTGCCCCACTCTGGGCACTGAGGGCTCAGCTCCTTTCAGCTGCTGCTGGCTCCTGGGTGCTGGGCCTCATGCTGCAGCACTACTATTTCCCTGTGCCCTGGCTTCGGCACTAAGTGGCTAACCCAAGCAGCCTCCACTGTTCCCTGGCTTCCAAGGATTGGGCCCATGTGCCGCCTTGCACACCGTGGGACCTAGCAGCTTGCCAGGAGAAGAGGACTGAGCCACCTCACTGTGGCCCCCAAGGCCCTTGCCCCATGCGCCGTCCTGCACACCATGTGGCCTGTTGGCCCAGCCAGGGTTGCACACTCAAGTCACCGCTTGCAGCTCCCGAAGTCTGCGCACCGAACTGAGCGCCGTGATGGGCCCAAGTAGCCTCACACCGCTCCCAGGGCCACGTCTCCCCACACCATCCCCACTCAGGCTATTGATAGCACACGGTCTCACACCACTTCCAAGGCTGCTTCTCTAGTGGCAGCTTCAGGAGCCTTGGGCCTATTGCCCACTGGGGGAGAGCTGCCCAGCTTTTCTTGGTCCGCTCTTCTTGAGTCCCTCACTGCTCCTGCCCCCACCCCTGAAGTCTGCCAGACCTGTAAAGTGCAGTCTTCAATCAGGTCCAGGGGCTCCTCACATACCCCCCATCCCAGCAGCGGTGGGGCAAGCCCCTCCCAGCTGTTACCTGATTGGTGGAAATGTTCCACCAATCCAAAGCGTCCTTTTCCAAGTCAGGCTTGCCAGGCAAAAGCAGCACGCCTGCCACACCTCCACCCCAGCGCAGGGTCTCCCAGACCTGGGAAGTCCCAGGGAGCTGAGAGGAATTCTTCCCCTCCCCAACCCCTTGCCTTAGCTGCTGGGAGTCTCAGGGATAGCCCAGGGAATGGAGGAAGTTCTCCTGCTTTTCCACAGCCAGTTTTGCTTTAGCTGCCGTGAGACCAAAGCAAAACCAATGCAGGGGAGCAGAGGCATTTCCCTTCCCCCCCCCCGCGACTCCCAGCAGCTAAGGTAAGGGAAAGAATCCCCTCAGCTCCCTGGGGCTGGGGTAAGGGAAGCCCCCCAAGGTAGGAGCTCCCCAACATCCCCATGCTGGGCTGCAAGGGCAGGCACCTGTCCTGGAGGTCTTCTCTCTTTCTCCTGTGGCAGCCTCTAAAGCAATCAGCATCTGGGAAGGGGGAGGAGAGAGAGGGGAAGACTACCAGGGTCTGAAAAGCCCACATCACAAGGACTTTTCCTCCCCCCCCCCCGTGTGCTGTGTAGATCCTGGCTAGGGAGGCTGGGCATCTGTTCCCCTGAACCCCCCCAATCCCTATGGGCTGATAGACACAGGCAGGAAGCAGGCTAAGGTGCAGAGGGGCGAGGCCGTCCCTGCTGCACTAGAACAGGCAGCATAGTCCAGGACTGCAAAGCATCTTGGGATGCTAGGGGACTCTGAGCTAAACTTGACCAAGGAAGGGATCTGGGACAGAAGTTCCACAAACCGGTTTGACCTAAATCTGTTAAGTCTGATACTGCATCCAACCAGGTGCATCTTAAACTGGTTTAGGTTTATGTGCACTGAGCTTCTGTTCTGCTACAGGTTTAAACCAGTTTATGTGTAACTTCTCTCCCTAGCCATCGTGTATTAGCACCGATAATGGGAATCTTGCTAAGAGAGCCAGTTGTAGATCTTCCCTTCATTTCCTTCAATTTATTCTTTCTATGCATTCTTCCTCAGAGTAAATTTACTAAGGAGCAAAGTCAGGGTTAAAAAAATTACTCTAGTTCCAGCTCAAAGCATCTAACATTTTTAATGAAAAATTTCTCTTGAGGCCCCAATTGATTTTTTTTAAAACCCCACTTCAATCTCCTCCATTTTTCCACAAAAATGTAGTAGAGGCTCAGGCTTATAGATGCAGAGGTATCCTCAGGACCTGGGATTAGACCAGACACACTCAGAAGCATGACATTACAAACCCAGTAAATTTAATGTGCTGAGGAAATGGTAGGGAAAGGTCTCTATTTCTGTTTATTTTAATAATTTATGGTTCATAAACAGAGGCTTGGAGAAAGCTTGCAGATGCAAGAAGGAAAGTTGAGGAAGGAGACATCAGTTCTGTCCCTTAGTGTCCTTGCTATGGTAAGGAAAGATGAACAGAGGAGATGGTACCAGGTGCAGAGAGGCTCCAGCTAAGCTGTGCTGGCTGAAATAAGTCAGTTCTGATGGGACGCTCCAAGCATATTTCATATTTCAGGGTCTCACTTTGCAAGGTTCCAAGTACATCCAAGTCCCACTGCGTTAAATGAGACTTGAAACTACCGGGTGGCATTCAGAATCAGACCCTAGTAATGGGTTGCAACAAAGCGCTTATCCCAAGGGTGGCCACAGTGCCCCATGGAGCCAACTCAGCCCTGGCTGGGTCTACTCAGCCCTAGCTTGATCCATCTTTCTGGAGAACCCACCCCTTTGTTTGCCCCCACGATACCTTGATGCTTTAGTCTTGAAGGAAGGGAACTGGCCCCAGGATTTTCCAAGCCTGATCTCACTCACTGCCTCACGGGCTTAATTACATATCTTGGGGTACCTGTATATGCTCGTCAGGACTCTGCCTTCCTGGCCTCAGTCCCCTCTTTCTATCGGCTGGTTCCCATGGCCTAGGCCCACAGCCACGGACCTGACTTCTGGGTCCCGGCCATCCTTGCACCTTGTCTCTGCCCAGTTTTTGGGATCTTCAGCTCCCAAATGCAGCCCAGCTCTGGGCTCTGCTTGCTCATTCTGCTTTAAGCCTTTGCCCAGCAGGGCTCAAGGCAATCACATGCCCTAGGACACTGCTGGTCACTGGCCTCCCAGAGCTGCTGCAGGTGGTTTCTGATTTGGTTTGCTGGGGCAGCCTCTGAGAGGCCCCTTGCTGCTGAGCCCCATGGCATTTCTATGCATGTCCCTGACTCCTGACGTTGCTGTTGCTGCTGGCTCTGTAATGGGTGTTTGAGTCTATTCCACCCTTAAGTCTGCACCTGGGAGCTGGTCTGGCTGGCAGGCCCTGGGGTTTGCTCCCCCTTCTCAGTAATGGGGTAGGGGCTGCTACATGGGAGTACCGTATTTACCACAATGCATGTGCAGTCCAGAGGCCTTTGCATTTCTTATAAAGTTTGAAAACAGCTTCTCACCTCAATGGGATGATAAAAGGGACTGCCTCTTTTTTTCCCAAATTCTCAACAAAAAGGTTCCAAGCTGTGCTCTTCCCATCAGCAATAAATAAATAGAGGCCGAATTGAGCAGTACGGTCCCACCTTATCTCCACCCCCTCCTCTCCTGCACCCTCCTGCTCCTTTTTTGCCATAGACATGCATGGTCTTTGGTGGCAAAGAAAAAAAAATCTCCTCTAGCAGCAGTGACCTACCAGCTGCTCCTCATGAACCAAGCACTGCATCTGCTTCTCTGCCCTCCCCACGGTCAGAGCTGGACCTGGAGCCACTACAGGGAAGGTTCAGGATATCAGGAGAGATGGGGACAGGAAGGTGAGGTGCCTGCCAAGATCCACTGTGGTGCTCCTCACCCTCTTCAGGCAGTGCCTAGAGTTTGTGCAACAATTGCCTACCCATCATTACACTACTGGCAATACAAAAAACTTCAAACACTTGGGGGATTCAAAATCTTCATTGCGGGGGAGAGGGGGAGAGACACAGAATTCCAAACAAACTCTTTCCTCTAGAAACTTTCTGTATGAATCCAGACTTGAAGCATGTTTAGAATTATTGCTATCTAATAGAAAAGAAGTTAAGAGAAATTTTCATCTGGTGAAGTCTGGCACAGCTTCACTTACTTGCCCCAGCTAAGGATCTGGTCTAAATAAATTCATTGCCTTTCATGGGGTCTCTTTCTTAGCACCTTTTTTTCAACATTGGGATTAAATTTACTGAGCGCAGCTAATCAAGGTGTGTTTAAATGCCACTTGAGCCGTAGTCTAAGAGCCAGCTTTGGGCAGGGATCCTGTGAACTAAGTATGTCTTGCAGGAATGACCCATAAACTTTTGTGGAGGAGCCATCTCCTCATTCACTCACATGCATCTGCTGCAAAGTTGGAGTTGAGTAAAGGCGTGGCCACAGTGTTAACTATACAGAAAAAGCACTAATGACTTTACAGGAGCATGTAGTTTTACTTTAATCCAGGTTAAATTAAAATCATTCTTCCTTTTTAAATCACATGTCAAAACATTGAATCCAAGCTAAAGTAACATGATTGTACATGCTTGCTTCTATCATGGGCAGACCTTTTTTCAATACCCAGACTCTCATGCCATACACTGAACTAAGCCCCAAGATACAGGTCAAACATCTGCATCTTGGAACAACCCTCACCTCATCTTAAAAGTGAAGTTGCTCGAGTTAACTGGCAAGTCAATGGGCTTGAAAAAAACAAGGCGGAAAAAGCCCTAGTGCAGAAAAATCTCATGGTTGCAAGTGATTTGTTACAAGAGACATTTGAATCCTCTACTATTGTCACATCTGTCCCAGGCGAGACAGACTCAACATTTCTGCTTGTCAGTTCAGCTGGATTCAATACATCCATGGTGTCAAAAACTGACAGGAGACATTGCCTCTCCCAATGCCAATTAAGCACAGTGTAGGACACGTGGGCTAGCAATGTTTTCAACAACAGATTCAGCAGAGTAGACTGAAGAGAGTAACTCTCCCCAGCACATTATACCAGAGAAGGAAATTCAGTAAATTCTTCCATTTAAGTCCATTGTGTTTGATGGACTCTCCTCACTCATCTCAACATAGTCTCTGTTCATCTGCTTCTTCCTGTTTTACTGCTCCTAGAAATGATGATTTAATGCGGCAGTGGATAAGCAAGCAAGGCACTAAGCAGTGAAAGACCCTGGCTACATATTTGTTTTTATTATAAAATTGTGTAAATTTAGGACTCAGTGATTTTATTAGGAGACCCCTTTCTACTCAGTGGCCACACACAAAAAAGCAGCAGCCAAAACTCACAGAAACCTCAAAGCTGCTGCTCGTCTCCAGATGTGAGAGTGCATCTTTATGGGGAACGGTCAACCTTCCCCGCCCCCATGCAGAGATACAAAGGTAAGCGGGTCAGGGAAAAAGGGTCCCTAAAGGCAACCACAGTAGTAGACTAATCAAACTCAAGCAGTTAAACATGCTTGTAAAGCAGCGTTGGCTCCTCTAGAGACTGCAGTGGTGGCTTAAACCAAGTCCCTGAAGGGTTCATTCACCTGTCAAGTCTGAGTCCATGGGTCTAGACAAAAAACAAACAGCAACCACTCTGCTTTCATGCCCCCATCCAGCCTTTTACACTGGTCATAAAGGGGAACACTATCTTATTTTCAGATGGAAAATATTTACCAGGAAATATTCAGGAAAAAAGAAAGACAAACAAAGTGATCAGTTTGGGCCATGATCAAGACCAGGGGTTATCTACTGGGGGTATGCATGCCCCTGGGGGCACTTGAGAAGGCCCTAGGGGGTACACACAGACGGGCGGGGATGGAGCACCGCCATGCACCATCCTGCGCTGTCTGCCCGGCCAGGTAGAGGGAACGGAAGCTAACATGCAATGTGCAGACTCCTCTCCCCACCGCTCAGCAGCCAGGGGTACATTGCCCCACATCTGGCCATGGGGGCGGAAGGGGTGGTGTACAATGATCCAAAAAGGCTGAAAACCCCATGATCTAGACCTTTATAGTATGTAGAAGTCATTAAAGTCACAGACATTTTATGGCTGGAGCAGGTCCCAGATCAGATCTTTAGGATATTATCCTATGAATGAATGAGCAAGTTCCATTGGCTAAATATATCAAAAGCAGAACCAAACACCGAGGCACAGATAACAAATAGAAGTAATAACAAAACTAGTTAAAAGCTAACAAATGCCTTAATGCTTCTTCAACAGAAGATCCAATTGACCTTTTTTCCTGAACCCAAAGTTTTTTGTTCCCACTGATGAAGACGAGGTTATGAGAACAATTCTTCCTTGGCAGAAGAGTGTTGGCCTCAGTGGGTTTAAATGAGGAATGAAATTGGATGGCCAGGTTTCATTCTTTTAGAACATAATTACAGTAATGTACAGATGCCCCAACCTAAACCAGGAGTCATTATGATAGACGCTGCACCAAAACACCTAGTGAAAAACAGCCCCTTTGCCAACAAGGTTACAATCTATTTCCAGGTGCACAAAGCTTCTCCAATAATAAAGCCACTTTTTGGCACTTAAACATGAAGGGTGCATTCAGACAAGCAGTCACATGTATTTCCCCCGGGACAAATAGCAGCAGCACAGAGCTGTCCCCGGGGAACGCCCTTGCATAGGTGCTGTGGCGCATGGCAAATTGCCCCAGGTGGGGTAGAGGAGGCTGGGGTTGGCACCTGGGCTGGCCCCAACAGCCTTACCTGGGGTCTTGGGGGCCTTCTGGGGCTGCAGCAGTGATGACCCCAGTGCATGGAGCCCAGCCAGAAACCTGAGCATGGGTCTGGCTGGCCAGGCTCTGGTTTTGACCAGTGTACACTGCAGCCATGTGCACTGTCCTGCTTTTTTTTTTCTTTTGTCCCTTTTTGTTTTTTATACTGGGAGTTCCTGGTATCTAATTTTGCCTCTGCACTGCAAATATGCAATGTGAAGAACCTATTCACATGTGGCATGCTCATTTTGTGGCACCTCAAAAGCCTTTGAGTTGCTGCAAAGTGCATCTGTGCGCTCATCTGGACACGCCCAAAGGTTCAAAATTAGACACTCACTATAAATAGGTACTAGTGACTAGCAGAAGACCACTGAAGAAGCAGACTTCTCTTGTTTCAAGTCCAGTTGCCAGACATAAAGCTATAGTTCACTCATTAAAAAGTTGGAATTACTTAGAATAGCTTCAAAACTCTTGCTCTATAGCAATATACAGTGCACACAGCATAGTCTTTGAATGTAGGCTTGTGTTGAGAGGCAGAGGGCAGAAGAGGTCAAAAAGAATATCTCCACTGTACTAGAAGCATTGTAAACAGATTTGTATGAACATACCAATACGGAAGCATGAATAGACAAAGAAACATTTTCAGATGCAGATTAGATTGTGTATTCTGGGAAATGAGACATGCATAAATATATTTCATACACTCCAATGATGCTTCCTAGTCTTATGCAAGCAATAGCAAAAGAGATTCCAATTTTACTACACTGACAATGGTGAAACTCAAATATTTCCAGTACTAGTATTAATGTAACTAAATAGAAGGAACCTGGGCCACATTCTGCCAAGAACATAAAATCCACATTAGACTAAAAAATATAATGAAATAGATATATCTAAATTGTCCAATGACTCTTAAAAAGTCTACTACTTTCCACATGTGCCTGCTATGGAGCTCCATTATTCAGGTTCAACCACGTGCCACATTAAACACTGGTAGCAGGGTTTGAGTCTTATTGTAGCCGTGATGATCTAGGAAATGTCAAGGGGGAAAGCTTTTTGTGATATCTTTTATGTCTGGTACTGAGGAAGGGGACCTGATGCCTAAAAGTTTGTCCAACAGCTCTCCCAACTATCCAGTTGGTTCAATAAGAAATATAACAAAAAGCTGTTAAACACTGGGATAATTCACATCACAGGTTTATATATTGATGTGAATTACACAAGGATCTGACGTCAACACAGAGTTTCCTGGGGGAAAACCTCTGTTAGTATGACCTGCTAGAAAGTTCTTGGTGTCAGTGAGATACCAGAGCCAGCTGTATTCATTATAACAGGCAAAAGAAACATTATTGAGTAAAACTAAAATGCCAGCAATTGACAACCCCAAGTAGGAGGACTAGATTCATGTTGCCAGGCATATGAGGTAAAGATCAAACACTTTACACTCGGGGCTTCTCAGGCAGCTTCATGTCATGTCCAGACCCAGGGGCAACAAGCCACATGCTCCAGAGTGTGGTGTCCAAATGGTTTTAGGAGATATGGATGCACAGCACACTGCAGTAATTGGGCACCCAGATGACAGATGTGGATTGCACACAGTGAGAACTGAATCTAAGAAGACAATCTGAAATGTAAGAGACAGAAAGCCCTCTCTGACCCTGCACTGATGAAATACCTGTATTAGTACAAACAAGTAGGCACTGCAGTGAATACTCTGGACATATACCAGTATAGCTCCATTGACTGGAGAGTTATGTCAATTTGTACCTAAAGACAAAATATGAGAAAAGCTTCTCTCAAAAGGGAGAAACTCCACGTACACCTGAAAGTCTAAGCCAGAGAAAAAACATCTGACAGTGAATGTGTGTAGAGCTTTTTTGTCCAGGAAACTGTTCAAAGTTATCACTGACTCCTCTCCTCACACAAACAAGAAGACATCTTATATTTGGTAAGTAGGTGGAAGCTCTTACTGCCATAGGAGAGCATAGTAGGTACTATAGTATATTCCATAGTAGGTACTATAGTATATTCACTGCATGTAAGATTGAAAGCTTTTTTTTTTTTTTAACCAAACAGATTTAAAAAAAATACGACCAGCATCAGGAATAGAACATTTACATGTGCTGGATTTAGAGAAAGCTTTGCACAGAAAGCAGAAAACCTCAAAGCATAGCAGGGAATCCAGTTGGAAGCACACCATCTATATATCCTCATGTCGGAAGAGATTTACTCTGAAAAAGTTCAATATATCAAAATAATCTTCACAGGATGGTATGCACAAAAGATGAAAACCATCCTGGTGCAAAAAAAAGTACCTTGCAAGGCATGGATTTCGAGAAAGCGCCACTTCCAAAGGAAAGTCACTGGAAACCCCACCACTAAAATCCAGCAAGGATGGGGTAGGGGAGAAAGAAAAAGGAGAACGCTGGCATTCTCCATCCAAAGGTCCAGCAGATAAATGTCTCTGCCAGGGTGGCCCCTCCAGAACTGTCAGTCAGAGACAGCATCCTCCCCCTCTTACACACCTGGGGAGTTTTTTATGTGCATAGGTTCTTTTACATCATCTAGGTGTTGCAAGACTTACCCCAGCAAGACAAGGAGCGCTGGAGAGATGCAAATCGAACACTAGCAAAGGAATCCCACCAAGAAAAAGAAAGGTTCAAGAGTCCTGGGTACAAAGTCCTATAATCTCTGGTTTATGGAAACAAAGCTAAAAACAGAGCTGTGGGCAGAACAGGACAAAAGGTGTATTTATAGGTCAGGAGAAATTATCATTGCAAGAGTTTGAGGCATATAAGCCATTATGGTACGTGCTTAAGGCAACTGATTACTATGAGAGGCATTACCATTTCTGGGGAAGGAAGCAGGGGCAGGGGGGATTTTCTAGCTCAGGGCTTCTTGCATCTTCCCCAAAGCAGCTAGTACTGCAAAACCATCAGAACTAGGATACCAGGTTAGATTGAGCATGTTGCAACATTATGAAGAGATCAAGTAGAAGTCCTGAAGGTATTTTCTTGAGCCTCACTCAGACTATGAAAACTAGGATTGAGATTTTTGAACTGACAAAAAAAAAAGAGGAGGGGAGGGGAGGGAGGAAGTTCACCATTCTGGGATGCTGCAATCCTGGACAGAACATTATTAAACAAGAATCAGCAGCTGAAAGCTAAAGCCTGATAAATTCTGAATTTAGGATGCTCCATGACTGGAACAGCTTGCCAGGGGAAGGGATACACTGGACGCTTCAGAACAAAACTGGATGAGATTCTGGAGTGTGTGCCTTTAGACACACAAATATAAAATAGTGGGATTAAATGTGCTTCCATTGTACTGTGATTATTTCCTATAAACCCCCCAAAATGTTTACTTTCTATAGTGGCAGTCTCCATTACCCCCACCCCAACCTCAAGGAGCTGGTTTTGGTGTTGTGTTAGAACAAGTATCTTGGAGGGGAAAAATGACAAACACGCAACTGGGCAAATTAATCCCAGGTACAGCTTTTGGGTGGAAAGCAAATACATTTCTTTGATTCTTCTAAACAGCGTCGAAATTGTAACGGTTCAACAGTTGCCTCACTGATGCTGTAACTACAGTGTTGGGCGGGGGGGGTTGCATCCTGAAAGTAAGTACTGATTTTTTTATTTTATTTTTTTAGAAAGCTCAATTAGCAATTTCATCATTTATTTGGAGACCCCGCTTTTGTTCGTTGCTTCCAAATGACCCACAAAACGTCTCCACATCAGTTGTCTAAAAACTTTTTACCAACCTCAGAGCTGTGAGGTTGGAGCATATTGTAGCTGTGTTTGTCTTAAACAGTGTTCTCATTTAAAAAACAAAACAAAACAAAACAAAAACCAGGTAGGAATCACTGCCAAGAGGCAGCATCTAAAATACTGTCGAATCCCCTGGTATAAGAAGAACCCAGATACTATCGTGATGGACAAACATATTTGTAAACCTGCCTGTCTAATAACTGCCAGCCTCCACGCACTGCTGTACTATTACAGAAAGGCCAACTCCTTTTGCATCTCTTCAGCTGTTTTTCACTGCAGACCATGCAGTGAATTATTCCAGTACCTTTTTTTTCTGTTTTTGACCAAATGCTGTCTTCTATTGAAATCAATAGCAAAAATCTCATTCCCCAGAGCAGGATTGGGCTATTGACTACAAGCCTACCTGTATACAATAAGCTGATGCAGTCTTGAATGAGTATCA
>JAGPOW010003395.1:42881507-42900589 GCA_030014935.1 Caiman crocodilus | reverse complement strand
GTAAAGAAATTCTTCCTTATGTCCAGCCTGAAACGGTCTTGTAGTAGTTTATGACCATTCGACCTAGTTGTCATCCCTTGGGGCGCTCTGGTGAACAAAAGTTCCCCCAGATACAGTGAGCCAGGACAAAGTCCTGGATTTGCAAGGGACCCAGGGAGTCAGTCTTCCAGCCAGGAGCTGTTGCACCCCAGCTCAACATGCTGTGGAGGGGCTAGCTAGGGTAGGAGGGTGCTAAAGTGTAAGGCTAGCTGGCAGGCAGCCCCTGCACTGTAGCACCCTCATGCCCTAGCCAGTCCTAGTCACCATCCATATGTGCACTTTGGCACATGTAACTACTCCAGTCTAAGATAGCACTTGTCCTAGACAGTACTATCCTACAGCAGGGTTAATTAATTTACTGTGCCCTAATATGGGTACATGTGTAAATGATGATGCTTTACTACAGAGATAATTGGTCAGCTCTGCAGTAAAGCACACATGTAGATGCACCCTATTAGTAGCAATTTGGACTGTTCTATCTGATGCATTCATAATTAAACCCAAATAGAGACAACCACACATACACACACAGTTTGCAGGACAAGATGATCGACCTTTCTGGATACCTTCTCTGTTGGCCTATAGACCTGACATATCAACTTAAATGTTGACTGAGTTTCTCTAAAATAATCTTTAAGTTGTATTAGATAATTTTTCCTTTCCTGCCTCTTTCCTTTGTTTAGAGGAGTCTTTTGCAACTGGCTCACAAGTGACACTTTTAACTACTTTGGGACCATCCTTCTCCATCATCCTCCTCCCCATATATGAACTAGTAAGAAAACTTCCACCAAAACTTTTGAGAATAATTTAAAATGAAAAATCTAAGTATGTTCCTTTCTGCCCCTACCTCTCCCTCACACACAAGAAGTCATGCTCTCCTTGGCAGGTTTTGAGTCTTCACCCAAAACCGAAAAAAACAGGATATTTTCACTAAAAACTGAACCATAATTATATGCAGAGAATATGGCGTCTTCAGTCATATAGAGGGTGGTGGATAGGTGGGGAGCAGGGGAAGGAGGAGAGCTTCAGTTGAAAAAACTGCCAAATGTTGTCTGAATAGCTGAAAACTGCCAAAAATAAATTTGATTTTTGACTGAGGATGAGAGGGATTTTCATTTTTAAAGCGTAATAATAAAGTATAGTGAATTTTCCTTTTGAGAATTTTTCTGACCAGTCCTGCTGCATATTTAGCTTTATGAAACCAGAAATACCAATATCTGCTTGATAACAGTTTCAAAGACCGTGCCATCATATACACAAAACTAGACTTGTGAAAACTTTTAAAACTCCTTATTGTTTTAAGGAAACAATAATTGGTGTACAAATATTCCTTTTAATGCTCAAGAGTCCAAATGCACTCACACCAGCTTCTTGAGTTGTTTTTTTTTTTACAGACTTAAAGTACAGGGACAAAACTGTTCTAGTGTAACCATATGCAATGCCACTTAAAAAAATAAAACAAATAAAATAAAATCTGTGAAGTTGTGGAGACGTCTTACCTATTCTGAGAATACACAGAAGTTAAAACAGTGCTTTTCATCTTGAAGTGTTTTACAAAGCTGAATTCATGGTAGAGCCAACATAGACATGGGTTCCTGTTATCCCATTAGTGCCAATGACTGAACTACACTGCCTCCCTTTGGCATAATTTATGTTAGGGACAAGCACAAGCAAATGCCAAGACGTTCTCTGTGGCTAGCCTGCTTTGTGTTCCACTTCAACAATATCACATGTAAATCACAAGGATTTGGCCCAATTACATCTTTTCATTGGTCCAATCTGCCTTTTAAGGTAAATCTCTTCTATGGTCACTTTTTTGAATGCATATTCATAGTTTCTGGGGTCAGAAAGGACCTCAACAGATCATCAACTCCGACCCCCAGCCCTGGGTAGGCACGAGTGCTGGGATCATAGTACCTCAGTCAGATATCTATCCAACCTCCTCTTGAAGACCCCCCCAAGGTAGGGGAGAGCACCACCTCCCTTGGGAGCCCCATCTGTTATGTAGACATATCCAAGACAGCCTTAAACTAGTCAGCCTGGTACTGCAAACAGAGAAGCTGTATTGACCCCCGGGCAGATGGTGTAGCCTGCCCACAGTGCTGAGTAAATTCTTGGGCTATCAGCCAACACTGAGCTCTGTGCTGCCATGGCTCTACAGATAGCACCTTCCTCAACTAGCTCTCTCAGAGCTAGCCCAGGCATATCCATGTGAGCTAAACTGCAAGCACTGCAGAGAAACCCTTCAAAGAAAAAGGGAAGACCCATCATCCATCTAGTCAAGCGTGCAACTACTCTGTGCCAAATAAACCATTCATGGGAAGGTGGCAATGTTCCTCAGTGTTTACTGGTTAACATACAGTAAGATATAGTCCCTTTATTTAAGTGACCTGAGCTATATCCAGTTTGAGTGGGGTGAGGGAAGTCTTAATTATTGGGTAACTTGAAGCTAGAATAAAGGTGCTTAACCCGTCAAAAGAAACCACAGTAGTAATTATCTCTTTTTAATAAGGCTGCCAAAAGACAGCCATTTCGGCCATGAGTAGACCTTCAAATCTACTTTTAGGAAAGGTTTAAGCCAGTTACAGCCTGCCTTAAATAAGGGAAGATACAGTTATTCTCTCCCTCTGTGACACCATTTAAAACTGAAGTAATTCTGATAAACAAAGGTTTTAGACATGGATCTGGTAAACTGGTTTCAAGTTATTTTCATTGTCTTGGCATCTTCACTGCAATAAATTAATACACTCAAAGGATACTCACTTTTGTGACTATCTAAGCTGGTATAAATTTGTTAGAGTGCTATCTGGTGTGATGGAGTAACTAATTAGAAACCTAATGATCTGTAGTGAAGACACTGGATTGGGATCTGGGAAATCTGAGTGCAGCTCCTAGCCTTCAGTTTTAGTTCTATTTTGGGCAGCCTCTGCCTGTTTTTTTACTTTCCTCTCATATTCTGTCCGTCTAAAATATATGCATGTTGTAAGCTGTCTAGGTCAGAAACTCCCCACTTATTGTAGTTTCAGCTCTGCCAACACAAGTGTTCTGGCTATTTTCTTAGGTCTTGAGTTTGTACTGGCCATTATGCTCTTTGTATATACTACGGTGAAAGACTTCTTGTACATATACAATACACCTCATCAAAAGATATTTGAATCATCTTTTACTAAAGCCAATCTTCTCCTTCCTATCGTAATTTTATAATGGTTCCCCATAACAATCTTGTTCTTATTTTTGTCTGCAAAAAATTGCATTCGTGATTTTAAACACAGCATTCCTACCAAAATAGACGCATTGTCTTCCTCCCTGATAAATTTTATTAACAAAGTTGTGTACCACCACTTTCAGCCTACTGTACTGCCCCTAATCCAAAAACATTCCTCTGCAGCTTGAAATGCACTATAAAATTTACACTACAACTCCTTTTTGGGATTAGCTCATTTCAAGAGCTGATAACAGCCCTGAAGTTAGTTCACATCCTAATTGGGCGTGCCTACACGTGCACTTAAGTGCACCTAAATTTAATGCACATTAAGCAGGCATCTACACGTGCAGGCATTGAAATGTAGTAATGCTGTGTGTGTAGACTGACTTGGGACTAAAGTTAGTCCCAAGTCAGTCCACACACACACCGTTACTGCAGGTTAATACATCTAATGCCTTTCAACTATTCATGCCTAAATTTGATACCTGAATTTGCATACATCAAATTTAGGCACAAATAGCCTAAATTTGCCATTTTTAAAGAGAATTAACAGTGTGCACATATAGACATGCTCCCTTAATGCGCATTAATTTAAGCTAATGGGCATTAAAGCATCACATGTAGATGCATCCATTGTAATCTATGAAAAACTACTTTGTAAACCATTCTGCATAGTAGAAAAGCAAGACTTCGGCTTCACAAAGAAATCCTCTTACTGTTGGGGAAAAAAACCTGAAGTGATTAATTCAGTAAACTCGTATCTCCTTCACTGTGTCTTGCTGCTGGAGAAAAGGAAGCACAAAAACTTCTCTTTAATTGACCTACTTTCATGAACTATAGAAGTAATATCCCAAGTACTACAGAAGAGTTGTCCTGCTCTCACCCTTGTTTCAAAATCTCAATAGCTTACCAAAGAAAGTTGAACAAATATTCAAGAACATTTAATTCTACTGTCTCTCGCACACGCTGTACTAAGTAGAGTAAAATAAAAACCTTTAACTCTTTAGCAACTCCTCCTAGGAATATTTTACCTGGACAATATAATTTCATTTGAAAGCTTGCTGTCCATTTTTGGCCAAGGGAAATTGGTGTGGTTTCCTAGTCAAGGGTTAGGAAGGGGATTACATCGTGTTGTACAATTGACTCATTCCTCACATGAAGAATACACAACTTAGAACTCCACCTACAAAGTAATGATCTGAATCCTCTAAATCCTCTCAATCCAGTGGACTTGTACTGATTTACACCATTTGAGAATCAGGCCCAATATCTTCACATTCTCTTCTCCTTACAGCCTTCTGTTTCGATGCTGCTGCCACATCTTCAAGTTACTGCCATGTGCAGCTGCTGCTGTGTGCTTTTGCCACCTGCTGGTCAAGCCACTGCTGTATGCCTTACTTTTTCCCTGTGAAGCTGAGTTGAGTACTGTGTTGCACAAGGGGGCACAGCGTAGGTTAGACTGATCTCTAACTCAGGACTTAAGGGACTTGGTTCTATTCTTGGCACTGCCAGCGATCTAGAGCAATTCACCTCGTGTTTCTGTACCTCCGTTTCCTCAGTCCTGGAACAGAGAACACTGGCCTAACTTTGTGATTCAAAGTCTTCTGAGAAAGAGGTATTCTTATTAAATTGGTATTGTTGTATGGTGGACTAGCAAGATGAGGAAGCCAGCACTGCACTTTGACTGTTTATGTGGCACACTCCTTGTAAGAATTCTTCCTTATAAAAAATCAGGGACGTAGAAACCCTAGCCATGACAAATGCCTGATCTTCATTGTTTCAGAAGTCAGGAGAGTAGGCTGCTAGGGATCTTAAGGAGTTGACATCTAAATCCACCCCTTCTACCCCCACAGTGAAGCAATGACAGATTTTAGTCTGGTCACTCTGTAGCCTATACTTATCTCTAAGTAGTTGCTTCTAGTGCTTAACTATCCTTACATTTCAAATCTCCCCCATATCTCACTCCCTAAGTCTGCTTTTCTGCAAAACAATCTAACTTCTTCCTGTCTTTTTCCAGTGGCCTAGGTGATCACTTAACCTCTTACACATTGGAAAATGGTTATTATAAGAAGAACAATGATTCAAAGTAACCCATCCCCCAATTCTCTCTTTTCTAGAACAAACTAATACAATATCTTTATTATTTCAATATAAAAGGTTTAGAAAACATAACCTATCTTTCGCATTGCTCTCTACAAAAATCTCTCCAATTTGTCTAAAGCTTTCTTGAATGTCACTGTCCCAAAGTGGACACAGTATTCCAGGCCTCACAGGAGCCAAATAATTATTTCATAGTTCTTATACATGACATTGCTGTTCATACATCCCTGGACAACATACGTATATTGACTCTCCTTCAGTTTGCAACCTGCTTCAATCTACCCATCCTTTTTTTTACAGTACCACTGTTTAGCTAATTTGTCCCCATTTTGTATCTGGGCATTCAATTCCTTCTTCTTAACTGTAGCACTTTGTACTTCAAAATGCTTGCAGTAAGCTTCATGTTATCCCCAAACTAAATAAAGTGAATTGCCTACCTGATCATCCACAACATTAAAACAACAATACTGGGTACAGCTATGCCAGGACGGACCTTCCTGGGACTCATCTTGGACTTTCTCCCATTTTGTGAGAAATGTATTTCCTGCCTTCCTTCTTGAAACATTACTGGTATTGGCACAACCTATCCTTCAACTAGGTTTGGACTACCTCTCCCTACTAATTCTGTAAGTACATTCAGTCTACACCAATTAGCTATAAATCCTTCCAACCATACTCAACTTAAGAGGCACTCACAAAAAAAAAAAAAAAAAACAGGTCCAAACAGGAAGAGAGAAATAGCCAAGTCCTCCAAAATGCATCCATGTGAGCAAAGGATTCTCTGCAGGTGCCAAGCCTCAGTTTGCCCTTTCCCGGTTCTTTTAGGTTATTTAACATAACCAGTTCTACACGTTTCTACAAATCCTAACACATGGCTTCCTATCATCATGCCAGAATCCTCACTTGTTGTCATCTTCCACTAACTTTCAGCCTCTTCACTGCTGCTCATTTGCCTCATGGTGGTTGTCAGATTTCTTCCTGGCATCTGTTAGAAGGGAAGAAAGCCTTAAAGTAAAACCAGACACCTAACCTGGGCTTAATCAAGAAGTCTCCTTCTAGGGATCCATCACCACTTCAGCTTCCTCCACATTCTCTTTTCAGCTACAGTGTAGCCCTTGATAAAAGTCAGGTGTCCTCTAATTGTCTGGCCTGTGCCTCGCTTTGACTGGTCTATATGGGGGGTGCTCCTCCCCTCAACTCACCTGCCACGACTTTGATGTTAATGTGTACCTTAAGAGGGGTCTTCAGTGGAGATCATCTACCCTGGCTGGGGATTCCCGCCAGACGATGGTACTCACAGACATTTGGCATGATGGTCCACGGGGCTCCGCCTTCCCTACATCCCGTCCACATGCCAGCCGCTAGATGATGAGCTCATGGTGTTTCGGACCTCATATGGGGATCCAAACTGGTTCCCCTATCCTCTGTCGCTACTCCCTCTTTCTGGGAGCAATTCTTTCTCCTCCTTAGAAGAGGCACTCCTCTGGGTCTGGAGGAGTTGCAGGGAGATTCTCCTGGTTCCCGGTTTTCCCCTGAGCTTCAGCTATCTCCCCTCCCCTGATGGTCGCTGTGTGTTCTCCGGGTTCCGGAGCATCGGCCGCTGCCGGAGGGTAAGACAGTGCTCTGGTTCGCACTCCCAGTGCGTCTCCTGCTCTGCTGCCCAGAGGAGACTCGCAGCTCCCTGCCGAGCTGCCTGTCAGAGCTCTGCAGGCTAGGTTTCTTCCCTCCAGTGCACGAGCTTGTGGAGTGGTCCACCTGCCCGTGCCCTCTCCTTCCTCCCTGCTCGCAGCTCTCATGGAGTTTTTCAACCCTCCTGCAGCTGCCGCTGTGACCTCCGGGATTGGTCCAGCTGCTCCCTGCACTGGGAACAGATGCCGCCACAGCCGGCGTAATGGCGGCTCACACGGCCGCAGCTATGGCTGCAGCTCCTGCTTCTCCGCAGGTATGTGTGCCTCCCTAGGGGCTTGTTCTTGGGGTCTGGAGCCCATGGGTTGCCCCTTTTCCCCTGCAAGGGCCTATGGGGGTGCCTCACCGGCACAGACCTCCCCTCTTAAGTTGCCTTGTGGAAGCTGGTTCTCTCTCAGGATGTCATGCGTCACCCGCGGCTCTTCCCCATGGAAGTGGTCTGCACCTTCCTCTGGGCTGTCTGTGCCTCCCCACCCGGATAGAAAGTCAGCCACAAAAGTTATCCCTGCCCGGGTGGTATATCACCGTGAATGTGAACGTAGCATCAAAGCCCACCGTGTGATCCTGGCGTTCATGCTTTGTTTTCATGTTAACCACTGTAGTGGAGCGTAGTCCATAACTACCACAAATTCCCTCCCCATTAGATAGTATTTAAAGTATTCTATTGCCCAGCATATGACTAGGCACTCCCTCTCAATGGTAGCATACCTGGTTTCGGTCCGGCTAAGTTTTCTACTGGCAAAAGCGATGGGGCGCTCCTCCTGTCCGTGTCTTTGAAGTAATACTGCCCCCAATGCCCGTCCTGACGCATCCATATGTAGAATGAAAGGAGAGTTAAAATTAGGTGTGTGCACAATGACATGGTGGTGCATTGCTTCTTTCAAGTTCTGGAAGCTTTCCCACATCTCTGGTGTCCATTTCAACTGTGTTGTCGTTTTTCCAGCTAAAGCGTCTGTGAGTGATATGAGAGTTTTGCAAAGCCTGGTATGAACCGCCAATAATAGTTAACAAGGCCCAAGAAGGAACGCAACTGTTTACAGGTCCGGGGTTCCTGGAACTGCCTTATAGTCTCAATTTCATCTGCGAGTGGCCGAACTATCCCTCGGCCTACCCAAAATCCCAGGTATGCTGTTTCTTTCCCTGCTGGTCTGCACTTCTTTGGGTTGGTGGTCAGCCCCACTGCTTGGAGCTCTTCCAGGACAGCTCTAAGGTCCTGGAGGTGTTGTTGCCAATCCGCCGAAAATATAATGATGTCATTGATATATGCCGCCATGTATGCTGCATGTGGTGCCAGGAGGTTGTCCATCAACCTTTGGAATGTCGCTGCTGCGCCGTTAAGGCCAAAGGGCATTCATGCGAACTCGGATAGGCCTCACGGGGTTCCAACGGCTGTTTTGGCACAATCCGCAGGGCGCACCAGGATCTGCCAGTACCCCTTCGCCAAATCAAGTGTGGTGATATATTGTGCTTCACCGATCCTCTCGATGTGATGTGCGACATGGGACATTGGAAAGGCATCGAACGTCGTTAGGGCATTGTGCTTCCTGTAGTCAATGGAGATGTGCAACGATCCATCAGGTTTGGCGATGGGGATTATGGGACTCCGCCATGGACTGCAAGATGGCTGTATGATTCCCTGTTCTTGCATCCTCAAGATATCCCGCCGTATTTCCTGGTGCCACCGTTGGGGTATCGGCCTCCACCTCTCCCTCACTAATACCCCCTGAGGTGTCCTAATCTCATGCTCTACCCCCGCTGCCCGTCCTGGGGTCTCCTGGAAAACCATTCTATACTCTCGTATCAAAGCTAATAGCTCTTGCTGCTGATGGCTACTCAACTCTTTGCCTATTTGTACCACTGCCTCTCCTTCGGATCGCCCCAGCCCGAGTCACGGTGGCCCCAGGACTTCCTTTATTTCCTTAATCTAGGGCCAACCAGCCATGAGGAGTTTTCCACTCCATGAGCAAGTTTACATGATAAATCTGTCGTTCCCAACGGTGGCTCGGTTTAAGTAGCTCGTAATCTACCCATCCCACCTGCCTCAACACAGTAAATGGCCCCTGCCACATTGCCAGTTGCTTACTGGAGGAAGATGGCAGCGATACCAGCACTTTATCTCCTGCCTGGAATGTCCGCGTTCTCGCCTTCTTATTGTAGTGCTTTTCCTGCGCCTCTTGAGCATCCCTCAGGTTCCACCTGACGATCTGCTGGGCCCTGGAGATCCGGTCCTGCAGCTCTTCTCGGTATCGTTCTGCCGATACTCCCAGGCTTATTGGCTGTTCCCACTCCTCTCGTACAATATGCAACAATCCCCGCGGACTATGGCCGTACACTAATTGAAATGGGGAGTACTGCATTGACCCTTGCGGTGAATCCCTCAGGGCGAACAACAGAGGCGTCAGGATAGTGTCCCACCTTCAGGGATCCTCTTGGGCGCACCGTCTAAGCATCCGCTTAATGGTCCCATTCAACCTTTCTACCAGATCATTGGTGTGTGGGTGGTAGACCAACGTCTTTAGCTGAGTAATGCCACGGGTTTTGCATAAAGCCTTCATTACCCCTGACATAAAGTTCGTTCCCTGGTCTGTGAGTATTTCCCGAGGTATGCCCACTCGGGCTAGCCACTTGAGTAGCTCCTCCACCACCCGAGTGGCTGTTATGGATCTCAGGGGCACCGCGTCCGGGAAGCAGGTGGCATAATTGATCATTACCAGCATATATTGATATCCATTCTGAGATCTGGAAAGGGGTCCTACTATATCCAGGGCCACCCATGAGAACAGCACCTCTATAATAGGCATAGACTTCAGGGGCGCTCTCGGGGGTTTCCATTCCTCTGCCCTCTGACACTCCGGGCATGCTGCCCCCCACCTTTCCACATCCTCTTGAAGATGAGGCCAAAAAAATTCTCGAGCCAGTCTCGCTCGGGTCTTGTTGTGTCCCAGATGACCACCCATGGGTGAGTCATGGGCCAACCTCCACATCACTTGGCAAAGTGAGGCTGGGACTACTAACCGTCTCCCCTGTAGGGTACCCTCCTCACCCCATTGGACCCGATATAATAGCCCCCGTTACCTCAAAGCCTGGGCAGCTCTCCGCGGCCCCTTCTCCAGGGTTGGTAGCCCACATTTGGTGTAGTTCCAGATCCTCATGCTGCGCCCTACGGAATTGGGCCACGCTCACAAACTGTTCTAGGTCAACGCTGTCCGACCTCACCTTGCTCCGGGGGGGGTGAGGCCTCACCAGCCCAACCCTCTCCCTTCCTGATCCGGCTCCTCTCCTCTTCCATAGCCCTTACCTGTTCAAGGACCATATACAATGGACCCCACTCTCGGCCCAGGATCATTTTGCATGCCAGGGTTGGGCTGATTCCGACACGCAGTCCTCCACTAAACTCCATTACTCGAAACGGGATGTAGCAAGTCTGGAACCACATCTCCCCCCCAGGATGCAGGTCATCATCAGGAAACCTGCATGGAGGTCGGCCCAGAGCAGGGACTGGAAGCACCCCATATCCAACGTGGCCTTAACTGCCCTATCACCAATCCAGGTGGTCACCACGGGTCGGTTCCATCCCTCATTGTGGGCCGCCAACCCAAAACTACAGTCCATCGGCTCCCCTCTCTCCGCCTCCTTACCTCTATCCCTGGAGGGTGGAAAACTGGTTGATGACCGATTCAGTTCAGTCAGGCCCACCCCACATTTGCAGGAGATATGCCCTGTCTATCCGCAGCAGTAGCACACCACGCCTTTTGGGGGTCCTCGCCCTGGGGTCATTCATCTTTCCCCTTCACTTGGTTGCCCTTCCTTCGGGCCCCAGGGGCCTCACCCGTGTCCCCGCTCCCTCTCCGAACTTGCAAAGGCTTCAGCCAGGCGAAGTGCCTCTGCACTACTCTGCAACTGATGTCTCCGGACCCACCTCCGGGTATCCTCCTCCAAATCCCATAAGAATTGTTCCAACAGGATTTGGTCCATCACGCCCGCCTGGTCAAACTTGCTGGTTGGCAGCCATTTGTGGAGTGAATCCTTTAAAGCTTGGAGTAACACCCAGGGTCGCCTAGCTTCCTTGGCCTTACAGGCTCTAAAGGCATGCCGATGGCTTTCTGGGGAAATCTCCAACCTATAGAGGATTGCCGCCTTAACCATCTCATAGCCCCGGGCTGCCTCCCTTGATAGTGCTCAGGTGGCAGCTTGGGCCTGATCTCTTACCAGCACCCCCAGGTGGTGGCCCCACTGTTCTCATTCCAACCCCGTCTGGATGGCTGTCCTCTCAAAGTCTTCAATATAAGCGTCCGGGTCATCCTCCTGAGTCATCCGGGGCATTATAAATAAAGCAGCAATTCGCTGCATCCACTCATGCTGGTAGGCTCTTTGTAGCCGCTGCACTTCCAGCACCTGCCCTATGGCCTGGATTACCTGCATAAGTAGTTCTGCCTGCTCTGGTCCTGGTTGCTGCATCGCTATTTTGGTCCTGGGCTGGGACACTGTCCCGTTAAGGCCATCCCAAAGATGACGTTACAAAAAAACCAGTTTCCTGGCCAATGCACCACTGTGGGGCCTGTGCCCCGCTTCGTCTGGTCTATCTGGGGGTTGCCCCTTCCCTCAACTCTCCTGCCACGACTTTGATGTTAATGTGTACCTTAAGAGGGGTCTTCAGTGGAGATCATCTACCCTGGCTGGGGATCCCCAGCAGACGATGGTACTCACAGATGTTTGGCATGATGGTCCATGGGGCTCCGCCTCCCCTACACCCCGTCCATGTGCCAGCCACTAGATGATGAGCCCATGGTGTTCCGGACCTCATATGGGGATCCGACTGGTTCCCCTGTCCTCCGTCGCTACTCCCTCTTTCTAGGAGCAATTCTTTCTCCTCCTTAGAAGAGGCACTCCTCTGGGTCCGGAGGAGTTGCAGGGGGATTCCCCTGGTTCCCGGTTTTCCCCTGAGCTTCAGCTATCTCCCCTTCCCTGATGGCCGCTGTGTGTTCTCCAGGCTCCAGAGCGTCGGCCACTGCCGGAGGGTAAGACAGTGCCCTGGCTCACACTCCCTGTGCGTCTCCTGCTCTGCTGCCCAGAGGAGACTTGCAGCTCCCTGCCGAGCTGCCTGTCAGAGCTCCGCAGGCTGGGCCCCTTCCTTCCAGTGCACAAGCTTGTGGAGCAGTCCACCTGCCCGTGCCCTCTCCTTCCTCCCTGCTCGCAGCTCTCCTGGCATTTTTCAGTCCTCCCACGGCTGCTGCTGCAGCTGCCAGGATTGGTCCAGCTGCTCCCCACGCCAGGAACAGCTGCTGCCACAGCCGGCGTAATGGCAGCTTGCAGGGACGCGGCTGTAGACATGGTTCCTGCTTCCCCACAGGTACGTGTGCCCCCCTAGGGGCTTGTTCTCGGGGTCCAGGGCCCATTGGTTCCCCCTTTTCCCCTGCAAGGGCCTGTGGGGGTGCCTTGCCACCACACTAATACTAAGTTATTTTTCTCTGATGGGAACAGTGGACTGGGCCCAATCTCTCAAAGGCACCAGTGACCATCCAATAATCTCAAAGGAGTCCAAATTTATAACAAACTTTAAATGCATCTGCCTAGCAGAAGTCTGAATTGAGGCTTTCAAAGTACCTTGTGATGGCGGCGTGCTGCCATTAGGGGCCCCGGGCAAACAGGAGGAGAGTCCCAGGGGATTGGCAGACCCACGGGAGGACCCAAAGAAGACCCGCTTACCTGCAGGAGGGTCGACGGCACTGGAATCGGGAACGTGGCAGCAGCAGCAGCAGCTGGTGCCATTTCAGCCACGCGAGCCGCTCCTGCGCCGCGTATTTAAACAGCTGTTCCTGGCAAGGGGAACAGCAGAGCCAATCACAGCAGCCAGCACAGTTGCCACGGGAGAGTTTAAAAACCCCGGCAAGCCTTGCAGCGAGGAGGAGAGAGGGAGAAGAGGAACAGGCAGGCAGCACGAAGGGATTGCTGCAGCTCCTCGGGAGACTGTCTCTCAGGCAGGCAGCACTCCCCCAGCCCAGAGGCTGAATCAAGCAATTAGAGCTCAGGGTGGTCCAGAGGGGTTTATCCCCAGGGATTGCCCGGATCAAGACTCAGCCCCAGGAAGTCCCTTGGAGGCTGAGGAATATTTCTTCTGAGGGACAAGAAGGGAAGAAGTCCCATAATAGTAAGGATTACAGCCGGGTCTGAGGGGGCACAGACGGGGTACCAGTATCAGCCTAAACCCAGGGACCAACAAGCGCCAATTGACCGACGGACTGGGGTCCTTCATCGTGACCCCAGCAAACCAGCAAGTGACCGGTTGGCGAGTGGACGGGGTGTAAGGGTGGCGGAGCCCCGTGGAACATCGGACCTCGCAATCATGAGCACCCCTTGGCGGGGAGACCCCTCTAGTGATAAGATCTCCACTGAACCCCTCCTTTAAATAACGGATTTCATCAAAGTCGTGGCAGACAAGACGAGGGAGAGGGGCAACCCACGAGGGGGCGTCATTGAGTGCGACCCACCAACGTCACATACCTCCTGTATTTTTTTTTTTATTTCAATCACAGTTTGAACCAAAAAGGGATCAAAATATACTTAATTTTGTTCATACAGCAAGAATCCCTTTTAGTTTAACCCCAAATAATAATATAAATGGAATATGTAGGCAAATTCTTATTTAATTTTATGCATGTCACTTAGTTACTATAACAAGACCATCTGGAATTACTCCCATTTATCCAGGGTATAAAAAGTGGACACTGAAAAATAAAAACCAGAAGATGTAAGTGAAAGTAAATTCCAGCTTCCACAACTCAACCAACTTGTCAAACTTGCTTCAGCAGTGTCTGATTGCACCAAAAGGTTAAGAATAAGAAACTACTGAACCAAGATCAAGTGGTAGGTGTCACCATCCCCTTTGAGAACCAGCATCAAGTCTTCATTGAGGCCTGTGAAAGGAAAAAATACCAGCCACTGCCCAACATCCTGAGGTGCTGAGATTCAATGATGTGACAGCTGAAGTGCTGATCATCGGGGCACTTGGAGCATGGGATCCCAGCAACGAGAGCATCCTTCATGCCTGCCATGTATCCCACCATTACAGCAAACTGACGCACTGCCTCATGGTGCCTGGCACCATCCACTGGGCCAGGGATATCTATGTGGAGCACAATTGCAGGACAACACCAGTACGTGAATCCCACCAGACCACTAGCTGGAAGTGATACAGAAGTGACTGCCCAACTGTCCCCTGCTGCTACAACTAAAGTAACCAAGGACTTTCTAAATCCTGGACACTTCCCTACCCCACAATTGTATCCTGCATGTCATATTTGTAACTGTGTGTGCCTACAGACCAGCTCCCTACTCAAATGCAGTATTGTTGTGTGGAGTCTCCTATACGTTCTTTGCTATATAAGCATCACATCCCCTCCCCTGTTTTTCCCCCTTCCCACCCCCTCACTCCTGGTCTTAGCTGGCTACATGTTTCTTGTGCAACTTAATTATGTTTGCACCCCAACCCTCTACCATGTAGCCCCTCATGTGGGTATTCTGTATGTCCTTATGCTTCAAAACTTTGTCATGTTGAACTTTTAATATTTTGTAATATTAAATCTATCATTTTAGTACCTAATTAACAGTCTTCAAGGGGTAAAGAGGAAAAACAGCCAGGATTGTAAATGGGAGGGTATCCAGAGAAAATGCATCATGTAGCTAGGGCCTGATCTTATTTCCACTGACTTCTGTCATGAAACATTAAATCAGCAGTTGCATGAAAAATGTGGCTTGTCTTCTGAACCCCCTATCAGAGGGAGATGGTCAGAAGAACCTCCGGACAGCCCCCACAAACTCAAACAGCAACTTTCAAGCAACAGGCTACCCAGCTTCTTTTCTTAGTCCGGGCCTTACATTGGACCCACATGCCAGCTGTGCTCCCTCATCATAGGCCAGTTATCACTGGCCCAAAAAATATAGATAAAATGATAAAAATAATTAGATTTTACATCTGGAAAATCTGTTATACTTTTCCAGGTATCAAATCTAATTATTGGAAGTTTGCCTTATTTGCCCCCCTCCCACTGCTATATCAAGGAAAATATATCGGGGGGGCAAGTTAGCCCCCTTGACCGCTGTCTCCAACCAACTCTCTCCCCATCCCCGACAACTCCTTCCCCTCCTCCCCTTTGCTTTCAGATCATGCTCTCCTTGAGCACGTGGAAGTGAGGAGCAAGTTTGAAAATAATAACCTTGAAATTAAGCAGAGCTCTAATAATTTACATAATACCCATAGACATAGATCATCTGTAACTGATGCATGTTATCTTTTTTGAAACTGCAGCAAGTTTTAACACAGGTACTCCATAAAAAGACTTTTAAGCAGAATTTCTGTACCTATTTGTATACAGTACAAGCGATGCATGGTATTAGTCCAAAGTCCTATGATTTGCCATTTGGGCTGGGTCAACAGCATTTCAAACTATGGTGACCCCACATCTCAGCACTTCTCAAAGGGTGCATCTACATGAGACATTTAGAGCAGAGTAGGCTGCACCATTTTTGAAGCCACACAAACAAATGGTGCAGCAACAAATAGTGTTCCTGTCATGGGTCCTGAATAACAAATGTGCTCCAAAAATGTGGCTCTCAAAATTTATAAGATGAGGTATAGGGTGACCTGGTCCAGCTCTGCCTCATAGAGGGTGGGCCACTCTAATCATATGTGCCAGACAGAGAGGGGGTGACAGAGGGATTCTGGGTGAACTGGTTGGGGCCCCTTTTTATGAAGCTTGCCAGAATATTAAGGCTGGTGATGAAAGGCTGTTGTCAAAGACTGAGTTTGTATTAGTTTCAAATGGGCAAGGGATTAGAAAGAAGGAGATCTTAGATGTGACCTTCTGTGATCAGCAGATGCTGAGAATGGAAGCGAATTTAGAAAAAAAACAAAGGTAGGGAGAAAGGATGCTAAATGTTCAATTAGTACAAGATGAGAATATCTGTCAAGAATATATGGAACTGTATAAAGGATGAAGGATTCTGAAGCGATAATACAAAAGCATCTTGGATCGGTGGACTATGATAAAGAGAAAACCAAGAATTTCAGAAATATTGATCGAAGAGTAGCTTCCACAGGGTGGAAGAGCTAGAATTGCAGGCAAGGAATCAGGAATTATTACAGGAGGTGGTAAGAGGAGTGCAACTGAAAGAACTGGAAGACAAAGTGACAGATTGAAGGATGGTTCAAAAAGAAAATGGATGAGAAAATCTTTCTGACCAGAGAGAAGGATGGTGGTATAAGTATTTTTCAAAGAAATTGAGGAAAAGAAGGAAGGAACTCAAAGCAGTGAGAACCGAATAAGGAATCCAAATAGAAGAGCGTGTGAAGGTGTTGGACAGTGGTGGCGTTTTATAAAAGAATGGTTACGAAAGAAAAGGAGTGGACGCAAAATGGCCATGCTGGCTGCCCTGTGCCACTGCCTGACCCAGGTCAGTTTCTCAAGAGGATAAAAGAAGGAAGAGAGGATGAAAAGAAACAGAAATCGGAGAGTTTAAGTATGACAGAAGTGAAGGACTGCTTAAAAGCTTGCAAGAGAGAGGGAAGGTGCCGGGAAGAGATGGTCTTCCAGTGGAATTCGATTAAACATTTTGGCAATGGCTGGGGACAGATATAATAGAGACATACCAGGAAAAAATGGAAGATAGGGAGATAGGGGAGGATTTTGCAGAAGGTGTGGTAATCTTGATATTTCAAGAAGGGAAAGGAAAAGGTGTTAGGCACCTAGAGGCCAATAACCCTTTTAAACGTAGACTGCAAACTGATGGCAAAATTATTGGCTAGACAAATGTGTGGCTGTTTACCAGATGTGACACAAGAAGAACAAACGTGTGCCATTCCCGAGAGGAAGATATACCAGACCCTATGGTTAATGACAGAACGTTTTATCAGATGTGCAAGAGAGGAAAAATCCAATAATCATGAACCTAGACCTGGAAAAAATTTATGAAAGGGTTGAACATGATTTCATGTTTGAAGTACAGCAAAGGGTGGGGTTTCTGTAGAAGATAACTGGATGCAGCGAAGCGCTATGCACGACAGTAAAGCAGGAAGTGAAGTACTGGTAAATGGTTCCTTGAGCAAGGCATTCTCCGTACAAACAGGGGTAAGACAGAAATGCCTTCTGCCCCCCCTATCTTTTTGTGTGCACAATGGAGCCATTGGCACAGAGCATTCAGGGTGATAAACCAATAAGTGATGTGAAGATACCAAGAGAAGGAAAAAGTTAAAATGACATTGTTGCAGGAGGGCAGCTGCATCTATCTCAATTCCCCTCAGAGCTCTCCTACCACAACTTTGATTGAAAAGGAAAAAGATACCCAGTGTTAATCCTTGAGGATGAGAAAACACCACAGACCACCCAGATGGTTAACGTCCTGGTGTTAACTTGATTTGTATCAGGGTTACATTGTTACTTCCACCACGCTAACTGCCTCATTAGCAGGGAAGCAACACAGCCATTCTAATTAACTCTTAAGCTGGGGAGTCTCCCCACTGTGTTAGTCAATTTGTGCCTGGGCAGTGTTCGTGCCACCGATTACCTCATTGTGTGGCTTGCCATCAATCAGCCCAGCAGAGCGGTATCTTCGCTGCAGCTTCCCATGTCTGCAGCCGAACCTACCACGTGCCCTGACTGCTCGGTGGGGAGAACGGTTTTGCATAGCTCTCCTTTTCCATGCCCAGCCCCGAGTCCCCTGCCTCAGAGCTCTTCCTTCTTCTCAGCTCTTCAGGACCCCCAGCATCCTCCCTTGCTTGTCCATGATGACTACAGGGCTTGGGTAGGTGTCTCAGCACCTTACTGGTGGGCTGCAATGTCCCCACATCACTGATCCCCATATCTCCTCTGGGTACCATCTCTCGGCTCCTCTCTCTTCTTCCCTTTGTGGCCTCCTCCTCTTCCTCCAGTGCCCAAGGGCAAAGTGTGGTCCCTCACAGCCAGGCTTACGTAGGTGGCAGCAGGTATAGTTGCCCTGAGTTTCCGAAGGTGTATGAACTCCCTTCACCTGCATTGTGTGCTCCCCAACTTTACCTGCTCCTGGGTTACCCTAGTAACGAGGCTTCTACGTAAGCACCTTATTACAATTATACGTGAATGATGTGAACACAGTGGCTTAGAAAAATGTATCAGTTGAGAGATTATTGTAATCAAGATCTTGGGAATGCCAATAGATGATGAAGGGAAAGGAAAAAAGGTGTAGAAGAAGTTCGAGATAAGAGTGAGACCGACCTTGAGATCTTGGAGTGGTAAAACATTATCTTTCAAGGGTAAAGTGGCTGAAGTGAAAACAGTACTCTTGCCAATCGTTCTTGACATGACTCTTGCCAATCGTTCTTGACATGGCTGTAGTGTATTGCAGCAGGTTTCCCTCCCCAGCGGCATTTTTTTTTTTGGTGCGACTTATGAGGGGTACTCCTGAAGTCCCTTAATGTTTCACTTCTCTCCTTTGTCTCATATCCCACTTTTACTCTTCTGCCATGTCTTGATGTAAATATTATTTAGATGTTCTTACACATGGGAGAATGCCCATTTTATTTCTGTGTTGGGGGTCTCAGCCACTATCGGCCTTGCCCCCATCTTACCAGTCTAAACCCACCAGATTGGGTTTGAGTCCGAGGCTCTAGCTCCTTAATCCTCTTAGAGCTCGGCGCCTTCCTTTTGCTTTCAATATGGAGCCCAGGCTTTCTGGACCAGAGGCCCATCTGCTGGGCATGGAGCCAGAAGGCTGCCAGCCCCCACCTGGGCAGCAGCCCAGAGCTCCCACTGCCCAAGGGTGCCCTTCCTTTCACCTTGGGCTACTAGCCAAGATGCCCGCCACTGGGACCAGCTTAGAAGTCCTGCAGCCAGCTCTGAACTGCACACACTAGTACTAGGTCCTTTGGTCTTTTATGACTGTGCTCAAGGCACTAATGAGACCTCCTTCTCCCCTACAGCCTCAACCGCAAACCACCAATCTTTCGATCAAGAAGATATAAACAGTAAGTCCATGGGCTGTAACCAAAACACTTTTTCCATGGCTCTCTGCTTCTGCTTCT
>JAGPOW010003395.1:42862575-42879341 GCA_030014935.1 Caiman crocodilus | reverse complement strand
AAAAAAAAAAAAAATCATTCCATAGGGAAATGGTCAGGATAAAATGGGAACAAACACTACCCTTGCCCAAATCAAATACAAACTAACTTGCTTGGAGGTATTAAATAAAGTTGAAATGTAACTGGAGAATACCACATTTAATTTTCTTATGGCTATGTATTTCTAGAGGTTGAGTATATTAGGAATGGAAAAGTAAGTGCCAGATAAAACCATGAGAAACTTGCTATTTTGCAGGGTGTTACTGAGAAATTGCTGAACATCTCACAAGAATGCCTGGGCATGTGCAGATGAAACAGGAACCCTAAATTGAAGTGGTGGGTTTTAAAAAACACTGCTTCAGTTTAGGGCTGATTAAACCCCCGTGTCATGCACTCCCCCCCACCCCCTGCTGACTTACCTGCCTCTCTGGCAGGGAGGGGAGGGCAAGCTGCCAGGAGGGGTGGTGTCTGGTGCTTCCCTCCATGGCAGCAGCAGCCCCCACCCCAGGCAGCACCCATCCACATGTACCCAGCTCAGGCGGTCCGGGGGGGCAAGCAGGCAGGCTCTGGGGGTGGGGTTTGGAAATTCGGACTTCCAGATGTATTTAATTCTCATTTAGCTTTCTAAACAAAGTGGCCAGATCTTCAGACGTGGCAGGCGGCCAGCACTCCCTCCCAACCTGATCCTACCTAGAGAGCCTGCCTATAGCCTTCAATATCCATTGCTCAATCATCCCACCAGGTCTCCATCAACCCAATGAGGTCAAATTCCTCGTTTACCAGAAGAAGTGCCAGTTCATCCTGTTTATTACCCATGCTTCTGGCATTCCATAAAGACACCCGAGTTCACCTCTGGTTGTCTCAAGCGGTCTGTCATGCTGCAGGTGTCTGAGGGCATTAGTTTCCCTCTCTCCCCTGGACATGCCTCGTTTAAAGCCCTCCTCAGCTATATGTAGTAATGACTGCAAAAATATACCATATTTACTGATATGCACCTTCCCTCCAAAACTCAGTCCTCCAAAACTGGGGTATGAACCTTAAGTGAGGAAACATTTTTCTTCGCTGGTACAGAAGCAGGATAAGAATTGAGTAGACAGACACTGACATCCAAGATGTCTACTGCTTGCACCTAGACAAGCAAACAGCAGGGGCAGAGCCCGCTGCTAACCTTCTCTCAGCCTCTGGTGAGACAGTAGCTTTTGGCTGAAAAGCCACTGAGCTGGCTGACAGTAAATGAGCTGTTGCATGTAGTCTGCAGTACTTTGGTGAGGTTTGCAGTATGGAAACAACACTTTATTAGTTACAGGAATTTATATAAGTAACAATTTACAATCCATTAGTATCAGTCTTGCTACTCTACTTAGCCCTTGCAAGGGTCTTGGCCTTGGCTGGTTGCTATCCTGCCAAGCCAGGAAGTTCCTGCTGCCTCACCCAGAACATTCCCTGGAATGACATATTTCCAGGACTCTATGTTTCCAGGAGACCTTATTATCCATTAGTCAGGAAAAACCTGTTCTTCTACATTTTTCCTTCCAAAAAATAAATGTGCATGTTTTATTTGGCCATATGTAGTATGCAAGAAATTACAGTATGCATGCTATACATTTGCAACCTTTGCCCTGACATTAAAGTAGATGCAGTACTGAATTTAGCCAATATCACTTGTTACTTCAGATATTCATCTGGTTCTAGTATTTTTTGACCAAAAATTGCTAAGAAATTAGTTCACATTTTCAAAATGTCAGTGCACATCCATGAATTGCTGCTCATTTCTTTAGGCCATTGACTTCCGGCAATCTCTGCTCATCATGTATGAGCCCTATGAAAATATTTGCTTCCATTCTAGAAACAGTTTTGGTAGTTCTCAAACATTGGCACAATCCGTGCAGTAGGACAAATCCATTTGCTGATGCAGCTCTGCAAAGACCAAGGGAATTACATGAAGGAAAAGTTCATCTCAGGGAGTTAAACTCCACTCTCATTTAAATCCTGAGCAAAAAATCTACTGAAGTGAAAAGACTCACTCTGGATTTATATCAATGAAACTGCAGATTGACTATGTCTTAATTTCTCCCTGTTCCTATGGAGGATGCTTTAAAAAAGCACAAGCTAAATACTAACTTATTTCACCTAAAACTCAAATTGAGCCAAAAAAACATTTTTATTGAGAATACTGTTTTTCCACTTACTAGTTTAGTCCAAGGTTGAAATAAGTAAGAAAGTATGCCTTACTTGACCGCGCTGAAATCATGTGGGGAAAAGGAAGTGAAACCTCTTCCTTCATTCCCAACCCAGTTTTGCAAAAATCAGCAGATTTGGTAGATCGAAAAGGCTTGAGTCTTCATTTAAAGCAAAACATCTAATCTTATTTAGGGTTTTGGTTTTTTGTTGGGTTTTTTTTTAATCACTAATAACTTATGCCATAGCTATGCTAATGACCCTTACCAAAGCATTTGTTGTTAACTTGCACATAAAGACTTCTGAATACATCAGAAACCTTCCTAACCCAAATCTGAATTCAGTCTCTTACTGATTTTCCTACCAAGAACAGAATCCATTATTTCCTTAACTGTAATTTTTGCCTTCTTGGTCTATGTCAAGTTTTGGACTTAAAGCATCACGATTTCTACCACATAACTGCACCTATTTCAGCAAAAGGCACAAGCAAAGGAAAAATTTGCTTTTTCAGTACCTAGAAGAAACACTGTCTCTCTTGCTACTGGTCTTACAACTGCAATTCCCCGTACACTCTACGTGCTCCAATCAGAAGTGTGATGACACTTGTATTTTACTATTAACGTTGCAGATTGCTAGTCAAAAATAAAAAATCGACATGTTACACTAACATTTCCCTTCAGTCTCAGTTCATGCCAACAGATCAAGTTTAGCTTTGAGTAGAAAAAGCTCTAATACTGAAACATTAGAATCTGGCTTCGATTTCAAGTGTCCCAGAGGAGAGGGCCCAGACAGACGATACACTTACACTAATTTAAAGGAAGCTTCTGGCTAAGACCTATTTATCACTGTGACAGGGGGGCATCATGAGGTTGGTCCAATCGTTGGCTCACTCACTTGCCTAGGGCAGTCCGCCCACCTGTCTCACCTGCCATACCTTTGAAGTATCTAATAAGTAGTTGTTTACAAGGCAAGAGGCTGTCCATTTACTACTACATGCCAAGGGCATAATACACTGCTGCGTACTGCCCCTACACCTGGTCCCATGCCTCACAGATGTCATCACTATATGGCTCCAGCCCTACAATGGGCCTCACTCTGTGCCCACGTGACATTCGGGCTCCACCTGGATCCCTCCTACTCAGGAAATCTAGCCTCTGCTCTCATTCTGGGCTGCAAAACTGTGTACGCACTTTTCTCTCTTGGCAGTGGCATGCTTCAGGACCTTTGGCTTCACAACTAGGCCAGTTGGGCTTCAGGTCTCTGATGACATGCCTGGACCCCTCTCCTGTCTCCACTACAGTGTAACCCACCAGGTCATGAGGGCTGACTCTTTATGGCACCCCATTCTCACCTTTCTCTATGGAGACACTGGTGTGGCATTTCCTGGGGACCACCCTGCTACCAGCAGCCCCACCACACCATCCAACCCCAGCAGGGTGTACTTATATGTCATTCCCCAGAATTAGGAACCTCCTCCATCCCCATAGTTCCTATCCTAACCTCCAGGTATTCTGGACAATGATGTCTCTCTGGCTCCCTGCAGTAACTACCAGCTCAGCTCTGAGGGCCTGGGTTTATACTGAGGCTGCCCAGCCCTGGCTAAGACAAATACTGAATGTTTGTGACTCTAGGCCTCTGGCTAGGTCCTTCATAGCATTTCCCCTTTTAGGAAAGCCATACTCTGAGAAACAACAGCAGGGTTGCCAACTGTCCAGAAATGTACAGGCACTCTGTAAAAATAAAAACAGTGAAAATCTCTGTCCATAATGTCCATAAAAAAAATCGAGCTGTTCATAAAAAAGCCTAAGCAACTCTCAGCTTAATTAAAGCTTCTTCACTGGGCAGAGGATGAATGCAAGTGTTTCAAGTGGCAGTGCAGCACCCGACAGAGGGCTCTGTCAGGGCTTTGTGGCCCACAGCAGGTTCTGTAGCCCATGACAGCCCCTTCTCCCCGTCCCCCTCACCCCCCACAAGCCATGCGCTGTTGCTTCTGCATTCTATGGAATATTGCTCACCCTGGGAATTGGGTGCTGTGGCCAAGTCAGAGTGGGGCGGGGGGAAGGGGCTGGAAGAGGGGAGAGGCTTTGGGTGTGTAGTCATGCTGGGACAGAATGAGGATAAGGCTGAGGAGGCAGCACAGTGCAGGGTGCAGTTGGGGGTATTAGGGTGTGGGGGTAAGGGACCCCTGGGGTGGGGGCATCACAGTACAAAACCGTTGCTGCAGTCAAGCAGTGCTGCCATCCCAAGCCATTTTTTTTTTTTACTTCAGACTTTTTACTGACAACTAAACATTTATTTTTTTTACTAAGGCTGGTATTAAACCCTCACATTGGTTGGAACCCACCCCTTGTTACTACCTCCAGGTCCTGGCAGAAGGGTTACATTTACATCATGTGAATTGTGTATCTGTAAAAACATGTCAGTAACAAATGCGAAGATTTTCAGTAAAAAAAAAAAAAAGTTGGAATAGCAACCCTGATCAATAGCCTCAAGCTCATGAGGTTCAAATGCCTTATGCCCACATCTCTAGTAAGGCCTGTACCCAGACCCACCCACTCTTGTGGGTTCCAGCCTAGGTTTCTCATGTGAACCAGCTAAAATCATCCTTTTCCAATCCTTTACTACCACCTACCACTTCTCTCTTGCAGACACATTCCCTCATCCACATCTGTAATCATCACCTTTCCTAGTAAGTAGACAGTTTCCCAAAGGCCAGTTGCTGAGATGATCTCCTACAGCTCTCCTTCATCCCCACCCCTATCTCCTTGACTCAGCAACCATTTTACTATTCCAGCTGTCACAAAACAGCAATGAATCCCAGCCTCCCTATTAACCCTTTGGCAGCTAAGCTAGCACAAAGTACATATACCCTGTGATCACCCCTTCCCCCAAACCCTGCTCCTAATGTGAGCAGCTTCTGGATGGCAGGACCCCTGCAGTTCAAATCTATTTAGCAGCATGCCCTTGTGAAATGCTTACATTTACCAGGATCACAGATAGATTTTCTCCAGCTCTGCAATTTAGTCTTCTTGCCTGTAGCCTATTTCTCTACTCTGCAGGTTGTAAAGGCAGGATGCTAACCAAAACTAGCATTTGCACCGGTTATGTCTTTTCACTTAAGTCTGCCTTCCTCTTTAGAGCAGTATCTCAATGTACTGCAACAAAATTTTCAACAGATAGGGCATTCTTTTTATCAACTTTCCTATTTTAAGGGGCCAGGTGCAGGTTAAGTAACCTGACCAGACCCCAGTGATCTCTCCTGACTATATCCACCTGAGGGCGGTGAAGTCTCTGCTAGACACTGTGCTTATCTTGGCCTGCTTCCTGAGGAACGATACTCTGTACTGATCCCCAAGCTAGAGCTAGAAGCTAAAGCTCTTTCCGATAGTGAGCAAAATGGAGTTGGAGAGACTCCAGTTCAGCTAAACCCTGTTTTGTTTTATATACCTAAATGGAACTTGTACAATTCCATAACTGCAGTTTTTGGCACTTCTGGACACCTTAAAATTTAACACTGAGCACACAAGCACCCACATGCCCACTGAGCATGTTTTGTAGTCTTGCACACTGGCTAGACTGATACACAGTGCTATACGATTCCCCAGGTATGCACATACGACCCGGTAAGTCCCAGAATTGTAGGTGGGGGAAAAACCCAGAATAGAAAAACTGAGGCCTCTCCTGTTTGAGCCCAATAGTCTAGTGGCTAACTATGCATAGAATCATGGAAAATTAAGGTTAAAAGGGACAGCAGGAGGTCATCTAGTCCAAACCCTGGTCAAAGTAGGATCATCCCCAACTAGTTCATTCCAACCAGGGCTTTGATGAGCCAGGCCTTAAAACCCTCCAAGGATGGATATTACACCATCTCTCTAGGTAGCCTGTTCCAATTCTTCACCACCCTCCTAATGAGAGTTTTTTTCAATGTCCAACCTAAACCTCCCTTGCTGCAACTTAGAACCATTGCTCCTTATTCTGTCATCTGCTTCCACTGAGAACAGTGTAGCTCCATCTTATTTGGAACCACCCTTTAGACAGTTGAAGACTGCTATCAAATCCCCTCAGTCATCTTTTATCCAAACTAAATACACTCAGTTCCCTCAGCCTCTCCTCAGAAGTCATGTGCCCCAGGCCCCTAACAGTTTTCACTGCTCTCTGCTGGACTCAATCCAACTTTTTCACATCCATTCTTTAGTGGGGGTCCAAAACTGGTGATGCCACCTGCCAACAAGACACTGAGTTACTGATCATTGAGCCCAATGATCCAGCCTGCTTTCTATCCACCTTATGGTCCATTCATCCAATCCATACTTCCTCAGGTTTTTCTGCAATAATATTATGGGAATAAGTATCAAAAGCCTTGCTAAAGTTAAGGTATATTGTGTCTACTGCTTTCCCCACATCCACAGTGCCAACTGTCTCCTGATAGAAAGCAATCAGGTAGGTCAGGCATGACTTGCCTTTGGTAAATCCATGGTGACTGTTCCTGATCACTTTATTCTCCTCCAAGGGCTTATAAATGGATACTTTGAGGACCTGCTCCATGACTTTTCCAGGGACTAAGGTGAAGCAGACTGGTCTGTAGTTCCCTGGATCCTCCTTCTTCCCTTCTTCCATAAGCTCCAGGCTCATGGGACTGGGAGAAAGGCCACCTCCCCTTGAGGGGTTTGCTCCATTTTGGAGTCTCTGGGGCACTAGATTGAGGAGCTCCAGGCCATAGTCCAGAGATTGCATGCCATCAGGAACAGTGATCAGGAGATTGACTCCTACTGCCAGGCCTTTCACCCCCTGGAAGTGGAGAATAGACCAAGGTCACCTCCTAGGACAAGGGAGGATTCAGGGATCTCCCATACTGTCCAGCCAGGGGGCTGGACCAAGGTGGTCAAGGGCCCCAAGGACCACTGCACCAAGGTCCCCTCCCCTTTGGGGCTCTGCTTGCAGCCCAAGTTGAGCCTGCAGAGATGCCATCTCCTGCAGGCAAGGGAGGATCATCCACCCCTACTCTCCCTAAGACAAAATGCAGAGCGGTTGTCATGGGAGACTCCCTCCTGAAGGGGACTGAGGGGGCAATCTGCTGCCCCAACCCCTTAGCCCGGGAGGTCTGCTATTTCCCGAAGGCCCACACCAAGGACATAGCAGAGAGGATACCAAAGATTATCCGGCCCTCTGACAACTACCCTAAGCTTCTTATCCATGTGGGCACATGACACCTGACTCAAGAAGTCTATGGGCCAATGAGAGACAAAACATTGTTGAACCTGATACTAGCCAAAGGGTCAGCGGCCTAAGAATTGATGGAAAGTTGAGTGATAGTGACCATAAGCTGACCATCTTTACTATCCATTGCAAAGCTGGCAAGACAGTCAGCAAAATAGAAGTCCTCGACTTTAGGAAAGCTGACTTTGACAAGCTCAGGAGGCTCGATGTTGAGACACTAAGGGACCATGACACGACAGGCAGAGGAGTCCAAGAGGAGTGGTTGCTCCTCAAGGGAACAATCCTGACAGCACAAGAGATGGCCATCCCATCTCACAGGAAGGGTAGCAAAAGGGCACAGCAACCCCCTTGGTGCAGCATGGTACTTGAGGACCTCCTACACCTCAAGAGAGAGACTTATAAAGGATGGAAGGTTGGAATTACCTCCAAGGACAATTACTCAGCACTGGTCCACCTGCAGGGAAAGGATTAGGAAAGCCAAGGCTGGAACTGAGGTCCATCTGGCTTCACATATCAAGGATAACAAAAAGTCCTTTTTCAGATATGTAGGGAGTTGGAAAAGAAGCAAGGATAACATTGGACACCTGCTGAACCAAATGGGACAGTTGGTAACCAACACCCAGGAAAAGGCCAACCTGCTTAACGGGTACTTCACATCAGTCTCTCATCAGTCCAATGGGACTGCCCTGCCTAGCAAGATGCGGGACGGCCAGGGTGAAGGCATATTTATACCTAGCATTGGTGCTGATCTAGTAAAGGATTGCCTTGAGAGGCTGGACACCTTCAAGTCACCTGATCCTGACAGACTACACCCTAGAGTACTCAAAGAGTTGGCAGGTGTCATAGCTCAATCATTGGCAAAAATATTCAAGAATTCATAGCACTCAGGTGAAATATCTGAAGACTGGAAGAAGGCCAACATGGTACCCATCTTCAAGAAACGGTGGAAAGTAGATCCCGGGAATTACAGGCCAATCACCTTGACCTCAATCCCTGGTAAGGTTCTTGAGAAAATTATCAAGGAGACCCTTCTGAACAAGCTGGCCGAGGGCAACATCCTGAGAGATAGCCAGCACACGTTTGTCGCAGACAGATCTTGCTTGATCAATTTCATCTCCTCCTATGACCAGGCGACATATTACCTGGACAAGGGAGAAGAGATTGATGTCATATACCTGCACTTTAAAAAGCCTTTGATCTGGTGTCCCATGACCTCATCATAGAAAAATTGGCCAAATGTGGCCTCTGCTACACCACAGTCCAATGGCTGGGAAACTGGCTCTGAGGTCAGACCCAGAGAGTAGTGGTTGATGGCAGCAAGTCATTATGGCACTCTGTAACCAGTGGCATCCCCTAAGGCTCTATCCTTGGACCAATTCTCTTCAACATCCTTATTGATGATGTGGACATTGGTTTCAGAAGCTCATTGGCTAAGTTCACCAATGACACTAAATTTTGGGGCATAGCATCCACACTTGAGGACAGGCTAGTGATCCACGCTGACTTGGATAAGCTGGAGGGCACAAACCTGATGACGTTCAATATTGATAAATGCAAGGTATTCTACCTCAGAAAAAAAACCCTGCAGCATAGTTATAGACTCAGCAGCACTATGCTTGCTAGCACCACTGCTGAAAGAGATTCAGGGGTCATGACTGACCACAAGATGAATATGAGCCACCAATTCAACGTCGCAGCTGTTAAAGCAAACAAAACTGTGCCTTGCATCCATAGATGCTTCTCAAGTAAATCTCAAGATGTCATCCTCCCGCTGTACTCAGCCCTGATGAAGCCACAGCTGGAGTACTGCATCCAGTTCTGGGCTTCGCAATTCAAGAAGGATGTCAAGAAGCTTGAGTCCAGAAGAGAGCCACACACATGATCAGAGGGCAAGAGAATAGGTTCTATGAAAACAGGCCGAGAGCCATGGGACTCTTCAGTCTGGAAAACTGCAGGCTCAGGGGGGAACTGGTGGCCACCTATAAGTACACAAGGGGTGTTCATCAGGATCTGGAAGAATGTCTGTTCACCAGAGTGCCCCAAGGAAAAACAAGGACAAATGGTCATAAACTCCTACAAGACTATTTTAGGTTGGACATAAGAAAACATTTCTTTATTGTCCGAGCCCCCAAGACCTGGAATAGACTCCCTCCAGAGGTGGTGCAGGCACCTACTCTGGACTTATTCAATAAATGATTGGATGCTTATCTCGCTGGGATCCTTTGACCCTAGCTGACTTTCTGCCGTGGGGCAAGGGGCTGGACTTGGTGATCTTTGAGGTCCCTTCCACCCCAATGTCTATGAATCTTTCTTGAAGATGGACACTATATTCGCGTTTTTCCAGTTGTCCAGGACCTCCCCTGATCATCACAAATTTTCAAAGATAATAGTCAGCATCTCTGAAATTACATCAACCAACTCTCTCAGCATCCTCAGATGCATTTCATCTGGCCCCAGGTGGTGCGTCCAGACAAGTGCGCACATGCCTCTTGCCCCGTCTCAAACCCCTCTGAAACGGGGCAAGAGGCACGCATGGGAAGAAAAAAAATGTTTCCTACACAGCAAAGTAGAAGCACAGGGAGAAAATTAGATCCCTGGATATCCAGGGGTCTAAAAAAACTAAGTTAAAAAAAGTGGGGCAGGCAAGTGGAGGCTGGATCTTCCACAGAGATGGTGTGGCTGCCAGAGAGTCTCTATGGTTGGCCCCTCGGCCTGGTGCTGAGGCAACTGGTTCAGCACCATAGCTCCATAAATAATACCATAGCTGGTAAGTAAGGGGTCAGGGGGGCTGGAGGAGGGCAAAGGTGACTATGGGGGCACCCCTGCTGGCCCCGCCCACTCCCCCAGTCCCTCCTAGCCCTGCTCTACCTGGCCCCCTGCCTGCCCCCTCGACCCCCCAATCCCTTTTCTGCACAACCCACCCCCTGCCTGCCCCCCGATCCCCCATCCTTGCCCCCCTACCCCAGCATCCCAACAGTTTAAAACAAACAAAAAAAATCCAGCACTTATCGGCAGTTTGAGCTGCCATCTGTCTCACTGGGGTTCTACCCACACAGCACAGGGCAGAGGGACAGTCCCAGTAGCCCCAGCCCAGGCCCTCCAGCCCCCCACTGCCCTGAGATGCCCATGAGGGGCTCTGCCAGAAAGTCCCAGAGCTGCCCCCCAGCCCCTGGTACTAAGGTAAGCAGAGGCTTTTTTTCAGGGTTTTTGTTGTTTTTGAAGTGACAGTGTCTGGGGTTGGGGGGCAGCCAGGGCAGCCATTGTGGGGGGTCTGGGGAAGTGGGGGGTGGGGATGTGTGGGGTAGCCATCAGGGGGATGCAGTAGCTGGTGGGGGATAGGACCAGGTGGAGCAGCAATCAGGGGGCTGGGGTGGGGCATGTGGTCCTTGCAGCAGGGGAGTATCCCCCATGGGGGCCATAATCCCTGTGTGGGGGCCAGAGATCCTGTTTGGGGGGCCGTAACCCCTGTTGGGGGGGCAGTAAAATATGTATTCATAGTTAATGAATACATGTATTTAGAGTTCACTTTATTATTATGGTAGAGACACTGGTAGGCTTCCACATTGCTTTAACAATCTAGATATACCAATAAAACATTGCCCAACTGAACGTTTTCTCTCTCTCTCTCTTTCTTTTTATAGTGGCCTTTTGTTTTACTTGTGGAGGAATATGAATTTTGGGGTATTTTACAGAGTGACTTTGGGATTTTTTTTTTTTTTTAATCAGGGACTTTTCAGTTTTCCAATAGGGAATACCAGAATTTCTGCTAGGGAGGCCAGTGGCAGGATCCTGCCTGCTTAGACCTGGCACCTTGGACTCAGCTGGCTGTGGCTGACCTCCTGGCCAGATGGGACCAGGCAAACATGCTTTGACGGTTCAAAACAGGCCACCACACTGGGAACATCTCCCAGGCAATAGCTGCCCAGATGGCCGGGCAGGGGGCACACATGGCAGTAGTGTTACACAGAGGCCAATTCTGCATCCACAGCCCACTGGCAGGTGGCCCAGAGGGGAAGATGCCTCTACTGGCTGTGCAGTTCCCATCCAGGTCTGGTAAGTGTGCAGCAGGTCACAGCCAGGCAGTAGCCCCTCACTGTCAGACTGCTGCAGTGAGTAAAAGGTACAGGGAACTCTCAGGGCTGCTTCAGCAATCCAGCTGGCACAAGAGGTAGTGTTCCCAGGTAGCAATTGGCTGGTCCCCAGAGGTTCCTGAGAGCTAGTAGCCCTGAGCTACTTGACAGGGCAGCTTTTCATACTGCTGAGGACAGTGCAGGTGCTGACCCTGGGCTCTAACTCCTCCTGGCTGCGGAGCCAGGCAGGGTTATTTTGACCCAAGTGGCACAATTTGCTCCACAACAAAGTGCATGTCTGAGCATGTGCTCTGAGACAAAAAGCCCCAGCTCAAATTTGCACCACTTCTATTTGAGCTACTGCAAGCACATGTGCTTGCATGTGTGGACAGGCCCAGGGATTTGTACATATCCAGCTTTTGTACAGAGTCCCTAACCTGTTTTTTCACCATTGAGGACTGCTCACCTTCTCCCCATATTGTGCTGCCCAATACAGTAGTCTGGGAGCTCACCTTGCCTATGAAGACCAAAGTAAAAAAGGCATCAAATTCTTTAGCTTTTCCCTCTTCCTCTGTCACTAGATTTCCTCACCCATTCAGTAAGGGACCCACACTTTCCCTGATCCCCCTTTTATTGCTAACATACTTGTATAAACCCTTCTTGTTACCCTTCATGTCCCTTGCTAGCTGCAATTCCAATTGTGCTTTGGCCTTCCTGACATCATCCCTGCATACCTGAGCAATATCCCATACTCTTCCCTTGTCATCTAGCCCAAGCTTCCACTTCTTGTAAGCTTCCTTTTTGTGTTTAAGCTAACCAAAGAGTTCTCTCCTAAGCCAAGCCAGCCGTCTACTATATTTGTTATTCTTCCTGCACATCAGAATGGTTTGTTCCTGCACCTTCAATAAGGCTTCCTTAAAGTATAGCCAGCTTTCCTGAACTCCTTTCCCACTCAGACTCACCTGCCAGAGGATCCTACATACATATATATGTATGTATTTATGCATTAGAATGGTTTAGTTTGGGCAGCAGGGCTTAATTTATTTTTAAAAGCCTGCGTCTCACACACACAGTTTTCTCAGTTTTCAGAAACAGACAGGTTGTCTAACAAACAAGGACACACAGTCTGAGAAACTGGGGGCATATACCACACTGTTCCCTTCTGTGGAATAAGGTGTCACCAGCTCTTAAGGCCAAAAAGGGGGCTAAAATTCCAGTTTTGGGAAGGGTGTGCATGTAATTAGCTTGGAATATACTAATGAAACAGAACATGGACTGCATGATGACCACAAAGAGAGACCAATCAGTGATAGCCATGATGCACAGTCATCGGGAGGGAAGGAAAATACAAAAGGAAGACTTTAGAGCAGCAAAGGTTCCCACCCCTGTCGCCATCCTCCTCCCTGTCCTCCTCCCTGAGAAGGCCCCTGAAAGGGGTCCCTGTCCCCCAGGAGGGGTCCTTGAGGCCACCACGGACAGAGGGCATACCACCAGCCTCTCTCATCTACCTTGCTGAGGTTGGAGGAGAGGCTCTCAGCATCCCACCTCCAGGCTGCTGACATCTGACACCCCCCCCACCCCCGCAGAACAAAACATCTGGGTCCTAAATCCAGAGGCAACACCCAGGAGATGTCAGGTTGATTGACATCTTCCATGAGAACCAGGGCCTATAATCTGGAAACTCCCTCTAGGTATTCAAAGAAAGTCTTATTTACCTCATCCTCCTGGTTTGGTGGTCTATAGCAGACACCAACCATGACATCACCACTGCTGCTCCCTGCTCTAAACCTTAACCCAGAGACCTTCAACAGGTCTGTCTCCAGTTTCATAGTGAAACTCTGAACAATCATGCAGAACTTTTACATACAGTGCAATTCCTCCTCCTCTTATCCCCTGCCCATTCTTCCTGAAGAGTGTGTACCCATCCATACCAGTGCTCCAGTCTAATTACGTCATAGTTCACTTAAAGAGCAAGATATCCAGGTTCTACCCTTCCCACTGCCCCCTCATTTCAAAGAGCATTTAGGACTTGAACCTCCTGCTTCCACTAAAATGGTCTAACTACTACTAGCTAAACAATACCTCAGCTGACCTCCAGCCATTCTCTTGAATTTGACTCCTAAAATCAGCTAAGAGAGGGGAATATTTAAGGCCAGGAGGAAGAAAGCAACCCAGATGGTGGTTAGACAGGAGCTAGACCTGGCTTCCAACTTGTGTCCTTGCTCCCAAAGGGGAAAAATTCCTCATTGTTCTCTATCCATCTTATGAATATGAATATTAAAATATAAGGTTTAGGTTCAGAAGGAGAGCTGGAGAGGAGCTTAACTAATGCCTAAACCTGTAGTCTGGTGGCTAGAGCACTATATTAGAAAGTAGGTGATTCAGGTTCAAATCCCAACTGAGTGTATGCTCTTTGTCCAATGCCCTAGGAAACTGGGCTAAAACACAGAAATATTCTTCTTTGGTTTGCTTACAGCAGCTATGTGCAGCAATTGTATTCCATCGCAGCACAAAGCAGAATCTAACCCCGTGCGTAACAGCTGAACACTGCAGTTACACAGCTGCCTACATGCCACTTAGGCACAGAAAATGAAACAAGCCCCTATGTATGAAGGTCTGAAGTAATTTGAAGGATTCATTGGTTAAATGATGGCCTCTAAACACAGGAACCTTGACCTGATAGTACAGGAGACCTTTCTAATTTTTCCATACATACAAGCCAGATCCCACCTATTGCCACTCAGAAGCTCCCTTAGTCTTTGCAATGTTATTCATTACCCATTCTTCACAAGCAGGAAACTAGTGACATAACATATTTGCTGGAATTTTGCTGGAAAAAATACCCTAAGAAATCTCACTGATGCTTTCAGAATGCAAAATAAGGGAAATTTTCCCTTAAAAAAATGCTGTGGCTCTGTGACTGAATGCTTCAATATGACATTTGGTAAACTTAGGTGCCTCTGTGTCCATTTTCACTTTTTTTTATTAGTCTATTTTGATTCTTAGCTCTCTGATGCAGGAGCTGTCTCTCACTGTGTGCTCACACAGTCCCCTGCTCACAGGGTGCTTTGGGATGTACTGCAACACTAAAGAAACAAACGCAGCAGAATCAGGCTTCATTGCAGTATCTTACAACTACTGCTTCAGATAGCAGATGCCCAGCTCCAAATCTGGTTTGATTTATCAGATGAGCATCTTGGTGTCTCTTAATCTCTGTAAGGGTTTTGTTTATTATAATAATCATTTTATAATGTTCTCAAAGCCTGTATTTTATCTCTGCTTCAGTATTTGCTTCTGATCACAAACAGTTTGGTGGACTCGCAATAGAAGAAAATATCCCACTTCCTTTACGTTCCAATATTGCTGCCCCAGGGGAGCTGGGATGCCGGAAGGCCCCCGAGGCAGCAAAGGGTCCTGCTTACCTCCTGCAGAGCCGGAAGAGCCAAGGGAGGCACACGTGCCAAGAACGCCGGCGCGGGTTATCAGACAGGCATTTATCCGGCTGCAGCAAAGCAGCGGGGGTGGGGGATGCCTTCCAGGAGGAACAAAAGGCAGCCCCGCTGGGGCAACAGGGCAGCAGAGCAGAGGAGGCTGGAGCCACAAGCCTCAGCAAGCGGGAGTCAGCTACCATCCGCAGCGTGCGAGAGAGATTGGCGGATCCAGATCCGGCTCCGAGAGACGGAGCGGAGCAGCCGACAGCAGCGCTGGTGGAGTAGTCAGCGCCGTGATTATCGGCTCAGCCGGTGGGGAAACCGGCGGCAGCACCGGTAGCAGAACAGAAGAGGAGCTGGCAGGAGCCTGGTCGGCATAACTGGTGAAGAAACCAGCTACAGCACCAGCACCAGAGCCAGAAGACAGGTCGACAGGGCTCCAGGCAGCCTCGCTGGGGAAGGGACCGGCTGCAGCACCAGCAAGAGCTGGGGGAGGAGCCGACTCGATCCCCGACTGCAGAGCTGGTGGAGGCAGCAGCTTTGTAAGTGGCACGAGCGGCAGAGGAGCCAGCCGCGTCGGAAGAGGGAGCGCCGGTGAGGTAACCGGATGCACCATACAGAGAGGAGCCAGTGGTAAATACGGCTACCTCACGGACCGCTGGAGTGAAGCAGGTACCGGGTCAGAAGGGCCGGGACGGCGGCCCAGTAGGCAGTACGCCCAGACCGAAGACCGTTATTGACGGCCGGCGCACTGGGGGTGAGAGGGAGGCAAGCCAAGGACGACGTTGAGGCCATAGGAGGTAGGGCCTAAGGTGGCGAGTGACCAGAGCATAGGGGAGGATGGAGCCCCAAGATTACCTGGCGAGGAACACGCCGACGCCGGGGGATACCCCAAGGGAAGACACCCCCCCCCCCACTGAAGGTACAATCAAAGTTGTGGCAGGTGAGTTCAGGGGTCCCCAAGACCAGCAGGGGTAACCTCTGGGGTGCACCCGTGAACCCAGGGCACACGAAGCCTTGGGCCCGGGCAAAGGCAGCCCGGCAGGAACACCTAGTTGAACAGAGGCAGGTACAATGGGCCTTTGAAATATTCAAATGGTAGGTCAGAAAGGCTGACGTTACCGCTCATGAATCTGTAGCTACGTTTTAACTATCTTAAGGAAAATCACCAGTTCACATATGTGGGTGGGGTTGGAGGGGGGAGGGTTTGGTTTGGTTTTTTGCTTTTTAATAACAACACAGAGGGAAGGAAAAAAGATATTAGTCTGAACTGAACTTCCCATAGGAAGAAGCAAGATACTCAGCTAATGTAAACTGGCATAGCCTCATTAAAGTCAATGGAGCTGCACCTGTTTATAGCAAGCAAAAACATGGCCCTGGATCTCCTAATCCTAGTCATAGAAGCCATATGGTAAGACTTCACATGAGTGAGTCCTCTTCATAAATGAACCCACGTGCTTGGCTAACTTTATACCTATGAGCTTCCTGCCTGCAACTTTGGGAACATTTCATACATAATTCATGGAGGAAAATTACAGCTTTTCAGAGCTTTGGCATCACTTTACCAGCAGGCAGGTTTGTGCTCAGCCAGCACATACACTATTATTTCCAGAAATCAAACCTGGGCAGGGACATACAATTCTGTTACAAGAAGTGACTGTTCAGGTGACAGTTGACATGTGCACAATGTCTTCCCAGCTAACACACTAGTATCTGCCTTGATTGTTTGCTAGAGTCGTATATACTGTTCTTTTTTTTTTTTTTTAATGGGGAAAGACAGCTAGTAGGAAGAAGTATGTCAAACCCAACCGGTGGTTGTTAAGCCTGGAGTATACAGAAGAATTCAGCAAAATGTGTGGAGAAGTTGTACTTGCTGTATTGATACATGGAGC
>JAGPOW010003395.1:42849289-42862175 GCA_030014935.1 Caiman crocodilus | reverse complement strand
GGAAGGAGATTAAAGGCATTTACATCCCTCAGAGAAAGTCCATTTGCCATCAGGCTTGCCTATTGCACTCAGATCTACCTACTTTTATTGAATGCTGAAGCAATAAAGCACAAATCCTGTCTAGGCCTAACGGTCTGCTCACAAAACAAAAAGCGACATGGCATAGTTAAGTCTTATGAGCAATGTATGATCAGATCAAAATCAAACTTAGTGGGCTGGATATGCCACTACACACTCCAGCTGTTCTTCCCTACTCCAGTGACACAAAACAGCCATAAACACACTCTAACTGGCCACTTCAGCTGGTTCTAGGGCTGCTTTGTGTTGCTGAAACAATGCAAAGCCTCTGGAGTGCACCAATGAATCTGGCCCACTCGTTTTGTAAGTGTAAATAATAACATTATGAATCGTCAAGTGATGGACTAATGATTCCCTTTTGAAACCTTTTTTTAGAACAGGATTCAGTATACTGACTTCTCATGTCTGTTTACACTAAATAAAAAGTAATGTGGTCATTTTCAATATGCATGAAGTAGCTTTCCATTACACAAGAGGCACCGCTATGAAAGAGGCATTTGTGAACAAAAAAGTAGTTTAGGCACTATTTGTCTGCCTGTGCAGAAGGTAATGTTGTCCTGTCTGCAACATTTTTCTTCCATCCTGAAAAAGCCTCTCTACCCTCAACTGGTCTTTGGGTACCTGGAAGAATATGGGCTAAGGGATTATATAAGAAACTCCAATACAGAGATTGTGTAGATGCAAACTAATGACCTGCTTTTATTTATCTACAATGTGAAATGCCCTTGAAAGGGAACTCTGCTGAGCAAAAAAATTGTTACCAGCCCTTATTGCTCCTACCTGAGAAAAATGGGCCTGGGAGCTGCTTCCAAGACACACAGGCCTAAAGCTTAATTTCACCTCCAAGATGCCTAAGTGTGATCCTATTCTACTCTGCTGGAGACCCGGGAAAACAACGATTCTATTGACTTTTGTAACAAGCCTTTACCCTGGTCCTAAAACTAAGTCACAAAAAGAAATGAAGAGAAGAAATATTTGCATATTGATTAGGGCTGTTCAAAGCTTCAGATCATGATTCGGAGATGACGTGGATGATTTGGAGGCCAAATCTATGAATCTGAATTGAATCTCTGGAAGTCTTAGACTTTCCAAATGGATTCAGTGCTTCCAAATCACTTTGGAAAAGATTCAGAGCCGATTCAGCAATTTGGCCATAGAGTATAATGGGGAAATCGATGAAATATCTATAACTTTGTTGTCTTTTGGATGATTCAGATGAAACTTTCAGGGATGGTAGTTGCTGCTGAGGCCACAATGCCTGCCAAGTTTCAAGGATATGGGTGCAGGGGATTGGGGCAAACTATACCCCAACGTCTTGAAAGCAAAACTCATGTCATGTGTATGTGTTAAGCCACAGTGGGGTCAAAACTACAGGGGTAGTGGCCTCTGCTGAGGCCACAAAGTCTGCCAAGTTTCAAGGAGATAGGTGTAGGGGCTTGGGGAAAATTGCACCTCAAGCTGCAGACAAGCCAAATTCTTGACATGGGGGACACTGTGCTTGTTAAGGCGCAGCAGAGTGAAAGCTGCAGAGATGGTAGCTCCTTCTGTAGCCACAAAACCTGCCAGCTTTCAAAGAGATAGATGCAGGGGTTCTGGGGCCCTGCACCTCTAGCTGCTGACAGGCAGAACTTGTGACATGGGTGCTTGTGCAACTGTGTCTGTCTTTGCGGAGGGGGGGGGTATGGGACTACTACATGCCTAGTTACTAGGTTACTGTTTTATCAGTTACCAATCAATCATGATTCACTCAGGGACCAGCTCAAAACACAGTAGCTAGCTAATGTAATGAGTTAATGAACAAGGATTAACACCTACAAAACCATAGACTAAAGGAGAGGAAATAATCAACACAGACAATCAACTGCCCTAAGACAGACAGTCAGTGGCACAAGCACCCATGTCACAAGTTTTGTCTGTCAGCAACTAGGGGTGCAGGGCCTCAGACCTCCTGCACCTAGCTCCTTGACAGCTGGCAGGCTTCGTGGCCTCAGCAGGGGCTAACAGGCCTGCTGTTTTCACCCCACTGCACCTTAACACACACAGGGTCATCTATGTCATGAGCTTTGCCTGTTAGCAGCAGGAAGTGTAGCAGTCAGACTCCACCTGCACCTATCACCTTGAAACTTGGCAGACTTTGTAGCCTTAGCAGGAGTGACCACCCCTGCATTTTTCACCCTGCTGTGGTGTAACACATACACGTGACATGAGTTTTGCTTTCAAGAAGTTGGGGTGCAGTTTCCCCGAACCCCTTGCATCTATCTCCTAGAAACTTGGCAGGCTTTGTGGCCTCTGTAGGGGCTACCATCCCTGCAGTTTTGACCCCGCTGTGCCTTAACGCACACAGGGTCATCTATGTCATGAGTCTTGACTGTCAGCCATTTGAGGTGCAGTTTCTCCCAAACCCCTCACCTATCTCCTTGAAACTTGGCAGGTTTTGTGGCCTTAGCAGGGGCCACCACCTCTAGTTTTCACCCCACTGTGGTGTAACATGTATACGTGACAGGAGTTTTGCTTTCTAGAATTTAGGGTAGTTTCCCCCAAACCGCTGCACCTATCTCCTTGAAACTTGGCAGACTTCATGATCTCAGGAGAGGCTACCAAACCTGCAGGTTTCCTTCAAATCAGACAAAAAACAACAAAGTTACAGATATTTCATTGATTCCTCATTATACCTTATGGCCGGATCTCCGAAGCGGCTCCGAAGCTTCAGAGCTGATTCAGCCAAATCAAAGCAGGACGCCGATCCAGAGCTCCAAATCCAATTGCTGGCATCTGAATCAGCCATATCTGAAGCTCAATTGAATAGCTGACTATTCGCACAGGCCTAGAACTGATGTTTCAGGGATTCAAGCTGGGAGGAATAGGATAGCACTTAGATGCCTCACAACCATCTTAGAGATCAAATAAGATTCCAGGGTCTTTCACCTCAAATTAATAAGGACTTTCTAATACTGAGAACAGAATCCCTGGTCCTTCCAAGGAGGCCAGAAAGCATTAAATCAGGCCATTCTCAGGAGAAGACCACAAAGGTATTCCACAGGAACAATGTGAAGCAAATGCAAAATGCGACTACACTGTTAGAGATCTCTTGCAGTCACATAAATGACTATGAAAGAAGCAAGGTAATGGAGAATAGTGCCCTGCAAGTGCAGTGTGGACCTTGCTGAAATTCAGGGGACAATGAAGTTCATGGTGAATAACTTGGTAGACCAGCTACACAAGTGCTGAAAATGGCAAGAAGTTATTACCATATATGCGCAGATAATCCTAGGAAGAGAACCGTGCCTGATGCTACAGCAAACGCTGAAAAAAATCACCACAATTCTTGTCAGTCTGACCTAGTAAAACATCACTAGGTTCCCCTTCCCCTAAATATAATGATCAGTTTGACTCAGAAAAAGAGGAAGACCCTTCAGTCAGGAGACTGATAACTTCCTAAGTACTAGCACAGCCACCTGCATATCCAAGTTAAAATTTCTCACCTCTAGCTGAGGCAAGTGTCCAAAGCACCATAGGATATATTTTTTTTTTTAAAAAAAACATGATGCCAAAAAAAAGCCATTCAGGCATTGCAGCATAACTGGTGGAAAGGAGGGGCAAGAGGGGCACCAACTCTGGGTACTAACTTAGAGGGATGCTAGAATGATGCCCCCTTCCACTGGAATCTTTTTTGGCAGGAGGAGCCTCGTGCTACCCCGGTGTAGGAGCCCGTGTGGGGACACAGAAGAAGCAGCAGGGTTCTTTGAGACCCAGGGCATGTAAAACCCTCCTTTCCCCACCCCCACCTCACAGGTATTGGCACCACTTCCCTCTTCCTCTCCACTCCTCCCACTTCACCCCTAGAAAGTTTTGCCTAGGGCACTAAACCTGATAGTTAACACTTATGTTCCAAAGGAACAAATATCTTCCTGGCAGCTAGAGATGATCAGCAGAAGCCATGAAATGAAGGGTTATCAGATACCTTTCACACATTTATAGTCACCTATCAATGTTAAGGGGAAGATCACAAGTACCTTATTACTTGAATACAAGGTGAGGGCTTTTTTCGTCCAATCAGCATGGGGGAAAGAAACAACTCATCTTACAATTGCATACAAGGAGATGTCATGAAAAACACTGTCTATCATTAAGCTGCTGCTAAAAGCAACATGTGCTCAGTGATGGAAATCAACTATGAAGTTGATTAAGTATGGCAGTCACTGAAAATAGCTATAAAACACATGACCCACTTTGGGCAAACTTGGTGATGAGAAACTAACATAAGGATAGGTTAATGCAACCCATTTGATTAAGATGTATGAAAGTGCCCATTAAGCACAGTCCCTCTAAGCAATCATTCTTTTTTTCCATGTCAAGTTGAGTTACTACATTGAATACATTTTGCCTTCCTCTTAACTCTCACAGAGGATCTGTGCTTTTCTTTCCCATTTCCAATGATTCCTGTTTCTTTTCCAGCCCTAAATGTCTGGCAAACATAACCTAATGAGGATTCACTAAGAATCCATCGATTGCCCCCTAAGACTGTTGCATATGATTAGTGTTGCCCTGCCCTCCTTGGGGTGAAGCAGGAGCAGGTTGCCCTGTGCCTCATCTGCATATAACATTTTGGAGCATCCCAGGACTCATTACAACAACTTCTGGTTCCACTCATGAGTGCAGGGTGGGGCTAATGGATCCTTTGTCGGGGTAGCTGGAGTACACACAGTGCTGAGCAGAGGGGTCTTCATGGCTTGAAACAATGTTGACTCTGGTGGAGTCTAGCCCAATGAACTATATTGTACATCATGAGCCTTTTGGATAAATATCCATAATTTGTACTAAATATAAGACATTGCTTCTTGGCGTTTTGGCTCAGATCAAGAGACCAACCTGCTGGATGGCAAGTTCAGCCAAGATGGATCCAAGCCCACAATGCCACATGCTGAAATGCATTGGGAAATGCATTGGCTGTGCCTCGACCTAGTCCAAGAAACAACAGAAGCCTGGACCTGGACCTGAACCTGGTCCAAGAAGCACCAGAAGAGGGGGTTGTGCACCATGGAGGAGAAGGAGGCACCCCTGTACACTTTCCACCTCACACACAGTTTTCCTCCTACACAGTCCCCACAACCCACAGCCTCCCTGTGCCCCACACCCATGTACATATGCACACTATCAAGCTGGGTGGGCTCTGTGGCTGCCCCTGGCTTACAATTCCCTCCCCATTGGCAAGTAGCTCTTACAAGCTGTTTTCAGATTGGGAAACCTGTTATTCCCCCTTTTAAAGGGAAAATCTGCTTTTTTCCATGGGAAACAGAAAACCCAGATCTCTGCTTACCAGGGTTGCCCATGGTCCCTGTTGCAGCCTCTGGGTCCTCTTAACTCTGCTTCTGGCTTGCAGCTGAGACCTGGGTGCCTCAGCCTCCAGGGTACAGGAACAGCCTGCCCCCATACATGGCTTCAAGGCAGCCTGCCGAGTCCTGATGCTGTGCCTGGGTCCAGGGCAGAACCTGAATGCCAAGCAAGCTCTGGAACAACCCAGGACACAGCCCGGGTCCCAGCCAGCTCCAGGACACTTCTGCCAGTCATGCCCTGCTTTTATTTTCTCCAGCACAGGAGAGCATGCTGGAGCAACAGGGACATGCAGCAGCCATAGAGACCCTTTGTCCTGGTGCTAGAGCATTCCCCTTGGAGGACCTTGCCTTCAGTTACTTCACAGGTATGCTCCAAAAGCACACCCCTTTCCACTTTTTCCAGTGCTTTCTTTTTATACCAGAATTCCCCAGTATCAAATTTAGAGTCCACACAGGTACTAGAATTACATTTTCTAGTTCAGGGGGTGCCTTCTGCAGCATCTCAGACCGCTTTGAGATGCTGCAACAGACACGTGCAAGCTCATGTGGGTCCAAGGACTGTATGAAGCAGAAAGTTGTTGCAGAGACTGAAGGTCAGAGCAAGAAACAAGTGACCGTGTCCTCTCTCTCTCTAAAAGGACCATAGGAAGCAGCTTTGCAAGAGGTAGCTACCTTTTGGCAAGAGCAAGCATTTTCCCTCATGGAAGCTTTCCTAGCAGTGAACATCCCACTGGAGAAACTTGATCATCCAAAGTTAAGGGACTATATGAACTAAAATGTACCAAATGCTGGCAGTTTTCCTCATACCAGCAACCTTCACCAAGACTACCTCTCTGCAGTGATTGCTTTGCATGTATAGCCCATAAAGGAGTATGACTCCTGCTCCATTGTAGCTGATAAAGCCACTGACCCTCAAGATAACTATGTGCCACACATATATTTTGTACCGGGGGCTGGACAGGTGATGACCTGCCTGTTTCAAATTAAGCTGATCCACCTCATGTCTGTCAATTTTTCTACCATTGCTGAAGCCATCCTGAAGGTAATTTTCAGCTATAGTATAGACTTTTAACAAGGTATCAACATTTCTGCCTGACAATGCCATGTACATGTGCAAAGCTCCAAGGTTCTCCAAGGAATGCTACCTAATGTTGTTCATGTCACCTGCAAGGCACACATTCTGCTCTTAGTAAGTGACATCTGGTGCATGCAGTTCCCTGATGTGGATAGCTTGGTGTCTTCTTTCAAGAAAGACTTCAAGCACTCTCGAGGCTGTAAGAACTTTCAAGATGTCCTCATGAAAACCATAAGGGACCTGTTCCAGGCAATAGCTGTGAAGCTGAACCAATACGACAGGTGCAACCCATCACTGTCACCACAGTTTAGACAACCAGCTGCCTCCTTCCTTAGTGTTGTTCACATTTTGGACCCCAACCAGGTGCCTGTTCTGAGTCGAGACCCTCAGCTACTGAAAGCAATCCCAGGATGGGGGAAAGAGCATGACAACAAATGAATGTGCTGCTTATGTGAACTTTGTCAAAGAGGGCCAAATGCCTCTGTCTGTGCCTGTGTTCTGGGACTCTGTCTACGACCAGTTTCTACATCTTTATGCCCTGGCAATATGCTGCCTCACCGTTCCAATGAGCTCAGTGGACACTGAGTGCGCCATCTCAGTACATGGACAAGTGTTCACCCCACAGAGATAGAAAGTCTGCAGTAACTGTGGCTAGGTGCAGCATGCTCACATTTACTAGCTAGCATGACCAGCCTGTCTCAATACTAGCATTCAGTTTCAGTAAATTCCTTTTTATAATGTCCTTTAATAAAGTATATATAGTTGGTATTACAGTAGTTACAATTCGTGTTGTGTATAGCTTTATTTTAATAAGATATTTCAGTTTGCAGTTTAATCAAGTGGTTAGATGGTATTAGTTAACAATTTATATAAAGTTGGTATTAATAAAGTGTATGTAGTTAGCATTAGTTAATAAACGGTGCACCTACACAGGCTATTAAGGTGGTCCAATAAACTCCAAAGCAGTTTGTGGCAAAGTTAACTGCTCTGAGGCACAGCGTCTACATATGTGCCCAGGACCGCAACAATTAGAGACAGAGTGGAGAAGTCCTGCGCTGTCAAGGAGAGCAGGGGGTCAGCCCCGGGCTTTAGGTGACAGTGGCAGGCAGCCAATGGGCTGGCATGGGCCAGGGGTCTGGCCCCTGGCTGGCTTGGCTGACCAGGTGCAACTTGTGCCTTGCAGACACTGTTCACATGAGCATTTAACAGCAGTTAATTACTCCACCATAAGATAGAACTGTCCCCAACAGTACTATCTTACAGCAGAGTTAATTAATTTACGGTGTCCTAATACCAGCCCATAGCTGGTACTACTTACAATTCATGGTGTGCATAGCTTTATTTTTAATAAGATATTTAATTTTAGAGCTTAACTGAGTGCTTAAATTACTTAATAAGGAATCAATTAATGGCTTCCATGGGCTTAATCCCATGATTAAGACCATGGTAACCATTAACCACCACTTAGATTGCTTAATAATGCATCAATTAATGGTTTATGTGGGCTTAATCCCCTGATTAAACCTGCAGAAGCCATTAACTGACACATTATTAAGCAATCTAAGTGGCAGTTAATGGCTTCCACAGAATTAATCAGGGGATTAGGCCCATAGAAGCCATTAATTAACACATTATTAAGCAATCTAAGTGGTGGTTTGGTGCCATCTGGCAATCTCCAAGTGCCCCTTGGACAATCAGAGAAATGGTGTAGGGGTGCCTATTGTGATCAGTGTACAAAATGGCAGTCAGCCCCAGGATCTGCCTGCAAGTTCGGTCAGCCATCTCCTCAAGTAGACCCCTCTTTGTACTGTCATAGAAAAATAATATTAGATCAATCTGACATTAGATAATTTATTCCTTAGATCAAACCATGTTATATTTAATCTAATGTTCTGTTTAAATTTTTATTTCTGACTATTCTTTCTTACTTTATGCACCGTCTTAAAAGTGATAATGTTGAAGCCAAGCTAACAAGTCTATAATTGTGTGGGCCACTATTCTTCATTTTCTAATAAAGTCACTGAAATCTATGCTACAGTTAGGGGCATCAAACATCTATCCTGTGGATGATATCCAGCCCAGAAAGCTACTGGAAGCTGGGGGGCATGGCCAGTGGGGCATGACTTAATACAGAATTTAAGGTCCTGAACCAAGATGGACATGGCCATCTGTGGCAGAGAATGAGCAAGAGTGTGGAGATACAGCCCTCACTTTCCCTGTTGCCACCTGATTTCCAACCTGTTGCTTCCTACCCCTGGACCTGCATTGCCCCCATCCCTGGGGCCATGCTATCCCTGAGCCCACACTGCTGCCTAATTCCCTAACCCATTAAGATGCCCACTCCTGGAGCCATGCTGTCACCCAATTCCCCAGAATGAACTGATGCTAGGTCCTGGATCTATGCCACTGGCCCAGCCAGTGCTGCAGCCCTTCCCTAGGCTTGTGCTACTACCTGATCCCTAGTTCCCAACCCACACTGCAAGCTGATCCCCAACCTGTGTTGCTGCCTGAAATGGACCTGTACCACTGACCCCAAAGCTGGACCCACCATAGCCAGATGCTACTGGTTTCCTGGATATGGACTGGGAGGAACATCCATGGTCCAGATCTGGCCAGGGCCCAGGCTAAGTTTGACAACCCTAATATAGGAGTTGGTATTTCTCATTTCACTATTCTGGGATAGAAATTATCCAAGCACCATAATGTCATCACAGTAAGCAGTCTAATGTCTGCATCCACCTCAGATGTGATTACTTCCATAGCTGTATCCTGTCATTCCCACTTGGTATCCTATTATCCTTCTCATTTAAATCTTCATCCTTAGTGAATGCTAAAGCAAGGTCCATTACTTGGACCATACCTAGATTATCTTTGTTCTCCACTATCTTCAGTGTATCACAGCCCCATTTCTCCACTCCTTTTTCTCTTCTGTAAATTCAGATGTTTCAAAACTTGAGGCCATTCTGGAATCCCAACATGCCAGAAGATTTGGGTTCTTAAAATTAGGCTCTTAATTTCTTATTTATAACTGGGGAAAAGTGTCTTAATTTTCAGAGATGCTTTCTATAGCAGTATCTTTGTGGAGGCATAGCACAGGTAAAAAAAAAGTTAGGCCACTTTCATCTATATGCCTCATCTCCAGTGTCCCAGGTTTAGAAATTTTGATAGTAATCCCTAAATTAGAAGTTCTTAGCTTTTATGACAAACCTTAAGGATGTAAAACAACTGATATATGCAGATCAATGCAATTTTACTGTTTTCAGAGATTTTGTTGTCACTAAAACATTGTACACATAAATTAAACTTCCTACTAGATTGCATCATAACTGATCGGGATGTTAAACATCCTAGGTGAAATTAGCAAATCTAACAATGGGAGTGTTAGAGTGATGTTGTAGCTGTCAGTACATAGCAGGGAGACTATGAGCACGGCAACTGCCCTGGGCGCCAAAGCCAAGGGGCACCAACAGGCACTGCCCAGATGAAGCAGGGCACAGGACACAGCTGTGAGCAGCCCATTTGGGCGGAGAAGTGGGGATGGGGGGGAGAGTGGCTCACACCACTGTGTGCGCTCCTGGGCAAGCATGCTGGTGGGGAGGGTTCCCTCAGATCTGTGCACAGTGCCAGGACAGGCTGCTGCTGTGGGCTTTGTCCCAGGTGTCAAAATTCCCTGCCATGGCACTGGTAGCTGCAATGGTCCAAGAATTATGCAAGAGGCAAGATTTTGTTAGGGTGATATTTTTACTGGACCAACTGCAAGTCTAACATTCGCAGTTTCCTATCTTGATAAACAGTACCTCTGCACTAGTGGGCACTGATTGCTTTGATCCTTTTGTTCCATTGGGTCATTACAAGTAAGGCCCTAGAAATGGGTTATATGGAGGCTAGCTAGTAGGGCTGTGCAAAGTTTCGGTAGCTGATTTGATTCAGAGGAGATTCAGCCCAATTTGGGGACCAAATCTCTGAATCCAAATCAAAATCAGGAGACCAAGTAAAAGCTCCAAATCAATTTGAGCATCCATCAATTCAGAAAGTTTCAGAAAAGACTCAGCCAATTCAGAGATTCAGCCATAGACTAACGTACCGTCAGCTGCCTGTTTACTCTGGAAGGGAAGTGATGGGGCATGGGATGTGGGTGCAGCAGCGATGAGAGTGGGGTCTCTGCCCTGCAGCTGCTTGCCCAGCTGCGGTGGGTGGGGGCCAGATGAGGGCATGGCTCACTCCAGGCAGAAGGGGGCAAGTGACAGCAGACCACAGCTCCCAGTGATGCTGCGCCCATATCCCACAACCCCTGTGCCAGCTGGCAAGTGACAGAAGGGCAGAGCCCCCACTCCTAACACTGATGAAGGTGCAGCAACACTGGGAGTGGGGGCTCTGCACTGCTGCCACCCAGAGCAAGCCGTGCCTGCATTGCAGCCCGCTCTGCCCCCTTACACTGGCTGGGCAAGCAGCAGCAGGGCATACCCCTGCAGCTCCCTGCACTGGGACAGAGGCAGGCACAGCCAGGGGAGCTGCAGAACAAGCCCACATGGCTGCCCTGCCCGGCCGCATCCCCTTCCCAGCCCAGCCTTTCAGGACTTAAAGTGCATGAATGCAGTGCAGCTTGGCAGGGCACCAAGTGCTGTCTGGGAGGTGGGGCAGTTTCACATGTCAGCTGCAGCCCTGCAGCACTCAACCCCAGTGGCCCTCACTCCCAGACAGTGGATGCCAAGTGGGGGTGGGAATCCCTAGTGGCCCCCACTGCTCTGCATTGCACAGGGGGACTCTGCCATGAGTGCCCAGAGGCCCCAGTCACTGCTCCTGCATCCAGTGAGTGTGGGGCTTTTTTTTTTTTGCTTTTTTTTTGCTTTTTAAGTGCAGGGATTAAGCTAGAGCTGGGGCTGAGGCTGGGTGGGGATGGGCCAGGCAGGGCAGCCATGGGGGCTTATGCCATGGTTCTCTCAACCTGGGGAGAGGCAGGCACAGCTGGAGGAGCCACGCGGCTGTGCCTGCCACTCCCCTGCCAATCCAAGTCACCAAATCACTCCGAATCAGTGTTGAATTTTCCAAAGCTGATTTGGCTGAATTGATTCAGGACAGTGATCCAAATCTCAGGGTCAAATCACAGTCCTCTGAATCAGCTGAATCCGAATCGAATACTTCTTTTTTCACACAGGCCTGCTAGCTAGCATCACAATTGTTATACAGAGCATCAGATGAGTCTCTGGTCTGATCTAGCAAAGCTGGCATTCACTATGTAACAGACTCAACTCCTTCAGGGAAGGTATACTTCTCTGTCTAGCTCCCCAAACTAGCACTCTAGAGGTATGTCTGCATAACACTTTAAAGCATGCTAGATGCTCTTGTACTGCTTTAATGGTGTCAGTGTTTGAACGTCTCAGTGGCGTATTGTGAATTAATTACAGCCACTGTAGGAAATTCAGTGGTGTAATGCGCTTTAAGTGACTTGGGGCCCAGCAAACCAACACTGCTTTGAGGAGTTTTTGTTTGCTACCCCTACAGCTGCAGAGGGAAGCACCGGGTTCTGTGCAATTCCACGGCTCTGCAGGAAGCCCTGAAAGCAGCCTCGAAGCAGCCCAGGAAAACAGCTCCACCCAAGAAAAGCAGCGAGCCTCCCCACCCCCCCAGGGCCTGCCTGCCTAAGCTGCATGGGCGGGGGGGGGGCAGTGCTTCCCTCTGCAGCTGCAGAGCCCCCTGGAACAGCCCAAGCCAGGTGCCTGCGGGTGGGTGCCACCTGGGGGGTGCCGCAGCTACCACAAAGGGAAGCACCAGCCCCCAGCCCCTGCAGCCCAGGGACTGCTCCACCTGCCGGCAGCTTGCCCTCCCCTCCCCTCCCCACCTCAGAGGCAGGTAAGTCAGCAGAGTGTGTGCACAACATGGGGGTTCAATCAGCTCTAAATCGAAGCAGTGTTTTTTTAAAAACACACTGCTTTAATTCAGGGCCCCCGTTTCGTCTACACACGCCCTAGTTCTCCAGACAATACCTGGAGCAGGACTGATTTGCAGGAACCGGAAGAAGCCCTGGCTGTTGAAAGAAAGGCTCCAGTGATCTGGGGATTCTTAAAGGAAGTAAGAGGAGGAAGCAGACTGTTAGGTGGAGGGAGAAGAAATGAACGGCATGTTCTTAGAGACCGAATGAAGACCTTCCAAAATGTAAAAATGCATATGTGCCTCTGAATATTAAGGCTCAACAATATTTAAAAGAAATATGTTCCTTTTCCATTTTGATAGCTGACAGAATTACAAATTATTTCCCTCTTGTATGTGCCTATTAATACAATACTACCGTATTTTGTATGTTGTTACTAAAAAATATCCCTGAACCACTGCAGAGTTAATTTGTGTAGTTTCAAAATTAAGTTGTACAGTTTCCAAATCTTAATGGGGATTTTTTTTTTTT
>JAGPOW010003395.1:42814508-42831505 GCA_030014935.1 Caiman crocodilus | reverse complement strand
CACACCCCTCAGTAAGCAGTATTGTGAATTTGTTATGCACTGGCTACCCCAAATTCAAACACATGCTTACTGCCTACAAACTTCCTTATGGACAGCCAGATTAAGTCATCATTAAAGTTGATGGGAATTTTATCAAAATGAAGAATTAGAGACCAGATGCTACTTGTACAGATTTTAATTCACAGAGCCAGAAACTGAGAAAATTCTTAGTCATTAGGCTGGATTTTGAACTTGCTTCAGTGACAGTATGTTCCCTGCAATCAAATCTGAATCATCTTTAATTTACACCAAATATCTATGAATAATTCTCATCCAGGCCTCTCTGAATCCAGTGGCACAGAGTCAAAACATCTGAACACAAGTCTAGATGCATTGTATGGCTATCAGGTCCTGCAGCACACAGCTCTTGCCATCTGCCTTCAGTGCTGGGGAGATGAGTGTATCTGCTCATCATCCTGATCCAGAGAGGACTTTCCAAAGGGACCAGGTGTAGCTCTCCACTCTAGGCAACAGTCTAGCCCTGCCCTTTCTTTTATTTGGTGGTCAGCTCCCCTAGACTCTCCCCACCAAGAGGTAACTAGCAAGGCAGTGGGGGCTGAGGATTTAGGGTGCCCCAGACTTGCCCTTCCCTAAAGATTGGTCCTGGTGGCACTTTCTAGTAGCTGCTTCACCATGAGTAGTCCCATCACAGTGATCCCAGACCCCAGTAGGGTGCAGTTTTTGGTCATACCCAGGACCTGGACAAGAGAGTGAGGGTGACTCTATGCAACTTTCCTTCACTTAAATCTAAATCCACACACAAGCCATGACATCACCGTGTGCCCCGATAGATGCACTGAAGTCCTGTGGCAGTGGCTGAACAGCAAAGTAGCAGGTGTGGATAACATGGGAGCTGTAGGTGCAGACCTTCACATGGGTGGTTCAGGGCATAGGGTCCCTTTTCACTGGACTGAAACAGCAGTCAAATTTGGCAACTTCCCAAGTGATTGAGCAGCCCTATTTAGGATCACACTGCTTACCTCCGTAGCATGAAGAAGGGGCTAGAAAAGGTGCCCTCAACATTGTCAAAAACCCCACAAAAAGGCAAAAAAAAGGTGACACCACTCATCATTGATACTTGAAATGTATGCACACTAACAGACTGTACAACAGCAGATAGAGCAGAGAGTAGAACAGCTCTACTAGGTAGAAAACTGGCCAGGGCCAACATTCAAATAGTAGCCCTGTGTAAAACTCGCCTAGCTGAAGAAAGACAACTAACTGGAAAAGGAACTGGTTACACCTTTTTCTGGACTGGCCATAGTAGAGAAGAGTGACATGAACCTGGTGTTAGGTTTGCCAGCAAGCTTACAAATCTCCCAAAGGGAGTGAGTGACAGACTCATACTAATGAGACTCCCACTGGGAGTCTGGGCATATATGTGCAACAATCGTTAGTACCTATGCACCTACTATGACCACACCAGATGTGTGTAAGGACAAATTTCATGAAGATCTGAAGTATTTTACTGCAGAAGTGCCAAAAGCAACAAACTCAGCATCCTTGGTGACTTTAATGCTAGAGTTGGCACAAAGTCATTAGAAGAGTCATTGGAAAAAAATGGTCTTGGGAAATGGAACAGCAACAAACTCTTCCTACTGAGGAAATATGCCATACATTGCCTCATCACCAACACAGTCTTTTACTTGCCAAACTGCAACAGGACATCTTGGATGCATGCACGCTACAAGCACTGGCATCTCACTGATTATGTCATCATCAGGGGAAGAGACAGACAGGGTGTCAGAGTGACAAAGGCCATGAGAAGTGCCGAATGCTGAACTGACCACAGGCTCATAGTATCCAAGCTGAATATCCAGATGCAACCTAGTAGATGAGCACAGAGCAAAAAAGCACCCAAAAAGCTTACGGTCTCCAAATTGAAACAGGAGAAAGTAAAACAGACACTTGTTGAAGAACTGTGCAGTCAACTAGTAACAATTGATGTAAACTCCATTAACACTGAGGACAACTGGGCATCCTCCAAAGACTATGTTTATTTGGCTGCATCCAATAACCTCAGTCCCACCACATGTAAACATCAAGATTAGTTTGATGAAAACAATATTGACATAGGGAGACTACTGAACTAGGAACAGCTTCTCCATAAGACCTGATTAGAAGACAGCACTTCAACACCTATGAAGGCAGCCTTCAATAACATCAAGAGGATTGTCCAATGCAAACTTAAGAGATGCAGAACTCATGGCTGAGCAACAAGGCTGATGAGATCCAGTCCTACTCAGATAGGAATTATATGAAGAACTTCTATGACGCTCTGAGGACAATATATTGGCCACAGTCATCAGGAATATCTCCAATACTGAATGCTGGTGGCATCACACTGCTCATCAATAAAGGAAAGATACTTCAGAGATGGGTAGAGCACTTCAACAACATCATCAATCAATGATTCAACAATCATGTACTAGTGAGAAGGTAATTGATGGACTGCCCCAGGTAGATATTAACATATCTCTTGCTGATCTTTTAACACTGACTGAGACTGTGAAATTAATCTGCTGTCAAATGGGAAAGCACCTGGAGCAGATGCTATATCAGCAGAGGTCTACAGGGCCAAAGGCTCACATATGACTTCGAAGCTGACTGAACTTAGTCTAGTCAGTATAGACTCAAGGTACCATACCCCAAGAGTATAAGAATGCATCCATTGTCCTCTTGTACAAGGCAAAAGATAATCCTACAGCCACCATAGGGGCATCTCCTTGCTGTCAATAGCCAATAAAATCCTTGACAGAATTATTTTGAATTGCCTTTTGCAGGGGGAGTGACTGTTCACGATCTTCTGTTTGCTGATGATGCTTCCCTGAATGATAAATCTGAGTCTGACATGCAACAGAGTATGGACCACTTCTCCTCAACTTGTGACAACTTTGCTCTCAAAATCAACACTAAGAAGATGTCACAGCGGGGTCCTGCAGGAGGGCCGTGATCTCCTCGAGGCCCCCTTCCCATGCCAAGTTAGCCTATGGGCGCCCTCAAATTCTTACCTGCCATGTCTTTGATGACACTACATATTTGGGAGGAGGCTGCCTTTTACACCTTCTTGGCCACTTCTCGCTGGTTACCTGAACCCCGTGGTTTCCCGGGCCCCTTGTGAGTCCCACTCTACAATGGGTGCTTCGGGGCACCCTAGCTTTAGGGGCTATGCATGGCTCCAGCCAGCTCTGTACCATGCCCCAAACCTCGCAGGTGTAATGGACATTGTTCTGTCTCTCTTTGTCTCCATGCCCTCTCTGGCACTCAGGCTCTCTGCAGCCCTGTCTCTCTCCATGCCCTCTCTGGGGCCTTCTCAGTAATAACACCCTCTTTCAGGGCTCACCACACCCACACTGGGGCTTCTCAGCAATGCCTCCTCTCTGGGGCTTCTCCACTGCCCCTCTCAGGGCCTGGGATCAATGTACCCCAAATGCTGCGCCCTCACTGGCACTGGGATCCCCTATGAGGCCTCCTCCAACCCCTAATAGCCTCACCCAAACCACCAGTAACAGCAACACAAACATAAGCCACTTGGCTATAATGTAAATGGAAGCCACCCGGCCATAACAGTCCAGCCTACCAGGGAATACTCCATCCCTCAGCCATGTCAAATGCCTCACCTTCAATCAGGCTGCTCCTCTCTTCTGAGAGAGAGAGAAATACTGTCAACAGGGAACTGCCTCTGGCCCCAGCCCCTAGGGTTTATAAGGGAGCCAGGCCCTGCCCCTTCTGGTCAGCTGACCTCCTCTGGTTGTCCTGGCAACCAACAGCTGGGGTCCTTATTCCCTGCTAGGGCTCTTTCCCTAGCCATTTCCCCTCTTTAGGAACAGGGCACCTAAGTGCTGTGCAACAGAAGACCATTCAGCAATAAAATCTTACCTAGAGCCTACCATCACAGTGAATGGACAGACCCTCCAGGCAGTGGACAAGTTCACCTGTCTCGGCAGTATGTTGTCGTGTGCAGTTCACATCGATGATGAAACCAACTCCAGCATTGGTTCTTTGGCAGACTATGTGTACATATGTGTGAGCACAGCCACATCCGTCAACAAACAAAACTGAAGATATACAAAGCCATTGTTTTGCCAATCCTGATGTATGCATGTGAAACCTGGATGGTGTGCAAACACCATGCTATGAAGCTGAACCACTTTCACTTGGGCTGTCTGAGGAAACTCATTAGGATAAGATGGCAAGCCAAGGTCCCAGACACTGAGGTTCGTACATGGGCAGGCATTCCAAACATCCACACTCCATTGATGAAATCACAGAAACTGCCAGTGATCTCACGGTTGTCTTCAAATTTGAAGAATGAACAACAACATGAAGAATTAATGTGGGAGGAGAGAGCGCTCCACAGCCTCTGCTCTCTTGCTTTTACTACTCAGTCCTCAGTTGTTCCAGAGTAGCAACAGGGGCGCTTTCAAGATATATTGAATAGTACCACTGGGGAAAGTCAGTATTTTCCCTTTCATGTCCTTCCTTCTGGAATACATGATTTTGCCACTCCTGGCACAGAAACAGCACATAGCATGTAAGGAATGCAAAGTCTGACTCTACACACCTATAAATATAGAATCTGATTTTCACTTGAAGCCCGTTTAGGCCACTTGAGCAATCTAAATGACACTTAAAATGGGCAGAAAATTACTCCTGCTTTAAAGCCTCTGTACATTACCAGACAATATCAAGACAGCTTAATATACAGTAAATTAGGCCCCGTATGTTAATATGAGAGATGCTATAAAGTTTACTGCCGGTAGCAGGGGCTTTACTTTGCAAATCTCTCCAAGCAAATAGCAATAAAATTTTTATGGCACTCCCACCATCTCATATTTTGTTTATTTCATATATGATCAAACAATACTGTTTGTCCTTTTATAACTTGTCATATTGCTTTTTTCCCCTTTAAGATACTTTAATGTTGAGCACTGACATCCTCAGTATAGACAAATCTAATCCACAAATGCAGTGTAAAGTTCATTAATCATCTGAAACTTTTACCAGAGAATATATTTTAAAGTCTTTTTTGTTGCATTACAAGTTCAGCTGTGTTGTTTCTTGTGTTTCAGCATGATTAGCATAACAATGAGAGAAATTATACACTTAGGGATGGGTCCATTTCTGCTTAAGTCAGTTCAAGGACACATGGTATACAGATATACACTTGATCTGAGCCTTCAAGAGGCCGAGAGGAGAGAAGACAGTGAAACTCTTGTCTGAGGTACCAAAAGGATGCTTGCCCAGGGACTTCACAGTAAAGTTAAAGTGAGGTGAAACTAATTGCATGCCTGCATGGTAATGATCCATTTGGGTGTTCCCATGGAGTGCAGCCAGTAAATCTATGGGCTGCACAGATTTCATTTCAGATTGACATGAAACTTTTTGTTCAGTTTGGCCATCAACCAAAAAGAACAGTTATTTGTGCAGGTCTCCATAGCACTTCCCTTCTTCCTTTGAGCCCAGTGACATTCCATTGAACAGATATTGTTCAGCTGGTTTCATGTGGAAGAACCTGGGGAAGACACATTCTGCCCAGCACTGTTACCTAGCAAAGCCCACAGAATTTCTGTCAGAGTGGATGTGTCTACACATGAATTTAAGTGGGCTTAATTTAATGTGCATTAGTTTAATGCACATTAAGCATTTTTGGCAGGTGCTTACATGTCGTGGGGACTTGAAAATAACTTTAGTTCCATGTCAGTTCAGCCTCGCCATGTACCCCTGTGGCTGCTGGGAGAGCTCCAGCCTCTGGCCACATGGCTGCCAGCACTTGGCAGCCATGCTGAATCCAGAGCCAGCTCCCAACATTTAGTAGTCATTTTGAAAGCATACTCTTTGCACTGTGACCTCTGGGCTGATGCTTTCTGTGTCAGAGCAGTAGCGTGGCATAGACACAGGCAGCATGTCCCTGCTCTACTCCTGACACAGCTGCACGTCCCAGCCCTGGCACCCAGAGACAGGGTCCCCCATGCCTCATTGCTGCCACAGCTTTCCTGATCATCCACCACCTTTCCGCATGCCTGCCACTCAGCCTCCTAGTGCTGCCCTACTCCCCCACCTGCTCTAGCCACTTGCTGAATGACTAGTGCGTGACCTTCTGGGGCTCCCGCCACTGCACAACTGCTCCTGCCAGACCCAATGAACACCAGCCAGCCAGCCCCAATGCACCACCAGGACTTCCATCACCCTCTTGCCCAACCAGCCTTGCCACCTCTGGGCCTGCTGTGCCATCCAGCACAGGTGATAGCACATCATGCTGCAGGAATAGGATGGTGACCAGTGGGTCAACATGTTCTGGATGACCCAGGCCATCTTCGAAGACCTACTGCACCAACTTCAGCCCCACTAGGAGTGCCAGGACATGGAGAAGCACCTGGCTGTACCTGCTGACACACACCTGGCCTGCCACCCATAAATCCCCTACAAGAGTTGTACAAAGTGGGCCATATTCAATTTGGATTCAATTTTGGTCCACTACAGGAGACGAGTGATTTACTTTGCTGATTCAGATCACTGTCCCAATTCAATTCAGGTGAATCAAAATCTGAAGATACGATTTTGATTCAGAGAACCAGCGATTCAGCCATAGACACAGCTTTATATGTTTTTCTACATACCTCAAGGTACCAGGCATGGCTTATGAACACTGAGATGGTAGGGCAGATAGAGCATCCCACAGGAGAGCGAGGCGGGGGAGGGGGTCCTCCACGTGCTTGATGGTGGACCAGAAGTGCTTCTGGTCCACTTCTAGATTCACTGCCAAGTGCACTGGGGACACCTCTCCTCCCCCCTGCATGCTCCCATGGGATGCTCCATCCACCCAACCATCCCAGTGTTCATGAGCCACCTGGTACCTTGAGGTGCATAGAAAAAACATATCAAGCTGTATCTATGTCCGAATCATTGAATCTCTCTGAATCTCTCCAAATTGATTCGGAGGCTTCCGATTTGATTCAGAGTGATTAATGTGTCTCCTGATTCGATTCAAATTCAGATATTCAGCCACCAAAGTGGGCCAAATCTTCACCAAATTGAATCAGTGACTGAAGCATCACACAACTCTACCCCCTACCCACCCCCAGCACCACTTGAGGACACGCAAATATTGGTAACAAAAACCTTTATTCCTCTCACAACCCTCGCCCCTCTTTCCCCTACCTCCCACCTCAACCAACAGAACCCCCCCAACACATAGAGCCCGTCCACCACCCTTTCCACCCACCAACAACAAAAAACTGTCTTCCCAGACTGAAAACTATATACATCAATCTCAGTCCTTCTCTGAGTCCCAGAGTGGGGGGCTATGCACTGAAGGCACCCAGAGCACAGAGCCCAATGGCAGGCAGCCAGCACCCTGGCTGTTGACAGTTCCCCCACAGGGCCAGGGGCCATGGCGAATGGCAAAGGCTTCTGTGGATGGAAGGTGATAGAGGCCCTCCTCCAAGGCCCAGGTGAGGGCCTGCTACAGGGTCGCAGGTAGGACCCAGGGGCCCTGTAAGGCCAAGGCTGGGAGCCCCATGTGGGGGTCCTGAATGTGAACTCCAGAGGCCAGCTGCGGCTGGCCAGTTGCTTCTGGAGCAGCTCCATGCAGTGCTGCTCCATGTTCTCCAGCCAGACCCAGTGTGCCCACTGTACCTGGTCCCATGCCTCCTCCCAGGAAATCTCCTGACTGATTTCTTCACCTTGCCAGGACAGCTCCCACACCTCCTATGCCTGCTTCCACATCTGCTCCCATGCTGCCCAGTTCTCAACTACTGCCACCAGCCACTGGAGCAGGAGGGTCCAATCTGTGGTACACTGCTGATGAAGGCAGCATGTCTCAGTGGCTCCAGCAGTGACCCTGCTGCAGCACTCCTGCAGGTCCCTGAAGCCTCTCCCTCACATCCAGATGTTGTCCCTGCAGAGGCAAGAGACAGAAGCCTTTTGTGTGGGTTTGCAGCACTGCAAAGGTAAGATACTCTGCACCCTATGCTGCCCAGCCTCAGATTCGAGGTCAGCTCTGCATGGGTGTCCAGGGACCATGGTAAGCTGCCCAGGCATCACTGGGTCCAGGCAGTCACTGGCCAAGCCACCAAGCCCCACTTGCTCCCTGGGGCCAGTGGCCCACTGAGTGCTAGCTGCAGGCAGCCTGCCTCCCCTGCTCCCTTCCCAGAGTGGGCAAGGCCAGGCTTCTGGCAGCACCTGCTGCCACAGATTCAGACCTAACCACCCCACATCCCCCACATGGCAACCACTCTGCTGTGCTGCTGGCCAGCCCATGGCACCTGGGCTCAGGGAGCATGGGGCTCCGTGCAACTGGGATGAGGGGCTGGCTGTGTCCCTGCCCTCCCCACAGGGGGCCTCTCCATGGAAGCACCACAAGGCCACCCCCCACACACTGCCACTGTGCCCTGAGCATGCCCCTGCTGTGTGTCCCCCAGGTGATACACAATGAGTTGTTTGTGCAGATGGAGGGCTGCCTGAGCCACTACACCCTGTTGCTGCTGATCCTGCTGGTGCCCCAGGCACATCCGCACTCCTGATTCAGGAGCCTGAGCTTTGATGGCATGAGGGGTGTTGACATTGGATTTTAGGAACCCAGACCTTATACCTTTGTTCTGGGTGGGTGCAACCCTCAGACTGACCACAACACCTGCCAGTTGATAATAGGTGAGTTTAATGATACAGAATGATAACAGAAAAGCAACACTACAAAAAATCAAGCAATCCTATATCTACCAATCCTAGGGCTGTCATCAGAGTCAAAGTACATCTGGTCAGGATGCAGGCTCCACTCTGAGGCTCTTTCTCTTAGGTATCAGCAGTCCAGAGGTGGGACGCCAAGGCCCACAGTGCCCCTGCAGTGCTGTGCATGAGACAGGCTCCCGGTATGCCCTTTGTATGGTGGCCTTCGGAACCTTCCTGGGGAATGGGGACGGGGATGGGAATCCCTTTCTAGGAAGAGAAGAAGGAGGACCGCAAGGAGGGATGGGAGGGATGGGACAAAAGGAGGGACCCTTTGTTAATGTCAAGTCTCTGCTTTTGTATTCTCCTTCCCCCTTGAGACTCTTGATGACTCTTCATCTGTGGCTAGCTCTGGTTGGTTGTCTCTTTGTGGTCACACATTCATGTAGCCTTCTGGGCCTTCTCCTAATTTGGTCAGTTCCCCAAAACTGGGACTCAGCCCTCCTGCTGCTCTGGGGCCTTGTTGCTACTGTCACTATCTCATGTTAGAGGACAGTATGGTATATACTTCCTTTGATTCCCAGGCTTTTTTCTGGACTATGTGTTCTTGTTGGCCTTGTTGTGTTAGACAACCTGTTGCCTTGAAGTCTTTGATCTTGTGTTATGGGATACCCCTTCAATTCTCATGCTGTGCCCAATGGTTGGTCTTGTTGTGCTAGATAATCTGTCTGTTTTCAGGGCCATGAGAAGCTGTGTGTGTGTCTCCCAAGCTCTTTAGAAATCCATTTAACCCATGCTGCCCATCTTGAACCCTTATAATACATATATCTATACCTATAAGCTAATTCCCCAAAAACAGGCTTTTAAATGCCATTTTTAAGCCAACAGGGTAGCAAGCCAATGCCAATGCCTGGAGGACTACTGGTAGCAGTACTACATGTCCTTGCCCCATGCTGCCAAGGAGAACATCGCCGTCAGTATCAATGCCTTCCTCGGCATGTGAGAGGCCTGTGCCCAACCAGCAGTAGGGACAAGGGCTGCCCAATAAAGTTTTGAACTGTGTTACACCTTTGTGTGCTGTGGGTGGAGAACATGGGGCCAGGAGAGTGCAGGTGTGCCAAACAGGGAGAAGGGGTGAGGCTGGGAGCAGGGGCAGAGTTGGGGACTAGAAGGGCCCTCTCCCAGTGCAGGATTTACCAGATGTCCAGGGCTGACAAGGTTGCTGGCTTGGTGTGGAGCTCCCTAGCAGTGGCACAATCTGGCTGTACCCAGTTTCCATGGCCTGTGGTGAGTGGTAAACTGGCATCTGGTTGGGGAAGACTGCCCCTCCCCACCCCACCCTTCCTCCCCAGGGAGGAGCTGGTAGCCAGAGGTGTCATGGCCATCTGCTCCTTGGGGTAGGGTGTGGGCCTAGGCAAGTCAGCTGCTGGGCAGAGTCCCTCAAGCTGCCAGTGGGTGCAGCAGCCAGGGAGGTGGGTGGGGCGGGGCGCTGAAGGCCCAAGGTACCATCCTCCAGTGACACATCACTGGGGGTGTCAGGCTATGGTGCAAGTGAAGGCAAGATGCCCCTGCCGTTGGCACTCACAGGTGAGCAGCCTGTCTCCTGTGGCACCAAAATGCAGGTCAGCTCCTAAATGAAGGGCATGGTCTTTTGGGCACAAACAGACCAATGGCTGAAGTTGGTCATGGCCACCAATTGTGCCCAGAATACTTTGTTCTTCACATGGTACTGCCACACAATCTAGGAGTGGCCTTGTGTATGCATCCCAGCTGAAATGGCTTCATAAATGTGGGCAATCAAACACACACCCATGCAAACTGCCTCTGGATGTCAGCACCACCCAAGAGCGCCATGAGGTCATGTGCCTTCTTGTGGATCCAGTTCAGGGCCCAGGCACTCAGGATGGGCATGGGCACATGGGTGGAACCAGGGCTCGATAGCGACGATGTGCTGGACATACTTCCCATATCAGCTCTCTGGCCCCCTGCACAGCTGTCCCTGTGATGCCAGCCATGGATGGCTGCCAGCAGCACCGTGGACAAGGGCACAGCCAGGCTCAGGGAGGAGCACAATAGAGGCACTTCACCTCAGTGCCTGCAAAAAGATGGAGCTGGGGATGAGGGGCACCAGGGAGCAGATGCTGGCTTTGCTGCCATAGAGAGCAGGGTCAACAGCCCTGGGGGGAATCTGAGGGCTAGGCAAGGGATGCAGCAGGCTGCAGGCCTTTGCAACACTCACCTTTGACCAGCTAGGGGACAAGATGGCCTGAGTCCTGTCCAGGGGGAACACAGGGCCTGTTAGGCTCCCACAGGCAGCCATGGCTCCTCCAGGCTCCCCGTGCTGTGTGCTCCAATGCACAAAATGCCAGTGGGTGGAGGGCTGTAGCTAGTGCTGCCAGAGAGCTGCCCAGCCCTGGAGGAGGAGGGGCAGCCAGCCAGGAGCTATGGATGGCCCCCTGAAGTCCCTGCATTAATGTGCACTAATGGGTCTACAGATGTGTTAATGCAGTTTAACAAGTCACACCTAAATTTGATGCTTGCTTTATGCAGGTACCGAATTTAGGCAGGATTAGCCTTAAATAAGGCTAATGAGCATTAAATGCCCGCATGCAGACATGCCTGGTGAGAGCAGAATAGAGTAGCACAAGCATGAATGGAAACCTACTGGTAACATTATGATGTAAGCAAGCCAATCCACATGGTTAAGAAAGCCTTCTGAAGAGATACTTCAGTTAAACTCTTGTCTCCATTTCCCCCCATCCCTCTCCTCCAAAGGAATAATAGTAAGAAAAAACAGAGATTTAACCTCATCAGGTTTCCCTAATAAGATTTCTACTCCCAGTATTGAATCTTTACTCTGGTCATTCATTAACATGTCATTAATTATTGCAGTATCGTTATCATTACAGATACATGCTGCAGGCACTGATTTTTTCCCACTCCCCTTGAAGGGATCTGCCAGGTCTTATTTCACTGTTTGTTTAAAGAAACAGCACCATGGAGGCAGAGTGGGAAGAATGGACTGTTCCACTATGACTGTGCAATACATATGCTCAGCTAAGAAATTCTTCGTGTATTTTTCAGTGTGGTGGGAAAACATAGCCTTTTGTTAGGTTCAAAGTCAAAAAGGTCCAACATCTGTCGAAACTGATAACTTATTCTACTGATAACCTTTGAAATGAAAATGTGATACAATAGAAAACTAGCCCAATATTAACATGCTTTTACAGACAGCATTCCCAGATTCTTTTATCCAATCAAACAAAATGCATATCTTCTTCCAAGTTCATGTTTATTACCAAGCAAGTACTGAAAGAAAAATAAGTCTGTGATGCCACAAATTTTTAAGCAAATTTATTTTAACACCTTTTCTGCCCATTTTAGAATCACTTTCTACAAATAATCTACCCATGAGCCAGGAATACATACGCTTAATTTTAACCACTGGACTAGTCATTCTTAAATCTATAGAACTACTCATGCACTTAAAGTGAAGAACATACTTGAGTGCTTTGCTCTAAATGGCTATTGAGACAAACTTTACCAGCATGAATATTTGCAGAAAGTGAAAATTATGAGTATATATTGCAGAATGAGAATTTAAAATTAATGATTACAAGTAATCGAGCTGGAAAGCTGGCTTTAAGAATTGCAGAGAGAGGTAGTCAGCCATGTTGGTCTGGAGTCTGGCAGAAAGCAGGGTAGATTGGCAATTTATAGACTAACTAAATCAGAAATGCCTACGCTTTTATAAGTAGCAGCTTACTTCATCAGACACAGTGAAAGGACTGCAAGAGCAGCACTTCCAAATAGAAAGCAATGATCAGATCCCCTACTTTTTGTATTCTAGTCACTGCTTTCTATTTAGAAACTTTGCATCCTACAGCCCCTTCACTGCATCTGATGAAGTAAGCCATGGCTTGCCAAAATTTATGCATCCCTAATTTAGTTAATCTATAACAGGGGTGACCAACCTGCAGTATGCATGTCACATGGCAGCGTCTGTGTATGGCACATAGCAAATCCGGCTGGGAACAGTGGCAGATAAGGCAGGGAGCAAAAAGTAAAGCAGCAAATTGAGCAAGGAACACAGGGCAGGGAACAGAAAGCAGAGCAACAGATGGGACAGGGGAAGGGCATCAGAGTGACATTTAGGGAGAGTACAGAGCTAATTTATCACATTTGCCAAAAAGATTGTCTCCCACTGGTCTATGAGGTGCAACTCTACCCTACTTTTTAAGAACTGCATTCATTTAATCAAAAGATGGGAACAGACCGCACGCTCCTTGTGTCTGCTCAGAACACCCCAATTTCTTATCTTGAAAATTTGTAATGGATTGCTCATAAATGTACTTCAAGGCAAGCATTATTTCCAGAAATGATTCTGTGAATTATTTGAAATAATAACAATAAGTATAAGCTATGATGTGTGCAAGGGTCATTCTCTATCACCAAAACAGGGAAAGTTAATGACTCTATCACCTAATTCATATATTGCATTACTAATTGTAGCTCTGTCAGTAAGGTACTTGCTTAAATATTCTGGAGAACCCTATTTTTTCATTATAGTGAAATATGCACATTAAAAACAGGCTGAGGTCCCATGCTTAATAAAAATTTCTAATAAACATAAAGCAAACCACTTCTACCTATATTTAACAATGAGGCAGGGTTCATTCTTAAGACAAGAAGTTTGTATGTAATATGAATAGCTTCTTCTATGGATTTTACCATGTTCTGTGGGAGGAACTAATGTACAAATTTCATGCAGCTTGGTTTGGAAGTCTGAGTGCTTATGGTAAACCTATAGCAATCCTTATAAGCTTTCTAAATCTGAAAATTGGACTGGACATAAAACATAGTTAATATGTTTTCTTATGGATTTGCTAGTATGTCCTGTTTTAACTAAGTGAGAAATACCAAATAAATATCTGCTCTCACAGCAGATCAGCGTTTCTCCTTGCACACCCAACAATAAACCAAGCAGTACTTGAGGAGCACGGAAGAAAAAGGGAATCTTACCAAGCTTTTTCAAATCTCAATAAAGGATACTTTCTTTCACAAAATAAATAAGGTAAGGGTGGAAGGTAAGTGGAGAAGATAAAACACTTATGAACACTTATGCGACATTAAGGAAGAAAAAGGCAAGAAGATTGAGACGGGTGTATTTGCATGATCATGAATTAGATGCACGACCATTTTGTCTTCATACCTTTGCTAGCATACTTCCGTCCTGAGATGCAAACCCCAGGTATTACCAATCCTGGAGTCCAATTGGACTGTCTTTATCCATACCAGTTGGTGGATTTATGTTACTCTGCTATTTCTTGGAAGCACAAATCTCAAAATTCACACACATCCCCTCTTGTCACCCCCCATTTTTTTTTGTTCGTTAACATTTGATTTTCTCTGAAAATAAGGGTGTTTTGTTCTAACGCAATTATAGCAAGTGTTGATGGTCTGATGACAGATGGTAATAGCTCCCACATGTTGAAGAATGGTTAATTGAAAGCAGTACTTGAATGAACAGGACATCTAGAGCAACACTGAACTCCCAGAAGTGAGTTGTGCAGGGTGTGCAGAGATGACCAGTATGGTTCAGGGTCAACCCAACTCTTTTCACCTTTCCCTAACAAAGCTGACATAGCCATAGTGGATTCACTTGATCTTCTCTGAGCTTGGCACCTAAGTAGTCCTTGGCCTGGCTGGCACTTGGATAGGAGACCATTCCAGTGATATATGCCAAAGCACCATGGTTGAACATTTGACCATAGAAACCAAATAAGAGGCAAAACTACATTAAGCTCAAAGGAGGTCCATAGAGCTCCAAGAAGTGCTACAGGGACCTCTCCCATAAATGAGCCAGTGGAGATGCCCCGTAAAGAAACACCCTGTTGCTTCTCTCAATCATACCTGTAGCCTCTGCTGAACTGGCAAATGATAAGGGAAGGAAGGAAGGAATAAAGTCTCTAAATCATGCACTACACTAATGCTATCAGCCATTTTCTTTTTTCCTGCCTAACATGTAGGCATTCTAGGAGAAGCTTCCAGAGCTCAAAAACCAAATGAGGTAAAGATCATTATGTGGCAATCAACAGTCATCCTGGGGCATGGTATACACATGAGGGCCGCTCAGATCTTCAATGCACATGCCTAGGCAGGAATTTTTTGGAGGAGTGGAGGCTTCCCAGACCTTCCATCTTCCCCTTAGGTCACTGAGACAGAATCCAAAGACCAAACTTAGTCCAGATATTTGGTGCCTCCATGACTGTGTAAGGAGAGGGGGGCAGATCAGCTGCGGGGGCAGATCCCCAGGTACCTCTCAACCCTCCCTATCCCAACCCCGTTCACCTAACTCCCTGCAACCTCTCCTTACCCATTGCATTCCTGACCCATTTTGCAAATGCTCTCAGGGGCAGTAACGTGAACATCTTCTTGCCAGTGTAAGGAATACCCTTGAAAACCTCCACCCAAACACAATAAGGGGAAGAGACTGTTATGTAAAGAATGGCCATCTGTGATGATAAGGACACGGCATTGGTAACTGGGTGAGAGAGACTTGAAGGAATAAGAGAAGCCAGCTAATTAGGACAAAGGACTTATTATAATACTAAAAAGCACACCTCTAGGTGGAGAGAAAATATGCTAATGAACATACATGTATGTAAATGAGGTACATGGCTTAAACACAGGTATAGAGACATGCTCAGAAGAGAACTCTTTGCGTCATTCCCTTGTAACCAATTACTGAACAGCACGCTTGTGAAACCTTATAAACTTCTGTATAAAAATACCCCAGAAATGATATTCGGAGTGCTTGCTTGCTTGAATTATTCTGCTTGCACCATTTATTGCTAGCAATAAACTTTCCTTTATACTTCTACCACCCAGTGTGTATATTGGCATCTGTATTCCAGGCACAAACCCAGATTTGGGCTGGGGCACAACAACTGTAGTTGGTTAAGCGTCTGGGAATCAAACCCAGGTCTCCTGTATGGTAGAGAAGGAGTCTACCAAGGAGTCTACCACTGAACCACAGGGGACTGATAAAGTTCAAGAAAGTCCTTTAATCCTATCTGTGCTGCCATCTGCTCCTGGCCAGCCAAGTGCCTGAAAACTTTCGGCAAAAAGAGATGATCAGCCTGAAGGGAAGAAATATTGCTGTCAAAGACAGCTGCAAAAGAGTCTCCCTTCAGGATGAGTGGCAATCCTGGGACATCTATTTTGTAAAGACACTGCCACTCCAGGAGGTTAAGGCACAAGGGAGGCAACTCCCTGCATGTGTGTATAGACAACTCAACAAAGGCAGCATAAAACGAAGACAGCAGCCTCCAAAGTGGGAGGGCCCCAAGGAGGGCCCCAGCTCGCTATTGATTCTATCTTAATAGTTACCATATGTCTAGGTTTTTCTGGACATGTCCTCTTTTTGGATCCTCCAATCTGGGCTTTTCTTTTTTTTTTTCTTAATAGGATCAAATGTCTGAGATTTTGGTCAGCCCAGCTTCGAAGTTTTTCCTGCCTTGCCCTAGCAAGTTGCTGCCTGGTGCTGGCGGGACTGAAGGGAGGGCGACTAGAAGCAGGGTGCACACACATGTGGCTAGCATGCTGCCAGCCGGAGCAGTGGGACCAGCCCTGGCAGCTGCATGCAGGTAAGTCTAGGGGAATGAGGATTGGAGGGCCAGGACTTGGGGACTGTTTGGTGGTGGGGCTAGGGACTGTGCTGGGGGGGATGTGGGTCAGGAGTGGGGGGCCCCTCCAGTGATGGAGGTGTGCTGGTTGGGAGGGAGGGGCACCAGCATGGCCCAGAGAAGCAGAGTATTTGGGGCTGGGAGTGAAAAGCAGTGGCAGAGACAGTAGTCTGTACGTCAAAGGACAAAGAAGTTAGTCGCTAGGAGGGTGGTGAAGCACTGGAAAGAGTTACTCAGAATGGTCCTTGGAGGTTTTTAAGACCAGGCTTGACAAAGTCTTGGCTGGGATGATCTGTTTGGAGAGGGTCCTGCTTTGAGCGGGAGGTTGGATTAGACGTGACCTCCCGAGGAAGCTTCCAGCTCCACTTTTCTGTGATTCTGATACTGACGTGTAAAAATGCCCAGTCTATCCATCGAGCACGGAGGGAAGGGGGGGAAGAAGCATGGGAGTACCCCTAGGAAGAGTCGCTGTTTTCAAAGCAGGCTCCTCGCGCTTTTTGGGTCAGGCACTGAGATGAGCAAATGGAGAGGCTGAGATTGCGATGGAAGGGGCTGGGCATTTCCCGGGGACGGACGGACACACACACACACACACACACACAC
>JAGPOW010003395.1:42753582-42814103 GCA_030014935.1 Caiman crocodilus | reverse complement strand
CGCACGCACACTCGGGGGCTGAAGGCAAGGCAGCAGGCGGAGGACTACAGCTCCCAGCGTGCCGGGAGAGGCGCTGCCCCAGCTGGCGGGCTGCCGCTCGCCTTTCAAGGGCGGATTTCTCCGTCAGCGGGAGTTTAGCGCAGCCAAGCGACCGGCCGGAGCCATCTCCGGGCACCGGCGAGCGGCTGCTTCCAGCCCGGGCAACTTTGTGGCGCCTCTTCAGCGGGGCAGCGAGGAGGAAGGCGGCGGGGGAGGGAGGAGCAGGCGGGCAGGGGAGCGAGCCGGGGGCCCGGCCGCCTACCTGCCCGGCTGGACTGCCCTCGCCTCCCGGAGCCGAGGGGCGGCTCCCGGCAGGGGCGACGGAGCGGGCTCTGCCGGGCTCCTGAGCGGACACCTGCGGGCTGGGCGGCGGGGGACGTGCCTCGTTGCCCGCGCCGGCCGGGGAGGCGATGCCCGCGCCCAGCGCGCCGGGGCCGGGGAGCCCCGCCGGGTGCCTGGCGCTCGCCACAACTTTCATGGGGGGGAGGGCGCGGCGGGCGGGGGCTGCGGGGCCGTGAGAGCCGAGGCGGCGGAGCCTAGCCGGGCTCCCGGGGCTCAGGGATGCGGAGCCTGGGCGTGTGGTGGCTGCTGAGCCGGGCGTGCCTACTGCTGCTGCCGCCCTGCGCCCTGGTGCTGGCCCGGGTGCCGGGCTCCTCTTCCCACCCGCAGCCCTGCCAGATCCTCAAGCGGATCGGCCACACGGTGCGGATCGGGGCCACGCACCTGCAGCCCTGGCTCGCCCCGCCGCGGGCCAGCACCGGGGGCTGGGGGCCGCCCCATGGCGGGGTCGGGGGCGCGGGGCAGGCGGCGCGGGCTGCCAGGGCCGCGGGCGGGCAGAGGTGGAGGCCGGCGGGCAGCCCGCGGGGCAGGGCCGGGGAGCGGGGCCCGGAGGCGAGCGCAGGCCGGGAGCTGGTGCTGCTGCCCCGGGAGGCGCTGCTGGCGGCGGTGGAGAGCCTGAACCGGGCGCGCGGGCTGCTGCCCTACAACCTGTCCCTGGAGGTGGTGATGGCCATCGAGGCGGGCCTGGGGGACCTGCCGCTCCTCCCCTTCTCGTCTCCCAGCTCGGCCTGGAGCAGCGACCCCGTCTCCTTCCTGCACAGCCTCTGCCACACCGTGGTGGTGCAGGGGGTCTCGGCCATCCTGGCCTTCCCGCAGAGCCGCGGCGAGGTGCTGGAGCTGGACTTCGTCGCCTCGGCCCTGCGCATCCCAGTGCTCAGCGTCGTGCTGCACGAGTTCCCCAGGAAGAGCCAGGTGAGGGGCGCGGGGCGGGCGGCGGCAGGGGCTCGTGAGCCTCAGTGGACGGGCCGTGCCCTTGTGGGGAGCACCTTCACTGAGGAGGGGGCAGGTCCCGCTGGCGGGAGGCGAGGCGCCCCCGCGGGGCAGCCGGAGCCGGGAGCGGCGCTCGGCCTCCCGTTCAGCACCCTGGACAGCGCTGCCGGCCGCGCCCGGCCCGGGACGGCTCCCGCGGGCTGGCGGCAGCGCCCGGCTCCGGCCGGACCGCCGCTCACCGCAGCCGAGCCCCTGCCAGCTCCTCCGCACCATTTCGCAGCCCAGGGGCTGAGCCGCAAAGAGCACTGAAGGACGTAATGCCCAGGGTCCCCCGGCAAGTGTGTGCGAGAGACAGAGAGGAAGAGAACTCGGCTCTTTGGACTTTCCATGAGGCAGGAGAGAGTCTGACTTGGGCGGGCTGTTGTAGTATCTTGTATGGCAGGAGCCTGTCACATCGGGGAAGTTAGAAATGACAACTGCTAGGGACCGGCTTCTGAAACCCGGTGCTTATCTCTACGCGTTATCTGCCTGGGGAAGAGCGCATCTGAAAGTGCCCGAGCGGGCTCTGGGGGGGCTGGCCGTTCGCAGAACGCGCTGCCTGCTGCCAAATGCAGGTTGCCTGCTTTCCCCCTGTATCACAAAGGGTTCCTTCATCATTTCCCACTGACAGCAGTGAGCGGTGCTAAAACATCCAAACCACGATTGGCTTAGCTACTTTTTTTTCATTTGCCTGTGCTGGCTTACAGCTTCAAAACACCGAATAATGAGAGCCCCTTAGCTCAGATTGCACCCCAGCTCCCACGTCCCATTGCTTTAGCAAAGCCAGGACAACACGCAACCCAGTTGAAAATAAGCACTTTAATGAAAGGAGGCGATAGCGCACTCTGTGTAAACCTGTTACCATAGCATCTTTCGCATACTGTATTTAATTCCAACAACCACTTTTAGGCAAGTGAAATCAAACCTACAATACTACATACTCTATTTAGCCCACACTGCCTGAAGGTTGTTCAGGGTGATGCTAGAAACTAGAGAACAAGGAACAAGAAGGAAAGAGAAAATTACTATTGTTTTCTATAAGAAGGGTAGTACATTTAGAGAAAAATGGTAGCCAGCAAAACAAAGTTTTTATCTCTTGATTAAAGGACCAAATTTAAAAAACAAGCCTGTGCCACTTCCAGACCTCTTCATGTTATAAGGAAGTCACCAAATGAATCGTGAAAATGTGAGGCAAGAATCTATCAAGGAAAGTGCATCTTCACTAAGGCTATGTCTATGTTGCAAATGGAGGTGTCCTGTAGCATGTCTCCCTTAGCTACCTTTAATCTACCTAGTTCAAGCAACAATAAGAGTAAAAGTATGGGGGCAGATGCTGTTCACTGCAGGCTGCATAAGCCTAGCCAGGACCCTTGGCGAGCTCACTCACAGAGAGAGGTCTGTGGATCTCTGCTGTTGCTGCCAAGCTAGCTAATGGACAACTAGCCCAGGTGTGCTGATGCATGCTCTCTGACCTCCAACAGCAGTGTGGAGAAGCCCTAGTTTTCAGGTAGCTGAGTTTGGGGTTTGTCTGGCTTTGTGGGTTTTTTTCCTAGCTAACACAGACTTATTTCAGCTTTCAAAAGCTGAATTTTATTTCCTCTACATGAAAGGAATTGGAGAACTCAAAAGCTACACGATGTATACACTGACAGCCTGATTCAGTGTCCATGGAAATCACTGGGAAGCTTCCCATTAATTTCAAAGTGCTTCAGACTGGGATTTAATTGCTTATCTGATCTGTGTGACTACAGTGCATAGATCCAATCCTATACAGAACTGTTCTTGAATACAGGTTTGAGGCACCAACCTTAGAGTTATTTGAGACTATAATGGGATCTAAGTACATGTGTAGTTGCTGCCCAGAATGAGGACTGCTTTCTGTGAAGACTGATCCTGCTAAGTTTATGCATTTAAAACATCTGGCCATTTTTAAAGGAAAACCAGTCAAACAGGTAGGGCATTTCAATTTAAGGTTAGTCTGAAGTGCCCGGCCACTTTTTTAATGCTTTAAAATCTCCTGTTAGTAGGTACCACATCACTTAATACATACAATAATATCAAACCTACTCTGCCACTTTCACTTCTGTGGCTGTTCAGTTTTAGAGGAGACCGCCACCTATAATTGTGAGCACTGTTTAACAAATAATGCAAGTCCTTCCTAATAGACCAGGATGGGATCACCTTTGTCCCAGAGAAAAAAAGTCAGGAAAAGTCAAAATCATACTTTCTGAGCAGAATTAAGAAGTATCCTCATTTTTTATTTCCAAGATGCTCTTAATTAACTATTACTTTAATAAGCAAAACTTCTCCCAAACAACTTACTCAAAAGGGTGGCATATTTTTTTGGTATAATCCTTATACTCCAGGCTTCCTGAAGACAAAATGCTGCTTCTATTTCTTTGTTCTCGAAAAACAATAGTCTATTGTTCTGTTCCCTTAGAAATACTACAAACATAGAATATGCATTAGAGGCCTTCAGATTTGTTTAGTATGCGTCTTAAATTGCTAATCTTCAATATTTGGACATTGTTTAACTAGGATAGACTAGTAAAAACAGAAATCTATTAACAGATGAGGAATACAAGTTCTATTTTCCATCCCAAGGCTAGGGAGGAATATTTGCAGGATCTTTGTCTTGCTGTCAAGTGCTATATACAACAAGAGAAGTGCAGCAAAGCAGATGTTAACTGAAAGACAAAACATTTTGTTGCTTTCAAGCGAATTTTATCCCAACAAGAGTTGTGGTAAGAAAACAAAGCATTTAATAAAAGTCAAGCATATAAAATGAAAGGAGAGAATGCTACAAAATTGAATCGTTAATCGCCCTTATTGTCATCTGATTTTATGAGGCAGAGGCCAAATGTAGCATATCCAGAGCCCGGAGAACACTTTGATACCATGGAATACACCCAGTGGAAGGCAGGCATCTCATAAGATTTTAAGAATCCTAAATACTTTGTAAGTTTTATCCTGCCAAATTCTACGTACCCAAAATTAATACCATATCAGATAGATACAGCATAGAGCTCCCCCATTAGGTACAGCTGACAGGAAAGGCAGAGTGTAAAATGACTTTCTTGCACAGTTTTCAGTTTGCATGTTCTGTCTAACGCTGCCAGGCATGATGGTGGACAGATTAAGGCAGTTCACTATAGTTCTAGAGGTAAGAATTTGAATCTCCTTTTACATTCATGCCATTGGCCCAGTTGTGAATGGGTACCTGGCCATTATGGCTGGGGAGTCAGCAAGGGCTGGGCATGATGCTAATGACATCACACTCTTCCTGTTCTATGCCACTGCCACAGAAGTGCCTGCACCGCATTACCCCTTTGGCCAATTGCCTATCCAGGCTTGTGTACACCTTTGCACTTTTTGATCCAATGATTTGCACCTACTGACCCTATCCAAAAACTGTTACCAAAGTTTGTTTCCTTCATGACGTTCACCCCCTTTACAATATCAGCAAGCAAATGAAGCCACTTGCAACTATCAGTTGCCAAATGACACTAGGATTTTCTGCATATAATGCTGCTCCAAATTGTGCTGAAGTTTTGATAGGCCATTATTCTGGAGGAAGGAGCACTCAACCAATGACACCACAGAGCAAAGACTTGACTAGCATTCTTCCATTCCTTTCTATGTCCTTCCTTTGTATACAATATACAGTCAACCTCCCAAGATTGCCAAAAAGCCACTCACTGACTGTGCCTGACATGAAACAGGAAGGTGACCTAAAGACATTAAAAATGTCACTCCTAATAGTACATAAATATGAGCAAGAATAATTCCAGGGTATGTGGTATTATTGGAACTACATGGGAAGTTGGAGGGGGAGGTTGGGAGCAAGGCTCTCTAAACTTGAAGTTTCTATTTGCAGTTTTTATACCCTATTTTCTATTTTATAGACTCTATTTTCAGCAGAGTATATAAAATATACTCATTAACCATTCAGCTTTTCCTCCCTTCCCATGGTGTAATATTAAAAAGAAATTTCATAAAACCATGTCATGCAGTAAAATTAATAGAAATTGACTGGCTACATGCACGGTGTTTCCAGCAGGTTTCTTCAGTAGCTGATACTTGGGTGAGGAGCAATTTGTGACACCATTATTTAATGGTGGCCACCTGGCTCAGACTTGAGGGTGGAGAACCAAAAAAGGAACCAACCATATGTGTTTAATTTTAAAAAGAATGCCACAGCTAGCTACGATGTCTGGGCAGAGAACAGATGATGCTGAAGCAAACAGACTCTTAACATTTAATTTGCAATTCAACTTTAAAGAAGCAGCTTCCTCTTGAAAATAAGATTATAGTATGCATGACACGTGAACAGAAAGTGTTATAATATACTGGGCATATGGTACCTCCAGAAGGGATACTGAACTACCAGACTATAGTCATTTTGAACACCTGTAGGTATGAGAAGGCATTTGGGCAAGGGAATGGAAGGAGAAGTCTTGTATCAAACATAACCAAAAAGATTTTTCCCAACACAGAATTAAGATTTTTATAAAACAGCAATGTTCCATTACAGAATAGTTTAACATTGTGTCATCCTAAATTTGGTTAAATCCAAACACTTTACATTTAAAAAGGATCTTTCACTGCCATACACAATGCATACACATTTCCCCTCCCTCATGCCATATCATTTCATGTTAAACCATTAGGCAATATAGTCTAAAACAACTCTAAGAGGTTCTGAAGGGTGCCTCTTTAAAGACTGACTTCAGATTAATCTCCATCTTCCCATGCAGAGGATGTTCAACTGATGCTTGCTCTCCTTCCAAACCCTACTAGGTAAGTCCAGTAACATAAGTATTTCCTACACTTCTTCTATGAGGACAAAGAGCTCATTTCTTATTCAAGCTTTCTGAGCAATGTACAGGATGTGTCTACACATGCACTTTAATGTGCTGTAGCCTATTTTACTGAGCATTAAAGTGCCATGTAAAAAACCATGAGATTATGCAAATGTACAGTAAAATAAGCTACTGCACATAAAGTGTCACTTAAAAATCATGCACATTCATTATTATGCATTAAGGCGACCTAACATGCATGTCATTAGTACCTCACATCAGAGGCACTAAATTTAATGCACATTAGAAAAAATGCACATGTAGACACGCCCACAGGGTATTAATGTAACCACGAATCAGGCCCTGTGTAAAAAGCTGCCTGAGAACTGTTAATCCTTCTGAGCATGAACTATAAAGGCTTGGCTAGACTTTTGTTAATACAAGTGTTTTATATCTTTCCTGTGTTTGGTGAAAGATCTTGGCCATACAATAATCTACCGGGCAAAGCAGAAATATGCATTTGGTAGCTAAACATTTTCAAAATCCTAACTCATAAACACAGGATTAAATCTGTATAAATTTTTCATACTTTCCAGTGCTGCCTTTTCCTCTGAAAAAAAGCTGGATTATGATTTTGAAACTATGTGCACTTGTGCTGTATCATAATCTATGCAATGTTGGTTATGGGATTCACAGCATTTTCATAGTTCATTGCATTTTCAGCTATGTGTCAGTCCATCAGTAACCTTTCAAATTATAAATGAAGTTAGCCTTGGGACCATAGGAAAGTAGTGCTGGAAAGGACCTCAGGAAGTCATCTAGTCCAGCTCTCTGCTCAAGACAGGGTCATCCCTGATGAAACCATCCCAATTATTGGCTGGCATTGGGACAAGAAATTGGTCCTTGTTTATATGATTTTTTGTGCTGGAAACCTTTGCTTAGATGTTCTGAAAGAGATATTGGCATCAGATTTGGAAGAAGTGTTGCCACCTTGTATATTTTTAATTCTCACATTTCCCTCATTTAAGGTCTTGGCTCCAACTCTGCTTTTCTACATCATTACACACCTGATATAAGTAGTAGTCATCCTCACAAGGTGCCCTAAAGACAATCAGGTTCACAACAAAATCATTCCAAAGTTTCATTAGAAACTTTGTCTCATTTGGACTTCAGATAATGACATAGAACATTACAGCCTGGTTTAGGTGACCCATGTTGTCTTGATTAACTCATTTCCCTTAGGCAATAGGCTTTGGATTAACAGAAGCACTAGATAATGGAAAGAATATTTTGCAGCATTTCCCTCAGTTTTAGTATATGGTCTGCAAGAAAGATTTCAGTTCATTAAGACTGAAGAGGATCCTTTTCCAAAATAAAAGTATGAGTCATGTTTGGATTGAAAACATATTTAAGCTGCTGCTGCTTTTTTTTTTTTTTTTTTTTTGCATTCTTAGCTTCAGATTTTATCAGACATTGTTAAGCAGAGCCAGAACTTTATTTTGGGAATTTTTCCAAATGGAACTTTTGTTGGCATTTTAAATATTTCTTTCTATGAAAAAAATGGTCAAAAACTCCCATCTATCCTTGAGTGTTTTGTCCAATAATTTAGATGCTGAAATGAAGAGATCCTGCAATGTACAATATTTAGTAGGGGCATATTTTAAACTGCGGAATTACAGTCATTTTTTTTCTTTCCCTCAGCTTTATTTTTGCCCCTAAAGTTGTATTTCATTGGACTTTCTGGAAGCTGGTAAAGGCACTAATCTGTTCAAACATTCACAGTTCTTTGCATTGCATAGAAGTCAGTATCTTCATCACATTCATTACAAGCTATTTCAGCATGTACTCAAAAACAGTCATTAAATCACTGTCTCCCAATCTAAAGCCTGTTAGTGTAAAAGTGGGACCATCTACGTGGTACACTACTGCGCAGTTCTTACTGTGCAATTATTTGGTCATTTGTATTAGCGAGTACTAAATAAATGCACGGTAACCAAAGTTATCTGAACTAGCTGTTACTTCCAGCATCCTTCAAGATGTTAACTGCTTTGTTTATCTCAACTGATCTAATCAACCCACTTTTTACTTCTTTTGGCTGTATCTCATCCCTTGTCTCTTCTTGAAATAAAGCCCATGCTTTCTACCAGTCCATTCACAGCACCTCGCAAAGTAAGCTGTTACCTACAAAAGATCATGTCTGTCTGAACTCCAAGTTGCTGGCCTGCTCAATATTCTGTCCGTTTCTCAAGGAATTACTATGCATTCTTGGTTATGCATTTTGTTGATGATTATATTAAAGACCAAGCTTAAGCCATGGTCTTGATCATCTTGCTTCAGAAGTGCATCTAGCTCTATTAGGTTTTATCAAATTGCTCAGTCAACCTCATAAGCTCGTCTTATTATTATGTTACTTTCTTCCGCATGACCGGCACTTTAAAGAATGAGGACTTTCCAAAATTTAATATTTTTAAACTAAAGGTTACACAAGTAGCCTTTGCCTGTTGGTTCAATCAACATATCTCTAGGGAATGAATGTAAAACCACACAATCATAAGTATATTCACTTTTCATGTCCAGTATATATTCCTTCACTCGTTCACCATCACTCTATACCCACCCCCACCAACCACAGTCACCAAAACTTAATAAATTTTGGAGCAAAGGATACAAATACTAATACACCTGCTACATCAACGCTGCTATTGGATAGGCTATTTCATTTGTGAATTCACTGCCACTGCACTTCATGGACACTTAGTGTTGTTGTTTTTTCATGTGTATAAAGACTGTTTACATTTAATATTCCTTGTGCCATTACATTTTGCCTTGGTTTACCTGCTATCAGTCCACAGATATGTGGAAGAGTAATCCTTTCCATTCCAAATCACTAGAAGAGATTCTTCAGAATAGGCTGGCTTTTTGACCTGAACAACTAAGTTAAATTGATATTGCTTAGTAATTTGGTTTAGACATGACATTGTTTTACTTAAGGGCATGCAGCTGAGCATCAGAGAAAACATGTATCACAAAATATTTAGCACTGTTCACTTATGAGCATTTAGTCCAGTAGCACATAGCACTAAACACTGCCTAAGGACATAATGCTTTCAGTTATCACTATAGGCAAGAATAAAATCTTCCCCACAACCAACAGAATAATGGTCAAATTCTCAGTTGCTTCAAACTGGTGTAGCCAATATATACTCCCTGAGAATTTGGTCCTAAAATGCAGTGTGCCAGATCCTCCATTGGTGCAAATTGATTCGGCTTCATTAAGCCAATGGAGCTATCCAAATTTACAGTTGCAAACAACCTACTCCAGAGGGTGCAATATGTTACTCAAAGTATCTTGAAATCTCCACCTGCATGATGTCCACAATTAAATGTGAATGTCTGTTTATAGAGATTGTGGATCCCTAATGCAGTCTGTGTTTAATGAATTATTTATAAAATAAACCACAACATGCTGAACGCACTGTTAGGAACAGCACATAATTTTATGGTAGTATTAATTGTGGTCTTGTTTCAGTGGTTGCTCAATGTTTATCTTGTCTCTCCTGTGCTATGCTTATTAAAATACACTCACCCCTATTGCACCTACCAGAAATTAAGACGTGTTGCAGTCAGCTTGAATTTATGGGAGTTCATACCATCAGCTGATAACTGAATATCTGTGATTTTTCTTTTTCACCTCCAAATTTTGTTAATTAAATTGTGCTCCAAGGACCAATACATTTCTCAATCTGGTTGGGGGACTTTGGAAAACTATCCCAAATATGCTTCTAAATGTGGATTGTAAATTCTTTGGAAAAGGGGCTGTGTGTTTCTTCTGTGCTCCAGGGCAATGGAATCCCGATCTTACAGGTACTATTGAAATATAGAGGATTGTGAACTTCATAATTGGCCCCAGGAGAGAGATCAATACAGTGATCAAATCTGGTGGGTAGTCATAACAGACTGGCTTAGTTATAAGCATAGATTGAGCAGTGAAAGAAGAGAGAAAAGAGAGACATCCGAGATAGCGTCATGGAACTTCTTCTTCCCCAAGTCACAGGGAGATGGTGAAAGTGGGATCTCATGGTGGTTGGTTTCTTTTACGACATTTTAAGGAAGGAGACATTTTCAATAAAATGTTTTTTGTTCCTTGCAGGACTTTCAATTTACTACTTTCAGTTATTCCTCATTTCTTTGACAAAATACTAGGTTATTTTAGCACATTAGATGTTATGCTCCAGATAAGGATAGAAACAAACCTCTCTCTAACATGCACTACTATCTGGACTACTAGACTCTGGGAGCCTATACATGAGACACGAGGTTGCTCTGACGTGCTGTAATTACAGCACGTCAGAGCAGACTTTATTTATTACCATGCCCTGACAGACTCCAGCATCTCATATATCAGCATCCTCGTGCTGAAAAATGACAATGGGAGCACTTTAAATAAAGCTCATTCAATGAGCTTCAATTAAAATACTCCCACCACTATTTTTCAGCATAGGGATGCTGATGCATGAGATGCTCTGGGCACTTTAATTAGAGCGGTTCTTGGAGCCGCTCTAATTAAAGTATCCCCCACTCCAGGAGCACATGTATAAATGCACTCTGTAACAAAGAGAAAACTCCCTTGTAAGGAAGTGCTCAGATTTTATTCAGGGGGCCGAAACCCAGCTGTACATAATTAGCAAGTAATAGTCTATATGGCTGGAAGGCTGGGATCCTGCTGTAGCCGATAACTACCAAATTACAGTGGAGTCCCAAAGAGGATTACAAGTTCCAAGAGCAGAGTGCAAAAGAGGAAGGAGGAGAGGACAGGGTGTGATCCTGGGGAGAAGAACAGAGCCAGAAAGAGTCCCTTCTCTGCGTCAGAAGGAAAGCAGCAGGTTCTGGTTTGTTTGGTTGTATGGTCATTTTGCTTTTCCTAGTTTAGCAGATGTGTTAGTTAGGTTGTGAAGCCTCTCTGAGAGGAATAAACCTGTTTTGAAAGCCTGAATCAAGCTGCCTGACCTAGCTAAGGAAGGTGGGAGAGTGACCCACTTAAATCCCTGTTAACACTTGGCACCAAACGTGTGTTTTCTTAATAGGTCCATTTAAAAAGGGCAACAATTACTTGCAGCACTTTGGACTCCATTTTATGGCAGGGATTTGGAAGATTTAGCAATTTCTGCAAATCAGAAAGGATTTGAGTTAGCAATAATTCCCCTCTGGGTTTGTATAACAGAAGGTACTATTAGTTTAGTTTGTTTCATTTGTTTAGTACTGCATGACACAATGGCCCTGGAACTGGCTTTTATAAAGTTCTATTGATTAAACCATGTGATGTAAAGGGGGAGATAAAGCAATGCCAAGTGATTATTTCCAGGTACACTGTAGAAAATACTGCTGGAAGGAGAGCAGTTGTGATACCTGTGCTATGGGTGGGTAATTAACAAATGAGTAGCACTTTAATGGATACATGGTATAACTCCCTGATCATATGCAGGAGCAGCAGCCTGAGTGCTTTCTTTGGGGAGTTCTAATTATAGCACTCTAGCAAGGGAAAGTCCTGCTGGACTACACCATCCAGAATCCTTAACAAGCTGCTGAGTCAATTATGTGATGGACTGTTTGACAGTTTAACCAGAGGAAAGAAGTTTGTTGCTTCCAATTCAAATAGGATATCACTCTCCTTCTATGAAGTGTCTAATATGTCATACAGCAGCGGGGGAAAAGCTTGGTCCTGTGGTGGCAGGGGAGAGGGATTATGTTTTACTTAAGAGAGACCCCTCTATTTCACTTTATGAATTGGGGATAAACTTCAGGCCAGCAGTTCCAGTGACTCTCAGCTCCCCATGATAACAGATTAACAGTAGGCCTGTGTGAAGTGGCTAATATTCGCTTCAGATTTGGCCGATTCAGGGGACAGTGATCAATTCAGTGATTTGAATCACTGTCCCAAATTGATTCAGTCTAATCTGATTTGGAGATCCAGCTGCTGCCAAATTGGCTGAATCTCCAAATCAGACAGTCCCCCCTCCACCCTCCCAGCCCCCCATAGCTGCCCTGCCTGGCTCCAGCTCCTGGCTCTTTAAAAAAAAAAAAAAGCTCCGAGCTCACCAGTTCCTGGCCAGCAGGGGGGCAATTCTCCGCTGCCTCCCACTGCCCTGTGCTGTATGGTGGGCTCTGCCACGAGCCCCCAGAAGTCCTGATGGCTGCCGCAGCAGCTGGCGAGTCTGGGTTTGGGGGTTTTTTGTTTTGTTTCATTTTTTTAAGAGCCACAAACTGAGCTGGGGGGGTAGCCATGGAGGGGCCAGGAGAGAGGGCGGGGGATGAGGGCTTGTGGCAGAGCCCCCAGCACAACACAAGGCAGTGTAGGGCAGCAGAGATCACCCTCTCCCCACCCCACCTGGCAGGAGTCGGCGAGTGGGGGCTTTTCTTTTTTTTTAACAGCCAGGAACCGGGGGGGGGCAGAGCAGCCCTCAACAGGGCTGAGAGAGTGCGTGGGGGTTGGGGGGCACTCAAGGGGACTGGAGGAGCAGGCAGGGGATGGGGCCTGGTGGCTGTCCCCCCATGGTTCCCTCTACCCTACCCTACTTACTCCCTGCAGCAGCGGGCAGGGACTGCCCAAATCTCTGAAGCTCTCCCAAACTTTTTCAAATTGATTTGAAGAACCTCAAATCAATTTGGACCTATTTATCGGTCTCCTGGTTTGATTCAGATTTGGCAGCTGAATCTGGCTACATCTCCTTTGAATCAGATCAGCACTGAAAGCTTCGCACAGCCCTAATAAGCACCATTGGAGTTTTTTGGTTTGGTTTTGGTTTTTGTGGGGGAGGAAATTAGGCCCCAAACTGAGAGAAGGAAGGGTTTGAGATGAATACTTTTTTGGTCTGCAGTGAGAGGAGCAAAGAATTGAAAAGACTGGCCTATCCTACACGTGTTTTCAGTTTGTGACTGGAAGCTCAGTTCATCTGAATTTTGCTAGCCTCTATTTACATAATTATTCCCCAGTTTCAAAGTAACATATGGAGGTATATGAACAAGTAAATATTGAACAAGAAAGACCTACCCAATAATTACAAACAAAAGGACTTTCTAATTTCAGAATAAAGGGTAAACATTCAAGTAAATACTTTGTAGTTGGGTTGGAGTGCTGTTGTAGCCATAATGGTCCCAAAAATGGGAGGCAAAGACTTTTTGGTTTGTACAGTAGGTCCAAACCTACTGTATCAGTAAATATATAGATATCAGTAAATATTTTGTCTTAAGACAGTCCACACCTTGCCTATGGGCCTGCTAATCAAGGACAGCAGCAGAATCTTTGGAAGTTCACAATACTGATCACCAAGAATCCTGGTTTTCTCTGATAAAAAAATCCAAAATTTTCTGACTAAAATAATCCCAAATCCATGTTTTTCTGTGATTAAAAGGAAATGCTGTTCTATCTATCTACAGAAGAGAGAGAGAGAGAGGCATTTCATATATGTATGTATCAGTTGAACACAACATTTTCTTGGTACATTTACAATCTTAAAGTAATTTGGAAGCATACCAGTGCCTCAGTCATTATAATAAAATACATTCTAAATACCTATATATTTTGGCATTTGATTTTAGTGTTATTATCACAGAAAATCAGAGCTCCTGCTGCTCCCTTCACTCACTAGGGCATGGGTTCAGCTGCTACCGTCTCCCCCCCGAGTGCTTTGTGATGCTGACCACCCTGATATACTGATGTCCTGCCCATTCCCCTGCTGTTGCCCCTCACTCCTGACCCACAATCCTCCACCTCCCTCCAGCCGTTCTGGTGCCTCTCCTGACCTGCTTCCCATCTGCTGGCCCTTCTCATGTCTGTCTTTAAATGTATGCAGAGGAGCTGACCACTTTTAGGGTAACAGCCTACATTTTACAATGCTCAGTCAGGAAGTGGGGAACCTGAGTGGGGTATCCTATTCAGCCTGAGGGGATCCAAACCCCCCACATCCTAATCAACATGCTACAGATTAGGCTAAGTGAAGATACTGTCCATCTCATTTGTTGAAGTGTGCAAAAAAAATAAAAAAGATAGATGGCATCAGAAAGAGAACTGGTATGAGATGGAGAATCACTGTGCAGTCTATTGCTTAGGGCAGTTGTGGGCGAGCTAGATTTCAGTCCTTGCTCCCAGCGTTTATCGTCTAATTAATATCCAATGTCTGAAGAATTTTGAGAGCAGGGGTTAGTACCCTGCTACCGCTCCTTCCTTCCCACAGGTGGCTGCCCTAATCAAGCTAAAATGTGTGGTTTTGAACCCTTAGAGCAGGGGCGGGCAAAATATGACCCACGAGCTGAATCAGGCCCGCAGCAGACTCCATTTCCAGCAGCTCCTGCTCACATTGCTGCGGCTGGTTTCCGTGGAGAACCCAGAAACGGTGGGGCTGTGACAGCACGGGGCCAGGGTTTCTGTGGAGACTGGCCCCAGCACGACTGGCAGGGTGCACAGCTGGGCAGGGAGTTGCTCCAGGGCTGGGATCTTGCGCCCCAGAGCCGGGGCACAGCTGCGATCGGTGCCTGCACCCCACAGACAAGGGCGTACAGACAGAGGACTGCCCCAGCTCCAGACCACGCTGTCACCACTGCAAGACCCCAGCGCCACCCCCAGAGCTCCCCATCTAGCCGCACGCTCTGCCAGTGCTGCTGGGGCTGGTCTCCATGGAAACCCTAGCCCCTGGCTGTCACAGCGCCACTGCTACTGGGGTCTTTATGGAAACCAGCCACAGCAACACAGGCAGGGCCTTCTGGGAAAAGGAGTCCTGCTGGGTCCACCATTTTGCCCGCCCCTGCCTTAGAGGCACGCTTCCTACCTCCCAGGAGACTGCTGTAACCACTAAACTATCATATAAAAGATGGGCACAGCTACGACCTCCTGCTCTCCTTCTAGTAATGTTTCTCAAGGGAAATCAGATGCGTTTTGTGAGAGTTCCCATCCTTTCCACGTGGATGCAGCTTTCTCGGAGCGCGAATCCTAGATCGGGCCTTTCAAGGGACTTAAGTAAAGCTCCATCTAGGTTCTGGCTCATAGTGGGTGTAGGCAGGAGCTAGATAGCCACCTACATAGACCAGGGCAGTACTTTGCACGTCTGCAAGAAAAACTATAGGCTTCTAGTGATTCCAGCTGCCTCCAGAGTTAAGCAGCCACTAAGAAGAGGCTTTGAGACCTATATTCCTTTTCTTTGTACCCAGCACTGAAATTCTGCTCCCTTCCCCCACATTTGCCTAGCTGGTCTTCTCCCTTTCTATGGAGGTGTGGTGGAACTGGCTGAGTCCAGAACAGCTCATTAGCGCCCATTTGGCCAGGCTGAGATTTATGCAAACCATTTCAAAAAAGGATGAGAGTAGAATATGGCACACATTTTTTAGTCTGAGCATGCAAAAAGTTAGTGTGTTTGTTAGCATCTTTTATTGAGCCAACTGCATAGTTGGACAAGGTCTTAAGCACTAATTGTCCTTCCTCAGCTCTGGAAAAGAAGCAGATACAACCTAAATATCAGGTGAAATAAAAAAAATTAAGTCTATTATGTAAATCAACATAACCACTTGAAGAAGGAAAAAGAAGGCAATAAATCTGTAGAGCAATTAAAGTTGCCATAAGTAGCTATTAATCAAGTCAAAGGCAGGTGAAACAGATAAAACTAATTAGGAAAAAAGGTAAGATCATTTAAAAGGGAAGAGAGTCATTATTACCTGGGGAGTACAGAGAAGTTAGCAGAAGGAGCACATACATTGTAATGAACCATAAAGCCACTGCCTGTGTTTAGTCCATGACTTCTAGTGCCCAGTGAAGTTAAGAATTCTTGCTTCCAGACATACCCCCTTTATATGTACTGAAGGTACAACATATAGTTGATCCAGTAAAAGATGTTACCAAACACCGATTCTCCCATATTCCTCTGCATCATCACAGTTACACCAACACTACAATCCTACCAAGTTTGAGAGGGCAAAAAATAAAAGCAATTCTATTCTTTGCATTGATAAGAGATACCATCTTGAAGTAAGCCATTTGAGCGAGTGATGCCTCATGATCTGACTAAGGGGTTTACAATACTGCACTGTTTTCCAGGTGTTGCCGCAAGCTGGCTAAGATCACTCCTACTGATGAAAGATAACTATGGTAAAAGTTGCTTAAAAATAGGAATGGATTTGGCACATTACGAGTTAAAATAAATTACATCATTTATTCTATGTCGCAGAGATTTAGCATATAAAGCAGTGTCGCTAAGTGTGGTGTCATGAGATCCTTTTAAGGGTGATGTGGGGTGCTGCTGAATATTAGCACGGACTAACTTCTGTACAAGCTAAACATGAGTCACAAGATAAACCCAGAGATTTTCAATAGAATCCAGAGTGTCAAAACCATTCTGACCTGTTGTGGTCTTTCTGAGTTCGCTGTAACAGAAGAATTGCTCTGGTATTTTTCTGCAGGCAAAAAATGAGAGAAAGCTAACTGATAGCATTTTCTGGGAGGTCTCCTGAGTCTAAAAAGGTCAGAACCACAGATACAGTGGAACAAGGTGGATATACATATAGTTTTCCTTGATACTCCCCTCCCATTCCTATTTTCGCTGTAAGAGATGCTCATAGGAAACTATTAGCTTCTTTATGGGTATATGTAGGAAGCACACAATTATGTACACATATACCGGGTTCACGTTTAATTCAAGTTCATAAATTCAGGTTTATGTTTATGCAACAGGTTGAAAGATGATGCTGAACTTTTGAATTGTTCCCTTATAGTTTCCATACTGAATCTTACTTGCAATAAACTGCCAGCTTTGCAATGTTGAGACGGAGATGCGAACAGGAACGGTTTCCAGCAGCCGACTGGAAGGCTTCCATTTGGCACAGGAGTGAAAAGATTTGATCTGCAGCATGCTGGCTAATTAACTTTTATCTAAAAGGTTTCAGTCACCTGAATCTGAACGGCTGCCAGCAGCAGATGGGGAGGTGGGGGGAAAGAAAAAAAAAGAAGCACAGGTGCACTGTCAGACACCACCAAAGAGTAGTAAACAGGGAAATTACTGTGATCATTCAATCGTTATTGTTATATGGAAGAAATCAAGCGTCAGGAAATTCTGAAGAGGGTCCCACTTTTTCTTTCTTGCCATAGGTTTTTTATTGCTGTTTCTTCACAAGCTCTCATCTGCAATGATAGTTTCCAAAGCATATTTTACTTCTTGAAAAATATTTGAAATGCATTATAATGGGTATGAATATGCTGCAAAGGCATCTTTTAAGCATTTCACATTCCCTAAAGGCAGACTAAGCTACTCTTAGCTCTCTTTAAAAAACAAAGTCTGGGACAGAAATCAATGCTGTACAAATGACATTTTACAAGGCTTTGTAACTTCAGACTGACTCAATACCAAAAAGAGATTTTCAAGAGCAAACTACCGTAGTATTTTTAAAGTGCAATCTCATTTATCATATGAGAATAAACCCATCAGTTACAGCAATTAAATAGCCAAAGAGGATAGCTATATTATGCATGCCAACTTCGAGTCATATTAGTTAAAAGAATTTCATCACCCAATTTTAACAGCCTCAGATAGACTTCTTTTGATCTGATCTGCAAAATTCAATGCTGTTTTGACTCAGTTCATGGTTTACCAATATTTCAATGCTATTTTAGATGAAAGCACAATTATTTATCATTTTCTCTGGGCTTGTAACACTAATATTTATTGGTTGAACAACTCTCAGCAGGAAATCACAGACTTAAAAATGTTTTACTGTAATCAGCATGTAAACGTCATTATGGAGGAGCACTAGTTATAAATCTTGACATGTTGCTATTGGGTAAGTAGTGCTCTCTGAAGAAATTGCATTGCATTTATCTTAGCTCTAATTTCTTCTTTTTCAGTGACACCAAAAGGGTACATTTTTTTTACAACCATGAGAAGGAAATGAAGTGCACCAGGCCTTTTAATTTGGTTCTCTCTTTTTAAGAAGCATATGACCATAACGAAGTTAGACGAGCATCTTACAAATGAACTAATATACTTCTATTAACTGCCATAAGCGCCACAGAAATAATCAATTAATCTTAACCCTAAACAAAGTTGGGAGTTTTTTCAGAATCTGGACAATAAGACTGCCATTGCTTGTTAAGCACATGGTTACGTGAGTAGTTCTGATTTTTTCCCCATCATCTCCACTGTGGGAGAGAAATTAGTACCACTTGATGAGCGAGCTTGGGTTACACCTTGACTGGCATGTTATTTTCCTGGGCATTGGGCACCTTTCATGTGAACTCCATCACATGTCCACGGTGCTTAAGAATGACTGCTTGCCTTGCTCCATGTGTGGATTCCCCCTTGGCGCTAGAGGAGGTCTAGAATCCTAAGCGATGGCACAGCTGTAGTCACCAAATTTGCTTTGCCCTATTATGCATTTTCCTATTCTAGAGTGACGGTATGCTGCCCTCCCAATGTATCTGCCAGCCAGGAGGAAGGGTAGTTCAAGGAGGAAATGGTTCATGCAGTCTTTATATTTGCACTGACAACAGTGACATTTTTCACTGAAGATGTTTGTTGTGTGTTCCTCTGAAGCATTTAAAATGAAACCAGTGATCTCATTTTTGGACAAGATGACAGGCTCTGGGGATGGGGAACACAGGGTACTGGACTAGATAAATCCCAGCGTAATCTGTTATGGCAGTGTCTATGTTCTAATGGACATAAAACAAAGATTAGCGTTCACTGAGTAATAAGTGGCTTCCTAGTTTTTTTAAGTAGTAAATGTTAATGTTTAAGTGGAATACTGCCAAAGGTCTCCTGAGTTGTTCAAACATATATCATTTACCTTTCTCTCTCCCCCGCCACAAATGAAATTTAAAAATTAGGCTGCAACATTTTGCTTTTTCCCTGAAGTTTTCCAAAAGAAAAAAAAAATCTTGAAAGCTACGCTCTAGTCCCACCAACAGTCCATTACCCTTTACTCTATTCTCTTGGGTCTTCTGCATTAAAAAGTCTTATAGCTACAGCAATTGCAGAGAAGCCAAAATTGCCATGTACCCAATCATCTCTGGGATCGCTTTTTATCGGTATGAATTATTTACTTGATATCAAGTACTTACACGCTTGCTAAAGTAATTAACGTTCTTTCATGCAATTATACCCATAAGATCTCTGCACTGAATGTAATCCATCTCACAGTATTTATTACCTTCTCACTATACTGTACTTGCTCGTTGTTGCCTCTCATTGCACAAATGGTAAATCCTTCAGTATGAAAGGCTAATAGAAAATGATTCATCCGCTAAATATGCATTGATATGTTACAAAACAAAAAAAATGGAATTTTACAGAACCTTTTTGTTACAAAACAGACATCCTATTTACCCAAGCAAGCTTAGTTTTGCTATTCTTCTCTTCTCTCCTTTTTGCACTAGCGCTTTCCATCTTGTCACAGTTTGACTCATTAAGTCTTTAGAGTAACAATTGTCTTTGACTATGTTTAAGGCTTCAGCAAAATGGATCCTAATCCATATAAAAGGACCTTTGTACCAGAGATACACCTCCATCAATTAAGTATATTTACACACAATGTGCAACATAAAGCTGATGTTAAAAGAGCTCAGCACTCACAGTTGAGATGAAACTTTCAGAAGAACTCAGTTTCCATTTAGGCACCAAAAATACTTAGGCCAGAAATCTGGCCAGTTGGAATCCACTGAGACAGGATATCATGTCCTCCCACCATTTCAATAGTGTATGTTGTATATAATGAGCAAGTGAGGCATTATGCGGTATGCTTTACGTAGTAACAACATAGGCAATGTCTCTCACTAGAAGAATAAACTGCAAACTGCCATGCAAGGTGGGAGTGGTGCAAAGGAGATGCTTATAATAAAAAAAAAAAAGGTGACTGGCTTGAATTGGAAGAATTTGTCCAAATCAAGTTACTCATGTGAATGAGTATTATACATGTTATTATTCCAAAAACCGTATTTTTTGGAAGCAGATGTTGAGAAAAGTAGTAGGCAAAGAATTCACAGCAAAGCATATATTGAACAGCTATGGCCGCTTCTTCTGCGTGCAGAACATCTGAACTGTTTATGCAAAGGTAACAAACAAGTCCTCAGATAGTATGCATACATCCCTAGTCCAAAGGCCACATAAGTTAACTGGAGTCCTCACATTGTCTTCCATGCCCATTGCACTGGGTCCTGTTTGAGATGTACGACTAGCATAACCCACCAGAAACAGGATACTGTTTCTGTTCTCTGACTGGACACTGGGCATATGCTCATCTAAGATATGGTTTTGTGAAGGCCTGCAACATTCAGTGTTAACGCTCACTTTTTGCAAACATTAGTTCACATGCAACTCAACTGTTCAAATGTTCATGTAAACAAACAAAAAGGCACACAATGAACACTTTCAATTTTCTGTTCGACTTTTGTCCGCATAAATCAACGTATGCTGCAACTGTAAACTCATGTTGGGTAGGAACCCTCCTCTTATTTAATGCAGACAGGAACTGGTAGTGCTCTCTGCAGCTGGTCTTGTGAGAGTCACAGCCATACTTCTTCCTCAAGTTTCAGAAGCAGGTCCTTTTATTTGGAGACCTCTTTTAACACTAAAGGAAATCAAACCAAACATTGACTTTCTTCCTTCAGGTTATAAAACAGAATGATTGCCTTTTCTCTCAAGTTATAAATATTTCTCCATCTTCAACAACCTCTTCCTACCTTCTCTTGCAGCGAAGGCCCTTTTAATGCTCCCAGCTGGAAATGCCCAGCAGCCTGATACCCGTCACTTGTACCTTCTGGCTTCCTAAAAGGCCCCTACAGCCTGTCATACTGGCATCATGGACTCTATAGGTGCTATTGCAATACTAAAATGATATAAATGTAGCAAGGGTTTAATATATACTGTAACCTTAACTTTGAGGAGCTGGACCTTACTCTGTCTGTGCCTTGGTTGCTTTCTGTAAAATGGGTATAGTAGCTTTTCTCTAGTGAATGAGCTGTAATTAAGATGCATACTTTATCAGCATATTCTGATACTGGTGATGTATGTCATTATAGATAGATTAACATTTGATTTCTTTACCATGTTCCCATGAACAGCTGATGTGGTAAATCCCTGCCTATTTTACCTCATGGTAGCCTATTTATGTCTCTACATCTTAAGTTTCTGTAAATACCTAGCAATTTGGGGCGCCAATTTTGGGGGTATTCCATTTGAGATTCCCATAAGGCTTGATCACCAGAGAGCAGGGGCTTAGCGGCTTGTAAAAGTCAAGCCCTGTTGACGGTATCTCACATAAAGGAACGAGGACTTGGATGTCAAAATGAACTCATCATGTTGAATATCCGTGCGTATTTATACATCGCCTACCTCAATGCTGACTTGATCCTGACTGAAACTTTGCATGCTGTTGTAATGCTAATTACAGATAAGGTTTCATGTGGGGGAGCTGCAGCAGCAAACAAGTACAATCCTTACTGGTATGATTTCCTCTTCTAGTATGAGATTTCAGTTAATGTGAACAAGGGATCTGTACATACAGGGTGGAATATGGAGCTAGGACTGGCTCTCAAGAGGAACAGTTCAGCTTTTCCTTTCCACTGCCTGCGGAGGGTACCGGCTTCAATATCACTTCTGCTGCACAACATGCAAAGAAAGATTGTGAAAGTTCATGTAGAATCTCTTAAATGAGTTTAAACATGGCTTATCAATTCAACTTCAACCAAAACCCTTTTGAAAAAGATCCAACCCCTCTGTGAGTTTGCATGGCACTTTTCTCGGACTGATAACTAGATTTAGCTCACTCTTGCCGTGGGGGGGAAAGGATCAAGCCCATCTGTTTCTTAGAAGTAATGGTTTTAAGTGCATTATACAGGGTATTTTATAACATAATCATTACACTCACAGCCAGACAGTACAATGTAATCCACAAATGGCCAGTGTAGACCAGGTCTGCATAATCATTCCTGTTCACCCCAAAGGATGGCTGAGGGAGCCATTGACAACATTGCTAAGTGTAAATTCCTTTCCAGAAAACTGGCATTTTCTCATTCAGATGAGAGTATTCGGTAGCCGTGTTGGCCTAAGACAAGATGACATACAAAAAACTAGAACTCTTGGCTCCAAAATTTCCCAGTTGGTCTAATAAAAGGTATCATTTTGCAACCAAGAGTTCAAGTTTTTTGTATGTCATTCAGACAACAAAGTCACGAGTAAATGAAGAATCAGAACTGAAACTGGGAAAACGACCCTGGAAACACATTTATGTTTGTGTTCTCTATTACAGATTTTTGCCCCCATAGCAGTAAGGTTTCCAACAGAGACAAATGACAGCTTGGCACATCCGTTCTTGTCAAATTCAAGGAAACTGTTGCTCTGTCATCCCTTCCATTCAATCTGTCAGGGAGCATTAGGTACTCCTCTGTGATGCTTTGCAGCTATCCAAATGGTTAAAACCATAAATCAAGGATATTTTTATGAATATGGGTTCCTAAGTTTGGTTCACTTATAATCCATGGAGTCATTATCCATTATTTGTGAGCACTGAGACAGCCACCTATCTCACTGCAAATTCTTGGGAGGTCTGACATTTTTCACACATTTTGTCATGAATATTTATCTACTTTAAAAGGCATCACAGATTTTTGTTTTTATTTATTGTTATTCTCCCATTGAAAAAGATTCAAACTCCCAGTTGAGAGGCAAAACAGCATGTGACCAATCACAATCTGACAAACAATGAATACTGAGCAGTTTGCAAACAAATTAGAGGCTGACAATTATTTGTCAAACTATTTGGTGGCTATTTGTGTATGCTGAATACATTTTCATAAATCAGGATTGGTTCCTAAGCAATCGTCTAACTAAAAAGGAGTTGCTATTATTGCTGTTACTATTATAATATTCATGACATTAGTGTTCAGAGACACTAGTCAAGATTCCCTCCTCAGGTGAGCTAGGTACCATGCAAACAGTTAGACTGTGCCCTTCTTGGATGAGTTCATTAAGATGAAAAGCAAAGCAATATGCAAAGGAGATTTGGAGAAAGAGGGAAGGACAGGAGACTATCACATTAACACCGTTCTAAATTATACTGTTTTCTTTTTCAGATTTATTCTTGCATAAAGAAAATATTGATTTGCCCTACGAGTACCCATATATAGGCACTACAATGAACTGATTTTCTACTGGCTTCCCTAAAATTGTAAAATCACCATTATGAGAAATGAAGAACCAAATCCTCAGCTGTATTACCACAATATAATAGATATAAACCACAATATAGATATTTAAGTCAGTGCTACGGAGCTCCAGCAGCACTAATTGAGTATGCTATAAATGGTTATCCACACTGGACTAGCTTTGACTAGATTACCCGGAGAGAAGAAAGACTAGAGAGCTTTCCTTCCTCGTCAAACTCTTCTCTATCCCAATGTCTATGTTTTAATTCACTGTAGCCAATGTTTAGCTGAAGCAAATTTTGAGGTACCATTCTCTGAGATGTATTATAGATAGACAAAATGTCTTATACAGCTTTCTTAACACAGTATAAGTCATACTTCTATGACATCTGGTGCTCCACAAATACAAAATACTTTACAGATGTTATCACAGGCCCCCAGGGAAGAATATACATATTGCTACTCAATCATATACCGTAAGTCAAAGCAAAGAGGTGAAAGTAGGAGCAGAGAGTTCCTGCTTCTCAACTCTCCGCTCTCTTCACCAAAGCACTCCACTGATTTTAGTACCATACCCACAGAATTAAGACTTCACCTTGCATGTCATTGGCCACAGTAGCTCCCTTTCAGAAAGCTGTAACGCAGCAATAAAAAGCAGGCTTTTTCATGGACAGACATACAGGGCAAAGGCCTATATTTCCAGTGCAGTAAGTCAGCTAGGTTTTTCATTGCATCTCCATAATTTATTGGTTACTACTACTTGCTAGCTCTAGGGGCTATAGCTGTAAAATGTTGTGCAAGGGTACAAATAGCTAATGACATTTTGATATAATGACCAACATGACCAAAGGTTTTTTGCCTATACACACAAGAGAAAAAACAGTTTTTACCCATGGGCAATTTGGTTTATTGCTACTGGCTTGAGAGCCAGCTTGCATTTCTTTGATTTAATATGGATTCCTCCATGCTTTGTCCCTCCAGCCCCTGTCCTTCATCAGTTAAAAGTTTCCTTTTATTCTGAAAAGAAGTTAATTTCTGTGGAGGAAAGTTTAGTAATACCTTCAGGCCCCTTCTACACATTACAGTATTGGACAATTAACTGATTAATTGCACCATTACCTTGAGACCAGCTACACATGCAAAGTACCTAACAGGCCATATAGCTTCAACCAGCTATAAAGTTAGACCTCGAAAATATGCACTCACTTTATAGCTAGTTGTTATCAAGCTTTAAAATGCATGCAATTTAAAGCATACATTGCAACTCTAACCCAGCTGACAGGGCTGCCAGCTGTAGGTGTGCACCATGCCCAGCTGGGGCTGGGAGTCCCACAACCAAGGGGATCTCAGTCCCAGCAGTTGCAGACTCTGGGTCCCGGCACCATCTTACAGCTGCAGATGCTAGGTCTCAGCAGCATGTCTCCCAGTGCTGGGATCCAGCTAGGTTTTGGAAGCTGCAGGGTGAGGCTGTGATCTCCCAGCCCTGGAGGTGTGTAAAGTCCCCAGAACTAGGAGATTGCTGCAGCCACAATCTCCCAGCCTCCGGGGTGTGTGAAACTGAGGTCTCCCAGCTGAGTGGACTCCCAGCCATAAGAGCTTGCTCCTTGCCAGTACAGGGGGAGTCTGGTCATTGCAGTCTCTGATGATACCCCTTTACCCTAGCAAAAGATCTGGGCATAGGTAGGTATGGTTTGATTATCCTATGTCTTTCCTTTACAGAATTTTTTAAGAGGGGGAAACAGTAAAGATTTGTGCATATCAAACAACAGTTTTAAATATTCATATTTTCCTTCTTCTATTATTAACAGTATTAGAAATAGTCTTACAATAGTATATACTGCAGCCTTGAGCAAAATTCTGATTTGCATCCCATACAGTCCAATTTAATCTCATAGGGCACGTCTACACGTCATCCTGAGTCGCTGTAGTGACACGGTACCTCGCTAAATGACACGCACTATGGCGACACAGCGATCATGCGAGTCTACAGATGACTAGCAGCTACTTCACCATAGCAATGTGCTCCCCCATTTCAGTGTGCCGCTATGGCAAAGTTGTGGCTAAAACGAACCAGGCACCATGTGCACAGTGCAGTACAGGCAGTTACTGCACTGTGCTTTACTACTTCCAAACAAAAGTACAGTAAAAGCTCTGTTATCCAGCATCCCCTCCGAATGGGGGATGTTGGATAACAAAATATGCCCGTTAACTGAGCGGCCCCGGCTGCCACTTCTGCTGTGTCTGGGGCATCCCTCCACCCCATCCATAGCATCACTGCCTGTCCCATGGGCCCAGTGGGCCCCACAGGACAGGGAGATGGGCCCCACATGGCCCCATGTAGCCTGTTATGCCTCTGGGCTGTGGGGGCTCGGCAGCACGGGCTGCTTTGCCCCAGGCCGTGGGGGCTCAGAGAAACCAGAAGTGCTGCCATTGTCACTTCTGGTTTCACTTTATCTTACAAGTCAGCATGCTGCAGCACAGCACGGTAACAACGTTGCTGTAGGGTAACATTTAGATGCACCCCTTGCGTTCTTCTGTTCTGGTTTTGTACAGCACCTAGTACAATAAGGTCTTGGTCCATGACCAGAGTTTTGAGGCTCCATGGTAATACAAGTAATAGTAATTGAAATCCCAACATTAAAATGCCTGAAAGACACTATCAGCTGCTCAGGTGGAGGTCAGCTGAAACGTGCACGTGATACTGATTGCTATAGAAGTGGTTAAATATTTTTAGTAGTAATCCATTAAATAAAAGCTCACTGCTTACTCCATTCAGTATTTTCTGCAATGAGACAGTGGGTACAGTGGTTAGCACAGAGGACTGGGAATAAGAAAACCTGGTTCTAATTCTGCCAAAGACTTGCACTTCAAAATATGACATCTAACCCTGTTTTTGTTTCTGGTTTTCCCATCTTTAAAATGAAGATAATATTTACTTCACTTGAAGCATCGCGACCTTTTATAATGAACACTACTTTTCTCAGCATCCTACTCCTTTAGTATCTACGCACTGCAAAACCTTGTTCTCCCATAACACCGCATGAGACAGGGATGGATCCGTTCTCTTACAAATGAGAGGCTGACTGACATGCTCACATAGGAAGCCGGTGCCACGGGATGAATGTGAATCCACATCAGGCACATTTTAAGCCTACTGGACCATTCTTTCTCTTTGGGGGGGCGGGTGTCATCTCTAATCGTGGTGGTGTTGCTGATCACTATTCATGGTTTTTCGCTTCACATTTATGGAAAACTTTGCCATAGGAACAAGCTCAGGTTTCCAGTGCTGCCATCTTGAGATAGGGGAATTTATTTGCCCTTCCTCCTCCCCTTCCATCCCCATATAACAAGATTGTGCCCTCCTGTTCGCTCTAATTTATCCAAAGTAGAAATCTGAAGCAAGTTTGAAACATTACTGAAAGTGATGTATCCTATAAGCTTTCAAATGAACCGATACGTTTGCCGCTTCTTTCCTATCATACTGAATTAATTCAGGCCTATGCAGGAAAAGTTTGGGAATGTTGATTAAAAATTAAAGATGAATATAAATTTACTAGCCCACACTGAAATATTTAAAAGGCAAATTCTTGGCAATCCTATTTATGGGCTATGTGTCCTAGGCCGCATACTGAACAAATATCACATATCATCCTGACAGCCGGAAAACATATTCCTCCAGGAGCTCTGAAAGACTTAATGTAATTATTTTATTTTCTCCTGAGGTAATTATTGGTGTTCAGAGGAAAAGAACCTGCAACCTTGACTTATTCAAATAATCCCCACACCAGGAACTGATCACATTGACTTTATTGTCATGACTTGTACTTACTTGTACTCAAATTTGGGGGTTGTGAAAGAAATATTCTATGCAGCTAGGTCCTTTCTGTTAAAATAAGTTTGAGCTTGGCTGAAATAGGAGAATTTGAATAATATAAAGGGCATATTAAAGAGACTTCATAGAAAAGAATACTTGTGCTACAGACAGACAAGGTTCCTTGGGTAAATGTGATATCTTTTATTAGACCAACTAAATAGTTGGAAAAATTGTTCTTTGCAAGTTTTCTGGCATGAACATCCTTCTTCAGGCATAGGGAAAGTCTGATGGTGTTATGTGTTCTCCATGGTAGATCAGAAACCAATATGCAAAATATAGTCTGTGAAAATGCAAATGCGTGGCAGTGAGGATCAAAGGGAATGGGAGACAACAGGTGTGAAACAAGTACAGGGAACACAGGAATTGGGAAAAGGGATATGAGACTCAACTGTTGTTACCACCCTTGCGCTTCTTTGAAGCAGGCATTGAGTGCCATCTAATGGCCAGTCAAAATGTCAGTTGTAGAGTCAGTGTTGACTTCCTTGAGCCACGTATTGTTAGATGTACACAATGCTGTTAGTCACAGTACGGCTCAATGGTACTGCGTGTACATGTGTAGGATTGGGGAGGATGGGTTTCAAGAAACGAGTCAGAGGCATTTGTGAAATGGAAATGAAGCTTTCTGCTGCGCATCTTGCCAGGGATAGCATACTGTTCTTTTACAAAGGAGGAAGAGTCACAATGTCCTGCTAGCCTGTCATTTGTCACAACAGCCCATGAGAATAACACTGCAAAAGAAAGGGTCAAAGTCTGCCTCGGTGTGTGACTTGCAGTAGCAGCCAAGAACCTGTTGCCTGCGGCCGCCTTATTCCCTAGGGTGGATGATTCCTTCTTCTCATTATATGGCTAAATTACCTATTGTGTGCAGAGGACAAAATATGACCCTTGACCAGGGTGTAGGTCACCAAGAAGTACCTAGCTAACTGCTTCTTTTGCCCCATTGAAAGCCTGAAAAATGTACTTGCATATTTTTACCTAAAGTTGCCAAAAGAGCTTGCCAGAGAGATGAGGCTAGATTAAACTCGAGAACTTTCCTTGACAAGGAGACAGTCCTTGAGCCATATATGTTTTTAAAACTGTGGTGCTTGGCTTTTTTAAAAGATCTTTGAAGTATTTCACATTCCTCTCCCCCAGTACACTCTGACTCTTTATTCTGATTTCTCAAACGTCTAATTAAATCCTCAGTGTCTGGAATAAAAGGAAAACAAAGCCCTCCAGTTGGGATTTTAAATGGTATTCCTGACTTCCTGCCAACTATGTACATGGAGTATTCACATTACAGTCGTGATGAACTGCTAACTTCAACTATCCTGGGATCGTTTAATTGAGCTAAGAAATCAATCTTTGAAAACTTGATTGTAGCTTTTGCATGTGATATTCAGCAAGAATAAAATTCGTCAGCAGGCCAAACTAACCCACTGCAGAGGGACCACACACCACCACGGAAAATTGGACTTATTGGCTAAGAAGTAAGGAGGGCCACTTTGGAGAATGTTAAGTTTTGTCACACTGTATTTTACTGTATTCAGTGCTCATTTCATCCACGATCAAAGTGCAGCCACTTCTATGTTTGAATATGCACGGCAACACTGTACATTGTTCATGAACTGGGAACAAAGACTCTCTTATCCATTTGGCATCACATGGGATGTAGGGACATAGAATGACATTTGATCAGGAGATACGTCAGTTGTACCTCTTAGAAAAATTGCCAGGTGTCTTAGCATTACAAAGTTGGGTGGGTAGATGACCTCACAGGTCATCTAATGCAACCCACTGCACAAATGCAGGATATCCCTTTCCTCCTCCATCCCAGAATAATGTTTATCAAGCCTGTCCATGGAAAACTCCAGTGAAGAAGAGATTCCAGAACTTCTTTGGGCAGCTTATTCTATTGTCCTGTGGCTCTCATGAGCTATTATCACCCTTCTTCCCCTCGGATTTATTCTAAATCTGCTTTGCTGCAATTTAAACTCATTGCTTGTTGCCCTATCCTCCGGTCGTCTTTAGGAACAACAGGGGGTCAGGAAATTATCTTTATAACTCGAGCAAATGATGACACTTTTGGTAGATCCTTCCTGTACTGTGACTCTTGCTTCACTTTGGCACACTGCTTTAGTATTTAGTGAGAAAGAGCGGTGAATTGCCTGCACCATTCCCTGTAGCATCCATGTATCCCTGCTTCGAACAATCTGGATTGAATCTGCTGGGCTTATAACATCTAATAGGATTACAGCGCGAAGTGGTACGACTGGGCATTTGCAAATTTTAGGAGATACATCCGTTTGGTTACAGAGTCATCTGTTTAAATCTCAGTATAAATGCACCAATTACAAGGTGTCAGTGGGATGATATTGAGTTAATTTTTCATGTATAACCTCCAATTGTTTGGAAATCAGCTTTATTTTCTATTACATGCTTTCTGCCACCATTTATTTTTGCATAGGCCAGTGTTTGTTTATGCAGAATATTTCTCCTAATTAAAAAGCTCAAGCGAACTACAAGGTTACTTACGCTCAGTTGCACTTGGGAAGCAATAACATTGCTCAGTGACATTCTGCAAGCTAATCCTCTCCTCATCCTCACACACATGCAGACAGAACAACAATGTGCACAGGGCTACCCTGCTGTGGCAGGGGGTTGGCACTCGAAGACCAACAGTAGGGAACTACCCCAGCCATTCATCTGAAGGACCCTGTATGGGAGAGCACTGATAAAGAGATACATTGTGAAGCTATTCTCCCGCTGGAGCCCAGCAGAGCAATTTGGGGCACTGACAGAGAGAGCAGTGGGTAAGCAAGCTCACCTTGCATTACCAAGATGATGAGCTTTGGAAATAGAACAGTAATAGCTGCAAAACAGCTTCTGTTGCCATTTCACACCCTTCCCCAGCAGCTCCTACAGGATTCACAGCCCAGCAACTGCACCAGAAACAAGGCCTGTCTCTTATAAAATGTTACAGCAGTTCCTTTACAACAGCAGTGTAAGTCAGTCATTGCTTCCGTTCACCAATTCAAATCCCACCGATATCCAGAGTTCCACCCTTGGACCAAGGGCAGGATAGAACTGGTGCAGTGCTTTGTTAACAGCTGTTGGAAAATTATCCTTGCATCATTTCAGCATTATCCTGCAGTCAGACTCCAATATTTCTCAGCCTGGCAGATGCAATTACTGACTGTCGCGCAGGCTCTCCAAGTGATCCAGAAGCACAGCTGCGGCAGTAGCAGGAAATTATGCACACGAAGCAAATGTTCCGATTGTTTAGTGGTCAAGGGAAGGTCTTAGATAAACTACTACCTTTCACTGGGATTGGGAGTCAGTTAAACGCACATCACTGCCTCTTCCCCAAATTAACTTTTGTCTACCCTGTAGTAGTCTAGAGCCAGGAGATAAAGATGCAGCCCCAAGAGTGCATAGTTTATAAGCGTGCCACCTTCTGTACTCCCAAATGTTCACTTCAGCATCTGGTTCTGCACCATGAAGATGCTGGACATTGTAAACAGAAGTATGAGAACTGCCAGTGAAAACTCTCTGCTGAGCAATATCTGATTTCAGGACATGATTTCAGTTCTGAGACAGCAGAAGGTCTATGCTTCCTTAAGAAAAAAACTGAAACCACTGGAGGACAGGGGGTGTGATCAGAAGTATTACCATCTTTTCTATTTCAGTAGCATGCGGAACCCCCAGATTAATCCAAAGCCCGGTCGCATAACTGATGGGGGTGACCAAACGGAGCTTGCGGTTCTACCTTTGGGGGGCGAAACCAAAGATAGCTCCTGCTGCAGCCGGTAGTGCTGCGCTATGCACTATTGGTGATCAGGGCACAAAGCTGCTTTGTTGCACCTCTGATTTAACCACAACAAAAACACACAGTGAGAAGGAGCCGTGCACACACGTGCACACACCTACTCCTGCTATGAAGAATTTAGCTACTTAAAGAATGGCTGAAAGGAATAACAGGGGGCAAAAGGGCTCAAAGGGAGCCTGAGAGGTCATGTGGTCCAATCTCTTGCCCCAGTTAGGACTGTCTTCAAACTACCCCAAATACTCCAGATGATCTGCTCCGGGGCTTAAATATCCTTATAGTTAGAAAGCTCTTCCCAGTCTCTCTCTCTCTCACCGAAATTTAAATCTGTGATAATTTCCATTTAGAGGTGTGAGCTGAAACCAAGAGTTTAACTGGCCAGTTCAAGGTCACAAAAGTCTCTGACACAGCAGGTAGGGGACACCAGGTCTCCTTAGTGCCTGGATGATGTAGCTATAACCACAAATCCACTGTTTCGCAGAATCAGGCTTCATAACTTCTCTGTCAACACTTTGGTAAAGCCACTGTCGCATGTTTCCTGAATCATACATCTGGTCTTTCGTAATTGTTACATTTGGCACTTCCAGGCTTCCTTAAGCACTTTACAGAGCTAATTAACTTCCTCACAGCACTTTGGCAAGGTGGGTAACTACTCCAATAGTGATTTTGGAGATGAAGAAAATAAGGCACAAACTTGTGCTATGATTTTCCCATGATAAAATGCAGGGGGCCAGTAACCCCGGTGGTAATGTCCTGTGTTCCTTGCTCTGACCTTAAGGCACTGCCAGCTCTCAAAATAAATAATGAATAATAGACAGGCCTTTGACTTGTTATGCAAAGTGAATGAAAAGCTGTTATCATTTTGTTATCATCTTAGAGACTATGGTCATCTTCTTGACCATCTTCTTGATCACAAACCAGGACTCTGCTGTGATAGGCAGAGGTGCCACCACGGAGGTGCCACCGTTCTCATACTGCCCTGCTTTGTGCTCATTTTACATTCAGGTGTGAATGATGTTATGCCAAGAAGACTCATGCTTGGTAATACACTTGAGAAGTGCCTTTACCTTTTGTTAATTATAATGACATGTTAGGGAAGCATAACTGTTCTTGCTCATGGCATCTTCATGACATTTTTCTCTTCCATTGACCTTTCAAAGTTTTTCTTGAACAGAAACCACCTTGAAGTTTTTGAGGTAACATTATTTATTATAATTTGCAGGCAGTAATGTGGATAAATAATGGATCTTACTTTCCAAAAATGGCTGATTGTTCATATTTTCTATGGCCTGTTTGACCTTGCATGGAGCTTTATATATTCAGATTAGTTTGCTACATTAGTGCACCGTCTTTAGAAATGCTAAGCCACCCTAAGGCATGATAACAGTCCAGTCCAAGGAAAAATCATTTCCAAGAAAAAATCAGACATGCTTTAAATTAATATAAGATACAGGGGTTGAAGGGGGGCTGATTTTTTTTCTTTTTGAGTGAACAGTAGATGTCTTGTTAAGATCTGTTTAGAGGCACAGCTTGGGCAGTTGCCAAGCTTCTTTTGCTGAAAGCAGGAGAGGAACTTTAGCTAGCCTAGATTAGCTTCCCCCTCAGAAGTTTGAAAAATGTTTTTTACAAATATGTCAGCCTTTAAAATGTTGAGATCTGGTGCCTCAAACACACTATACCCAGTTATATTCTTAGAAGCACAGCTGTCCATGCTGATGCAGCACCCACAAAAACAAGGCACAGGAGGTTTCTCTGAGGCATTCGCTTTGCCTAGACCATGGGAATACCACCACACTTTTGCATCTAAACACATAAGGGGTTTTGTTTATTAAGTAGATAGACAAACCTATTTTTCCTGATACTGGGGTTTCAGTCTTGGAGAACTGAAAGGGAATAATATTTGCTGTGTCATTTACACTTAGTTAGCAAAAATGCATTAGCATACATATATTTAATTATACTAATGTTGCTTAAAGTTAAATATGGGTTTAAGTGCTTTGCTGGACTGGGGCCTTAATAATGGTGAGAAACCAAATCCAATTCCTACTGAAGTCAATGGGAGCATTTCCAGGGACTCCAATGGGAATTAATTTGGGTTCCAAACCATTAACACAGTCGCTAGCCCTAGGTACTCAGCAGAGAGAAGAATGTGTGCAGGTGCACGAGTTTCCCCACCACCAGACTAACTCCTCCAGAAGCTATGCTACTGGGAGAAGGGAGAATGGAGGTGGTAAGCAAACCCCAGAAGGCATGCTCCCTGCCTCCCAACCCCTTTGAAAGAAACTGAAGAATGAACCCAGACTCGACACTAATAAAACTCTTGGCTATCTCAGCATCAAATGGAGTGCCATCTAGCTGGATGGGCATATGGAAACCCTGCCGCATTTCATGGGGACTTTTAGCCTTCAAACCATTCCCGTGAAACATCACAATTTCAGCAAACTGGCAAATCCTGATGGAAGAATGTTTTAGCATATTTTTTTTTCCAGCCAGCCCTACTTACCTCATTAAAGATAGAGAAATTTCCATACTCTGCAAGGCATGCAAATGACAATAACAACTCATGAATAGGTAGTCTTTCATTGTTGCATAATATAGCATTAAACTTGAGGTAAAATGGCTTCAGTTCAAACTGTGTAAATTCAGGCATGGATTAAATTCAAGCATGGAATAAAAAAGATTCTCAAGTTGGGCTCACAGCTGCTTAGCTCATAAGGCGCAAGTCCTCATATGTCCTTTGAAAGCAATCAGGTATATGTTTTTATGTGCAGAACTCCCACTGATGTCAGTTTGTAGAATATGCAACTTTATTTGTGATAGTAAATGCATAGTTGGGCCCTTTCCCTCCCCCTGAGAATAGAAAAAGAATATTTGCTGTGTATTACTTACTTTTACACCTAGTTAGCAAATGAGCATTAGTATATGTGCTTTTAATTATACTAATGGAGCTGTAATAATGTAAAATAAAATACCACTGCAACCACGCCTAATTAGAGTTGTAGCGAAAGACTCAGATCCTCCTGGGATGTAAGTCGGCCTCCCACCATGGAATTCACTGAAGCTGGGTGATTTACATTCATGAAGAATATGGTCTGGAAGAATACTAAAACTGAGACTCAGCAAATGTCACCAAGATGGAGATAATGAAATGCAAATTGTGTTTCAGTTGTTAAATGAGCCAAGAGGTCTCATCTCAGGTAGGAGGCCAGTGAATGCAACCCAATAAAGCTGTATTTGTTGGGATATGGGAAGCTAATAAGTGACAAACATGATTTGCTATGTCTTTTAATCTAGGCAAAAGGAAGACACTCAGACCATTCGAAATTAACGTGACATCAGAATCAAAAGCCTGGTCTAAATCCCACTGAAATCCATAGAAAGTCTCCCCCGGCTTAAACAGGCCCCGTTACAAAGATTTTTAAACAAAAATTTAGAATTCCAGGCCAGATCCTCAGCTGGTATAAACTAAAGTCCCTGGATCTAAGGTGGTTTATACCTCAATCCTACTCATCCAAAAAAAACCAAAGGCTAATGGAATGCAAAGAAAATCAAATGGTAATAGAATACAAAAAGGCTTTTGTTAATCATGCTGTGATTTGCAAGTATATTATTAAAAAGAGATAAGAAATAATTAAAAAGTGTTCAGATGAGATTTCATTCTTTGTGGAATAAAACAGAGATGTGATACAAGTTATATAATCCTTCATGGTAGTTTCCAGCCCAAACGCACAAAATAATTGAGTTTCCATATGATCTTTAATTTATAGACTAGGCTGCTTAATTGGAACTCTCACATTTTAATAATTTCCAATTTGAGATCACATGCAAAGGGTTTTATCCCTGAGAATGTTTATAATGATGGCTTGAACACAGTTCAATACACTCCAATTATCCAATAAATCTTCTACTCACTGATATGTATAAAATTATATGTGCCTAAAATATTACTTAATTCAGCAAAAGGTTTTGTCATGAAATTATGCAACCTTAACAGCAAAATAAGTGATTCTTTTCCAAACGTTGTTCACTTCCAGTCAATTATTTGTTAGTTGATTATTTTGTACAAAAATATGATATTAAAAAAGTAGCAATTTCCTGTAATATCAGTGGGCCAAATCCTGACCCTTGACTTTGATGCGGCACAAACCCTTGGTATTACACCTATGGAAGATAACTTAAATTTTGTGGGGAAATTCAGAAGCAGCCTAGACTGACATAAAACAAAGCCTCTTTTAAATCTCTGAAGTCCACGGTATTCTTGTACGTGGGTCTCAGAGTTGCCAAAGTTACAAACAGACAGCGCTCCAGTGACAGCTCTTACATGCATCGCTGTTCTAGTGAAGTTTTGGAAGAAGAGGTTTCCAAAAATTCCCTTCACATTATTTTTTGTTCTTCCTACACTCACTAACCCCCCCCCCCACCTCCCACAAAACAGTAAACAAGTGGGATGTAACTGGGCAGCCTTAGACATTTATACACATGCTACAGGAGGCACCGGGGACACTTTAGAGTGGCTCCAAGAGCTGTTTTAATTAAAGTGCCTGAATCATCATGTGTATCAGAGTCCCTGTACTGTGAAATGGCAGCGGGGGGACTTTCACTGAAGCTCATTGAACAAGCTTTAGTTCAAATATCCCCACTGCCTTTTTTCAGCACAAGGACAGTGATATACAAGATGCTGGAGTCTGCTGGAGCGTGGTACTTAATTAATCAGGTCTGCTCTGACATGCTGTAATTACAGCGTGTTGGAGCAGCCTCAATGCATGTGTATAGGCATATTTTGTGCCCTGGGCAGCAGCGGCTGCTGGACTACTAGTGGTATGCAGCCAGCCAGCAGTGACAAGTTGTTATTTTTGCACTCCCTCCCCATCCTGGCACCTGGGCCTGCTGCCTCAGTGCTACGCCCCTCTCCCCCAGACCCCTTCCTTAGTTACACTATTGGTAAACAGTTAACCTGTGCTTAGGGATGAACTACTGTCACTACAGCTCACATCCACAGGAACACAGGACTAGCAATGGCCTCCTGGAGCACTCAGTCCAGTATCTTGCATTTGCAAGCAACTATTTACCCAATGTCTCCCCCCAGAATCATCACTTCAAGCCAGTATCACCATTTAAACCCTCACACACAACTGCAAAACAGACAAACCCACGCTAGCTTTAAACTAACTAGTTCACATGTTGCAAATAATGTATCCTCAACAGACAGGTGTCAGTGTGGACTTATTCTGAAGCATGAGCCCAGTAAATGGCAGTCACAGCAGTCACTTGGACACTGTTTTTATCATACCAAAGAAAAAGCAGTGACTTCATATATGCTTAGAGCCAAACTATGTACCATTTTCTGAAACTTCATACCTTAAACAAATCTCACACCGGAGCTGCTTTTTTTGGCCTCTAATCAGCAGAGCACTTCAGTACATGCTTTATTTTAAGCACAGGCATCTCTCCCATTGAAGACAGTAGGGTTTAAGTATAAGCTTTATGTAAAGAAATGGCTTGTCTACTAAATTGGTATATTAAGGGGATATCTCAGCATGACAGCTCCTTTGCAATTCAATCCTGCAGTGCATAAACTTTGCCAGATTTACCAGGGTATGTACCCAAGTCCAGGATGACAAATTTAAAAAAAGATAAGAATTTTTTTACATAAATGGAAGAAGTAAGGCTTGGCTTTGGGAACAGGAATAGTTTTGGTGGGTTTTTTCTTTAAAAATCAGAGAACCTATTTTTTCCTTACTTATCAGAATCTTTTTTGCAATTCCTGATTCTTTCTACATATTTCTAGAATAAAAGTCTGCTAATTCTTAAAACCCCAGATTTGGCAGGGACGCCTTCCCATCTTTCACTAGTGAAAAACATTTCATTATGGCAAGGGAGCTGAATTTGCTAGTAGGAAACACTGAAAGCCTTTCCCAGTTGTGACCATTAATCCTAGTTCTGAATGCTTACCTATAACTTTTTTCCCGTGTCAGCTGATAAACCCTGCTCACAATGATGTCGGGGGGAAAATACGACTAGCTTCAATGAGACCAGAATCAGATCCTCTGTAACTCACGAGACTGAAATGAAGTGGTAATTGTGTCCATTTTTATTTTTATTTTATTTTAATTCTTTGGCTTCAGGCTGCTTTGCTTTATGAAGAAAATTCCTTACCTGGAGTAATGTTATTGAAAGGTTCCCAGCTGACACCCCTGAGGCCAACAGTCTCTGCTTACTCACAGGAAATTGTATGAGACAGACAGTGGCAACATAAGACTTCCCACCTGGCCTTTGTATATCTTAAAGGATCTACCATTAGGACTGGAAGATAAAATCGATCTCCATGGGCTGTCAGTCATTCTTACAAGACTGTCATCAGGGCAGCTAATTAATGCTGAGGTTCCTGTTTGTTACCACATTTATCCAAATCCAAGACAACCCCCAATAATTGGATTCTATATGTGGAACGTGTATGAACTTGTTATACTTTTCCGTGTTTATGATCTAATTATCAGAGGGTTTTCTTAAATTCATCCCCTCACACACTCCCACTGCTCCCGTACAGAAAGCAGTGGCAGGGTGACATGAGATGGTGAAGCAGGTGGCTCCCTTGCCGTGTGCTCCCACTACTTTTCCCCTCTGCAGCCTGCCCCTCTCCCAATGCCTGCTCCCTACCTGCCTTCCACAGTCTCTGGACCCCCTGCCTACCTCTATAGGTCTCCACCCCCACACCCCACTTGGTCCCTACACCCTCCCTCCCACCTCTATCTACTTTCTACAGCCTTTGCCCTCTCTCCCTCCTGCTTAATGTCTGGCAAGGCTCTGGCTCCTTTCCTTTCTGGGCATGGGGTACAGAGACCGCACATAGCAGCATGTTGAGGCCAGAGCTCCTACTTCAGCCTGCTGCATGGTCTGGCTGGGGCCAGAGTTTCCATTTCCTCCATGCCCGGGAGGGAATGGAGCCAGAGGGCAGGCCATGGCGCAGGGTTGGGCATGGGTACAAGGCGGCCGCTGTGGTTCTGACTCTGGCCTTAACCCAGGCTCAGGGCTAATGTCAGAGCTGCAACAGCTACCTGCCTGCTCACCGTCCCGCCCCTGCCAACATACACGCAAATCTACGTTGAATGAAGAAAGAACCCTAATCTTAGATTTGAGTAAATATGGTATTTTTATTACTATGGCATCAAAATATGCACGATATTGTAGTACAAACCTAGAAGATGAAATCTCCAAGAATTTCAATTGTGTTGGGCTTTGTAGATGCTTGCATATTAAAATCTGGGCTAAGACTAATCACTCTAATGTCCCATAGGCAGAAAACTTAACCAAGGGTAATGAGAAAGGGCCAAATCTTTCTCCTTGTGAGGATTCAAAGGCCACTGACTCTACTGGTAGAAGAATTAAACTCCAAGGCTGGATCCTGACATGCAGGCACGTGCGGTTTGTGGTGCTGCAAACTTCTTTGCACTGCCACAGACCACATGAATTGCACATTAATCAGGGCTCAGCACTGCTAATTTGCAGCACATGGTGAATTTGCAGTGCCAGGGCAAAATTTGCTACAAGGATTTCCTAGTGGCAAAAAAAAAAAAAACCTCTGGAAAAGAAATGGTGCAAAGCATGCCAAACTAGTGAGTACCGAGACAAATGCAGCGATGGGGGAGCAGGCAGCTCAGGGCACTGTGAAGCCCCCATACTGGGCCACCCTGCAGCCCAGCCAGCCACTCCGTGATTGCCTGGGGTTCAGTGTGCTCAGGATGGAGGAACAGGCAGCCACAGTGGAGCCCCTGTGATGAGGCGCACAGAGACATTGTAGTGCATGCACCCTACTGTAAGGATTGAAGGGGACTTTCATTTCCAAATGCACCCAGTGCCTGCTATATTTCTAGACCAATTCACACATTGTTGTATGAATCTGTATGTAAGGTTTTCTATTATTACTATAATTAGAGTTGATCAATTTCTTGAAAATTCAGAATAGGTAAACAGTTCATATAATCCTCTGTGCTGTACTAAAATTCATTCAAAATACGTTGACCATTCAGGTCTGCAAAATTTGTCCAGGAGAATTCAAGAAAACAAGCTGGTTTGTGCCATTTCTGGGACTTCCCTTTCTGATCCCAGATAGAAAGAATGCAAGAGCAGCTTTTCTTACAAAATTCTGGCACTTCCATTTGCAATCACAGGCAGAAACTAAAGCTGGGGAGACAAAAAATGCTTATATAATCATTCCAGAGCCTCACAAAATGTTGGACTTGAGTTCAGTTTGAGGAGATTAATTTATTAGAACCTATTCACCCATCCCAAATTATTACATGTGATGCTTATTTGTTTTCCAACTTAATCAAAAGCCTCATGATCAATAGTCAATATGTCACTGGTATGGGATTCAAAGAGTCCAGGAGCGTCTGATTCTTGTTCAATCAATAGTTTGTCCTTTGCCAGAGAGTCAATCCTACCATGCCTTATTGACAGGACAAGATTTGTATTGACTGTGTACCTTGATCCATTTAATTAGTCTATTCATGTGCTTGTGTAAAGGCATTCCTGAATACCAAAAGCAAGAGATAAGAAAAGAGTTGAAAGCATCCTTACTTGTAGTATTTTTCCTACCAACTCTCAACTTACACAATCTGCACTGGAAACTGCATTATAATTTCAGGTAACCATAAATTAGCATGTTGAAAGCTGATTGCTTATGAATCAGGGGCTTGGTTCTCCCTTCCTACTTTGATCTTATGTAGCCATTTACATCCCTACTTCACAGGCCAGATACTAATTCCAATGTAGATCTAAAAAACAATACAGTTGCTCCAAATTTGGTGCTACGGGGCAGCTCTACATGTGAAATTAGCACAATGCAATAACTCCGGCGCAGTTCACTCAAGAATTCATTGCCCCCCAAGGGTAGCATTTACACATGCACCTACAACCTCAGTATGTTGAGCTGGGGTGGCGCATCCCCAACTGGCAAAGATCTGGAGGTGAGCCCGCCAGCCTGAAGTGGCCCCTCTCTCAGCTGAACGTGCTGCAGAGGGACTGGCTGGGGCATGAGAGTGCTACAGTACAGGGCTAACTGGTGGGCAGCTCTGCACTGTAGCACCCTCGTGCCCCAGCCAGTCCTAGTCAGCATCTACACTTGCATTGCAGTGGAGTAAATAACTCCACTGTATGATTGTACTTGTGTTGGGCAGTACTAACCTAAGGTAAAGTTAATTAGTTTATTCCAGCTTAATAGCTCCACATGTGTAGATGGAAATGCTTTACTGTGGAGCTAATTAGGCAACTGCAGTAAGCGTTTCATATACATGTCCCCACTGAAACCTAGGTCTGGAAGCTGATGAGTGCAAAGTGGACGTGAATTGCTAACAAATCAGAATGGCAAAATTTTGCACCTGACTTTGCTCAGAGATAGTAGCCTGTTCCTGCCCCCCTATAACTAGGCAAAAGGCAAGACAGTGGGAAATGAGCCTGAAATAATACATTTTAAAGCATATTGTTGGTTAGCAAGAGCTAAATTTAGAATTATGATCTACACCTCTTCCCAGTGAACGTGAATCAGCATGAGTATAAGTCAGTATGATTTACAGCAAAGAACAGAAGGAGATAGTTAGCTCTGTTTAGTCTAAAGGCAAACAGAAGGTAGATTACAGACCAACTACATTTGAGATGCATAAGATAAGCTTTTGTAAGAAGTAGCTTACTTTACCAGATGCTGTGAAAGGACTGTAGGAAGCAATGCTTTAAGCAGAAAGCAGTGATTAGAATCCAAAGGGTCAAGAAGGGAAGAGGAAAAAGAAAGGGACACTGTTAAGAGAGGCAAGGTGAGCAGAAGAGAGAAGAATAAAGCAGTTAACCTGTTAAAGGACATACAGGTTGTAAAAACTAATCCAGGTAAAGGGATAAGAACCCATAATCTTGGTTTAGATCACAGTTAACACATTCTAGTCTCTGGATGCTATCTTGTTCCACAGTTTCCTACTCAAGTTGGTTTTTAAAGTTTCATTGTCTGAGAACAGACACTCTGAGGTCAGCAGTGGGATGTCCAGGGGGGTTAAGCATTCTGTCACAAGCTTGTGTCTCTCTTCTGAAGTGATGCCAGATCAGTTTTCATTCATTTTTACACATGGGGACTACTCTGTCTCTCCAACAGACAGCAGAGGTGCACTGTAAGCCAGGGACGGCATATATGACATTAGCAGAGGTTCGGTTAAATTACCCTCAAAATTTATAATCAGTGATATTTGGTCCACTGATGATGTTGTCAGTACTGATGAGAGGGCACAGCCGGCATCCGCATCTGGAACAAGGTTTTGGTGAAAAAAGGATTTAGGTAGTCTGTTGGTGGAAAAGTGCTATTTGAGGCTGGGGGGCTGTCTGTAAACCAGGACAGATTTGTCTCTCATGGCTGCTTTGATGTGACTGTCATTTTCAGGAGGGCTTGAAGATTCAAGATGTGGGTTATAGGTGACAGCCAGAGGGACTCTGTTGTCCTTATCTCAGGAATGGAAATGTAACAGGTTGGAGAGGAGTCTGAATCTGGCTTTGCTGATCTGAGTGGCTAGTTTTAGGACTGTACTGCAATTATAAGAATCCCTGCTCCAGATCCTTAAGCTGTGTACCCTGGTCAGTATGACCACAGCAGATACGGCTGTAGAGCTTGGCTGCAGACAATGGATCTAGTGGTCTGCTTAGATGAGAGCTGCTGGCATAAAAGTCGTTCCATTTGTTTTCAATACAATGTGGCGGTGATATCATCATTGAAAACTTTACCCCCTTTTTTTTCCTCCTGACTTCCAACCCTTTGTATTCTAATCACTGCTGTTTAAAAGCTTTCAGTCCTGCGGACCCCTCACATCTGATTAAATAAGTCCACTGCTTATGAAAGCTTATGCTACACTAATCTCATTTATTCAATCTAAATCAGTCTTTCCTTACAGCAAAGAAGTGAGGAGCATGCTAAATCCATTATAGATTCCATGCAGCAGACAAGTTCTTTGGGTAAATCCAGTATCTTTTATTAAACCAGCTCAAAAGTTGGAAAAATTCTTCACAAGCTTTTGAGTACAAATACACTTTTGTCAGGCTGAAGAAGCATCTGCAGTTGGCTTGTGCTCTTCCTGGATGGAACAATAAAGAAGCTAGAGGCTGGTATGCATATGAGGAAGCCAGGCAGTGAAAATGTAAATTGAGGTAGTTAATGGGTGAGAGACAGGTGTCGGGGAGGGGAATGAATATAGCTAGTACATGGTAAAGAGGTTACTTAGGGAGTCAGATGCTAGGTTATAGTGTATCATAAATCCAATGTCTATATTTAGTCCATGATCTTTTGTATTAATGAAGTGAAGTTCGTCGGCTCATCTATGAAAGGTGTTTTATAAATTCCCTTTGAGGATTAGAACAGAGGTTGGAGAGAGAGTGGTTTGCTTGTGAGAAATGTGCCCCGCAGGTAACTGGGTATTCTTGTCTTGGATACATTTTTGGTGTGCGCTCATTCTGGTGCGCAGTTGTTGTTTGGTTTCTCCTACATATTTTCCAGTAAGGCATTTGGTGCACTGGATGTGACATATTATATTTCTGGAGGTGCAAGTGTAAGATCCAGGAATGCTGGTGGTTCTGCTGTAGGGTATAGTTATTGTGGGCATGGTGAATATGTGTTAGCAGGTTTTACATTTCTTGTCGGGGCCTGGTCTGGATCCATTAGGTGCGTTTTAGGCCATAGGAAGTTTGCTTCTGATGATGAAGTTGGCAAGGTTATAGACTCCATTACACTGGTTGACACTAAATTTGAACCTGGTCCTGAGTTGGATCCTTGCACGGTTTAAAGGACTATAGCTCCATTAATTTCAGCATAGCTACACTGAGTTATACCAAGTCCTGGACTAAAGTTATTGGAGCTATTCGCAGCAAATCTGTCCTGTGTCTGTGTTTCCTTTTGAAACCGTTTCCATCAGTTTCAAATATACTGGTTTGATCATAAACTCTCAGCATCTGTCTTTCTTTTCTGCATAAAACATTCTAATCGTATTAAATAATACGGGACTTACAGTTGGGTCTTTTATGACCTCATTTTCTTAGATCAGAAGAAAGACTCAAAATCCTAGAGTAACCCTTTAAGTTCCCTAATTAGGATGTTCAAAACTGAATGGGAAGTCGGAATTTAATCCGCTGCGATAACTGTATGCATATATGGCTTATGTATCCTGTGAGCCAAAAATATGGAAATGATAAAGTAACCAAAAGATGTAGTCATTTCTTAAGTCGTGAGTTAGCTTTTCTAATCAATGTGCTTCGTATCTTCTAAATACAGAATCCCCTTCATCTACAACTGAGTTTAGAAAACTCATTGAGTTCTGATGCGGACGTCACTTTCTCAATCCTTGAAATGAACAACTGGTACAATTTCAGTCTGATGTTATGCCAGGAGGAATGGAACATCACAGATTTTCTCTTCCTCACGCAGCAGAGCTCCAAGTTCCACCTAGGAACCGTTATCAACATCACCGCAAACCTCACATCAACCAGTGACCTTTTGAGCTACTTACAATTTCACCTGGAGAACATTAAAGACACAACATCAACCATGGTTATGTTTGGCTGTGACATGGAAAAAACGAGGAAGATTTTTGAAATAACCACTCGGTTCAGCGTGATGCCTCCAGAATTTCACTGGATTCTTGGGAATTCACAGAATGTGGAAGAACTGAGGACAGAAGGCTTACCGTTGGGTCTCATAGCTCATGGCAAAACAACGCAGTCGGTTTTTGAGCACTATGTACAGGATGCAATGGAACTAATAGCAAGAGCTGTAGGAACAGCTACTTTGATCCAACCAGAATTAGCACTTATTCCAAGTACGACAAACTGCATGGACACGGCAGAGAAAAACATCACTTCAGGGCAGTATTTAGCAAAGTAAGTTTAATTTCCATTATTTCTTTCTTTTAACCACCATTGTATGATATAAATTATTTTTTCCATTTTCAACTAAATGGGTCAGCTCAGCACTTTTCCAACCCCTGTTTATAATCCTCTCCTTTATATATTAATTGTCATATATTTAGATTTCATAGACAATCAGGCTGGAAGGGTCCCCGGAGGATCATCGAGTCCAGCCCCCTACCCCAGTGGCAGGAAGTCAGCAGGGATCATAGGATCCCATTAGGATAAGCATCCAAATGCATCTTGAAGGCATTCAAAGTGGGTGCTTGAATCGCCTCCGGCAGCAGTCTACTTCAAACTTTGGGGGCTTGGACAGTAAAGTAGTCCTTCCTTATGTCCAGCCTGAATCGGTTGTGATGGAGTTTGTGGCCGTTTGATCTTGTCATCTCTTGGGGCACTCTGGTGAACAGATCCCGGTGAGCATTCCTGATAAGATTATAGGAAGCCACCAGATCACCCCTGAGCCTGTGCTTTTCCAGGCTGAAGAGTCCCATGGCTCTCAGCCTGTCATTGTAAGGTCTGTTTTCCTGACCTCTGATCATGCGTGTGGCTGGCATGCACATGCATGTATGTGTGCACGCATGAGTATATAAACACACATTTCTATATATTTCATGTTGTCACAGTTTCTTGAACCATATTATTATATGCTTGCAATGAATTGAAAATTGCACCACAAATAGTCCCTCCTAGTGGAAAGCATGGTACCCCCTCAGTGGCTACACGAGACGCTTACTATGCAATAGCTTAGTAACACTGTGAAGTAGTGTGCCCAATAAAACTACTGTGCAGTAGTGTATTAGCAGAGATATCAGGCTACTGCACAGTTAGCATCTTTAAAAACCCACGCACCGGTGCTATTGCACAGTAGTGCCAGTTACTGTACATTGATTTAGTACTTCGTTATGCAAGTACTAAACTTAATGCGCATAACTATGGCGCATCAGTGAACATGTAGACACACCCAGTGAGAGTACAGACAACACAACCTGGCTGATAAAACAAATCCCAACAGGCATGCAAGTTTACACTCCAAAGAAGTAGTAGTCAGGGCCAGCCTCAAGTTTTGAAGGGCTCTGGGCTGGCAGGGAATACATGTGAGCTCAGAAGCTACCAGAATGCACCTGGAAGGGTCTTTCCTTTGCTGGCCCCAGTGCTGGTGTTGACAGAAAAAGACTGCTTCTTGGCTGCTGAGATACAGCTGCAGAAGGTTAGAAGCGGATTTGAGCACTGAGTGCTGATGAAGCTACGAAGAACTCCCAGAAGCACATTCCCCCTGCCCCGTGCAATCTGCTGTCTTGCAAGCACTCTTTGTAAGATGCTGCACAACAAGCTGTTCTGCACTAAAATTCGACCAGAAAGCACATTCTGAACACCTACACCTGTGAGTGACCGTATGGCTGGGTGGGGAAGGGAAGGTGTAGTCCAATCTAACTACTAAAAGGATGCTGCCTGTACTCCAGCTTGTGTAAGATCGACTCTGGATTTCTCTACTTAACAGCTCTCCTTTATTGCATAAACCCTCTTGTATATACAGCAAATGTATATATATGCAACTTGACGGTGTGAGTGCAGTGTGAGCATGAATACCCATGCTAGCTCCAATTTAGCTAGCATGCATAGCAAGAGCAAAGACGATGTGGCAGCACAGATTTTAGCATGGGCTAGCAACCAGAATGCAAACTCTCCAGGAATATTGTGTACATATTTTTTTTGCTAGCCCATGTTATAATCCCTGGTACTCTCACCTATTATTAGCTGGTTTACACTAGCACCTGTACAGTAACATTCGTTACACTCATACTTTTGTTTTGCTATGCGGACACACTCATAGATTTACAGATATTTATGCATCAGGAGTATTTGTGTATCTTGCCGCTGTTACCGAGGTTCTTTTGAACTGCTTCTTCCCAGATATCCACGCAGCAGATTTTGAGTCAGGATTCAAATTCAAATAGCACTTTTGGTATTTCTGTTCACATCTACTTTGGGGGCTTATTTGAGCTTTTTCTTCTCAGTGATGGGATGAACCTCTCATCCATTTTAGACAAATGCACTTCCTTACTTAAACCTCATCCTAAACTTAAGTCTCACAAGAAAGCTGAAGCAACTAAGCAGAAGTAAATAATGGGAGTGGAATTTGAGCTACCAAACCTGCACTGTTGAAATCCACTGAGTTATGTACTTAATTTCTTGCACTCTCTAGATCCTGGAAAATATATACTACAGTGGTAGTGCTTTTCAAATTACCAGACTGCTGACTGCGCAAACCCGACATGTTGAGAGTCTAGCTGATGAAGGAAGGGCGGGAGGGAGCTTGAAGCAAATGCTCTTTTACATATTACTGCATTCCTATTTATTTCTTTTCATTTTGTTTTGAATAATAGCTAGTCTCATGATTTGCAGCCAGTATTTTTCTTACCATTTTTACTCAAAGGCAAGATGAGTTTTTTTTCCCCTAATTGGCATGGGGAAAAAACCTTCATTTCATAATTGCATACAAAGAAATCTCACTAAATACATTGTCTATCACTGAACTGCAGCCAAAAGCAGCATGTGCTCAGTAATGGAAACCAACTGTGAAGTTGATTAAACGCAGCCAGCACTAAGCATGACTGTAAAACACATGGCCCACATTGGGCAAACATGCTGATAGGAAACTTTTTTCATTATTATTTTTGTTCATAAAACCCCACTTAAATGTTCATTAATCTGGATCTCACTCTCCGCTTCTCTATATAATAACCTTACCCAACAAATACATTTCTCTGGGAATCCCATTTGTCCTAGCACTTTTCATAAGCAATCATGATCCACTCCGTCACACGGTTTTTTTTCTAAAATCTAGGTTTGTTATAACTACTGCTTTCCTCTCTTAGATGTGGGACAGTGTATCTCTGATCACTTTGAAAGCTTTGGAGATCCTTCTACCTGGTGCTGCACATACTTGGTCTTTTTGTATTTTCTTCTTGAGGTTTTTCCTCATCCTCAAAACGAGCATCTTGGCTATTAAAGTACAATCCATATTAAGAAGTGTAATACGTCTCCAGTTTTTCAGGAGTTCCTTCTCCCCTTTCTTGAAGAGTAAGATCACAACTCCTTTTGTAAAATCTCTCCTTGTGTCTCCTGTTTTGGTTATTTCCTCAAAAAAACTCTACTATCTGTCCTTACCCCAGACACAGAACTTCTCGTAACGTTCCATACGTAGTCTGTCTGCTCCTCGTGATTTCTCTTGTTTAAAGGTTTTTTAGCACTCCTCTACTTCCTTTAAGTTTATCTTTTCTTCCACTTCCTTGCTCCCTCCTCCTCCACTTTTTCTCCAGTCTCTTCAAGCAAATCCTCCACCTTCTTACTATTTCCTTCTTCTGATAAAGCTCTTTGTAAGATCTTGTTGCCTCCAACACCACGCCATGCTTTCCCACCTGGGTACTCTTTTCTTCCCACACTACTTTTAGCTCTCCTTTGACTGTCTTCACTCTAAATGAAAAGTATTGGGACCACTCTACATTTTCTTCCACCCAGTGTGCTTGTACTAAAAATATGTTCATTCATCTTTCTTTTAAACCACATCTCTCGCTGTGTTTCTTCTAGCTCTTTTCCTACCTGTCTTCCTTCTGCGACTTCCTGCAGCAGCTCTTGCACTTTTCTTTGCATCTTTCTCAGCCCTTTTGTTCTTTTCCCCGTGGTTCTTTGACCTTCCTTCCTGAAGAATTTTCTCATCATCTTCTTCACCATCGTCCACCATTCTGTGGTACTCTTAAAATACTTCTTCAGTGGTCACCAACCCTCAGACTCTCTCATGTATGCTTAACACATCTCTTCATCTTGTGAGTTTCACATTTAACTTCCCTACGCCCTTTCCTCCTGCAGGGCTCTGACCAAGACCCAACTCTGCCTTCAGTATTTGCTGATCCCTAAATGCCACACTTACCTTTTCTTTCATTATTTCTGTTTCTTGTGATATAAATACAGTCAATTCTTGATTGTTCCTTTTCACTACGATCAGTTCTAGTGAAAACTTTCTCCCCTTTCTGCTCGTCTCCTAGTGATTCTTCTTTTGTTATATTTGCTAACTATCTAGATGTCTAAACTTCCATGTCCTCCTTCCCCTGCTCTGTCAGGGACTTCAATTATGCAATTGAAGTCCCCTGCTATTATCTGTGGTCTCCCTTCAATCAGGTAACCTGCTAGCTTTCTAAGCAGAGACTTCCTCCCCTCCCACTCCGGTGGTGCAAATACATTGAAAACTTCTAATTCTACTCCCTTGACTTACAGTATCATTCTCTACAGTCTACCACCAAAGATGTCTTCTACCTGCTTTGGTTTCACCTCTGAATTCTTGAATTGTATTGCCACTCCAGCTGCTTTGTCTCCATTTCATTTCTCCCTGACCACCAGGATGGTCCCCATCTTCACCTTTTCTCAAAATGCTTATATTCCCTCTTCCCCAGGTTACCACAATCTTGAAGTCAGATTGTCTGCCCTCGCTTGTTTTAACATGAGTTTAATCTGTTCCCATCTTTTAACTGTTAATACGCTCCTAACATTAATAGGAGCTATATGGGTGCACCTGACCCTTTAAGGTTCATCAGTGCTGCTGCTGGCTGTGTTTGACTTCCTCGCCCCCCCCCACGCCCTGCCCCGGATGCCTGTAGCTTCTGCAAGATGCAAGATTGCCTTTGCATTCAGAAAAGTTTCCATTTTTTTTTGCTTCTGTGCTATTTCTGCCTCCCAATCTCGATTCTGGGCTGAGGCCCAGGGACATTAATGGTGGGAAACTGCTCTCCAACTTTGATTATGACTCATTTCCCTCACTACCAGGTTTCTTTTTCCTGATTTTACACAAATGCACACAACGCGGCACTGGGCACGTCAGCTCACGTACTGGATTTCTGGTGCATTGGAGCAGACAAATGTATGTGTATAAATGCCCTTAGGTCCTGATCCTGCATTCTGACAAACTGCTGCGCTTGGACAAAACCCCAGAGAGGTCTGTGAGATTCTTCAGAGGTGCAGCAATGTGCCTATATGGATCATGTTAATGGATTATGGCTTTAATCCATACCTGCTTCGATAATTCATTATTGCCACTACTAGCAATGTTCCAGTTTACCTAATGCTTTTCCATGTATGCCCTGAAGCCTACCATGAGTTGCAGCCCACACGTGCATTTTTCCGCACTCCTTCCCATCTCCCACCTGCACTTCTCTTTCTTACTTAGTGGTTCCTAATCTCTTTACACTCAAGGCAGCCCTCAGAAAATGCCATCTTTTAGCTTTCACTCATTTCTTGACTACAGAAAAGCAGAGTAATTCTTCAGGTGCAAAGAACTCAGAAAGCTCACACCAGGTCCAACTATTGTTGATACTATAGCTTCCTATTTGAAATCTCCGGGTTTATTTTCTGAATCATGTGTAGATGTTTGCACATTCAACAACACTAATATTGTGCAGTACTCTGACACCCTTAAAAGGGGGTTCATGGCACGCTGGTTGGGAGGCACTGATCTAGCTAATAATTATATTTACACAGAACTTTAAAAAGCTGAAGATCCAGGACCTCAAGCTTCCCTATCATCACTCAGCACTTCCACTATATATATGTCCAACCTTAAGACTTTTAATGCAGAACTTAGATATCCAATATTGGCCAGTGTGTTTTCATGGCATCAGAGAACTGGAAGGTTGGAACAGATATGGAAGGCCTTCTAGTCCCACACCTTGCAGGATGCAGGATTCAATATTTAGGGTAAAGAAGATCAGGATCCGGCTTTACATAATAGCAGATGTGCAGGAGTTCCCCCCTACACTCAATTTCCTCAAAAGAATTATTGAGACCCCTCACGTGGAAAGCAAGTCCCTGCTGAATTAAATCTCAGCTGTTGTGAACACCTTGTTACAGAAACAAGGCATTAGGATTATAAAACTTCATGTAGACTGCAAATTATAGCTTGTGGTTTCTGAGCACTCTCAGCAGTCTGTGATTTAACTTGCTGTTCATTCTTCCTCTTGCTCCTTACTGAACTTGGCATGAACATGAGAAAATATGGAGCAACCATGTAATCAAGTCAAGGAAAATGGACTAATTTGATTAAATTCCTTTATCACCCCACAAGCATAACTCTTCTAACATAAGGTATTGGCATGAAAGCTCTAATAACTGATTCTCCTGAAAATGCACATTTAAAATGAGAATAAAACTAGAAGGAGAAAATGTTAAAGTTTGACCTCCCTGTTAAAATTAGAATGACAAACCTGACTGCAGATTTTACAGCCTCAATTTAGGGTCAAATTCTCAACTAGTATAAGTCAATGCAGTTCCATTTATTTCAGTGTATCGGTGCTAATTTACACCCACTGAGAATCTGACTGTACATCTCTGGAACCAGGTGTAACCTATGCCCTCTCTATACATGCCTGAGAGTAATTTATGCATTAATATGATCAATAGGGATCAATTCACCCTAACTAATCTTTATGGGACTCACGCACCAAGGGCTAAGATACAATGAGCAACTACATCTCTCGTGGACTTTGCTCTGAACCTCCCAAAAGTTATTAGATTCAGCCTTATACCATTTGCATTTTTTAAGTTGTTCCTAAAGGTTATTCTGTAGGGCAGCTTCTCACTGTCCTGAAAGCCCTGGACTTTGCATTGCATCAGTACAGTATACAGAACTCTGAACAATTCATGGCCATTGAACCTGAAGCATACAACAAGTGGTTAAATAATTACTTACATATGGTTCCCCTCATTTCTGATTAAGGTATTACCAAATTATATACCTAATGCATTGAATTTGTTACATACATCACTATTGAGCAAGCTCAATGTATTATTATATTATTACAACTGGGATCAAAAGAACAGATGGTGGTGAAGCACACAGGCAATGACTAGTAACATGTATCCCTGATTTATATATTACAGTGCCATAGTTACTCTGCTAGTGTGTAATGACAATACTTTTGTATCCATTAGCAAAGCAGATTTGCAAAATGGGGTCTGCATTTATACATTCATGATGTTATATATACAAGTACCTGGGCACATCTACACATGCATATTAGTGCAATACAATAAACTCCGGTATTTACAAGTACTAACCTGCTAGACAGTTTATTAGTTTACTCCAGTCTAATGTCTGCAAATGTAGACATCAAGACATTTACTGCAGAGCTAATTATGCAACTCCACAGTAAACATCTAACGTAGGCGTGCCCTCTGTGTATTTTTAGGCCACCTCTAAACACCAAGCCAAATAAATGTTTACAAGTAAAATCTTAATGGACAAGGAGATTTTGTGTCTATTCATGCATCTCTTTTTCCAAATAATGGTGCTCAAAAATTGATTACACAAATAGAGTCTTGGTTGAGTTCCCACTGAGAGTGTTTGAGTAAAAAATACAAATAATGTATATGAAAATCACTAATTAAAGAATTTAATTTAGCTTATTGTTCATTTCATAGATTTGCCTTTGTCTGGCAACTCCTCCTTGCCATAGTGAGAAGGCTTTCATGTTTCAGTGACTTAAAACTATGACCTGGCAAGATACTGAACTTTTCATGGACTCTTCCATGTGGGACAGAACAAAGATTGGGGATCAGGCAAAAGAGTAGCTCACTGTTCTGGAAAAGATGCAAATAAATTTCAAGGGCTCCTTTTCTCAAATATCAATAAATGATTAACACCATTAAAGTTTATGTCTTGCCTGCTGAGGTTAGAATGTGTTGTTTCATGACAGCTGCAGAGTTTATGTTTATTTCAATAATCTGTTTCATCCAGATTCCCAGAACTAATGTGATATGGCATTTTCTGCTGCTCCAGCTAAATGTTAAATAGATGCTCCTCTGAATGCCTGTTAAGGAAAAATTATGGGCCTGATTCTTATCTTACAGCACATTTCTAGCAGTGTAATTCATTTGACTTTAGTGGAGTTACTCCTATTAGTACCCTTATAAATGAGAAGATTAAAAAATTGTATTTGGTTCAACCACGCAGGAAAAATCACATTAACAGGAAGAATACTACAGGCAACTGTAATGGCTCTAGTCAGCAAGTGCCAGGGCCCACCCACCTAAACGCCTTTTCTTCATACGACCTTTACCACACAAATACTTCACATTCTTGTCACTCTGGGGTCTTGGATAATAGCTATAAAAATGCTGAATTCTAGTTAGGAGAACTTGGAAAAAAATGCTATTGGCTATATTTCCTATGCCTGGACTGTTTGATAGTTTTGCTTTTAGGTGTTTAGATTAGTACAACCCCAAAAACTCAGGACGAAACAATGCAATACTGACATGTGTAATGTGTTCTATAAAGGAACAACACTTCTGACTCTTTCACTAAGACCATCAGGTTTCAATGGTATTTTTGTGAAAACCAAGCAACAAAGTTCATTGTTTCAAGGGAATCACCTATCACTGAGTCCTCTCTTTCAATCTCAGCTGGTCAGGAACAGGTTATTGACTCTTTCCTCAGTGTTACTTCCTATCCAGCCCTTCTGACTGCTTGAATGCTGTCACCCTCTGCTAGCAATTCAGTGAAATGTCTGAAACATGAAACAAATTAGTGGTCTTTGACCAGCCACAGGAGGTCACAGCTGATGGGTTCATCTACAGAGATAGGCTTTTTCCTGGGGGGGATATTTGGGATGTTGTTTCCATCATACTGTTTTAAGCCTAGGGAAAAAGGACCACAGGCATGTTGGGTTTTCCTCACATTGAATAATTGAATTGCTTAAAAGTCATAAAAATGAGGAAATGAGAAAAACAAAATAATGCTATTTCTGTTAGAAAGGTGGAGAGCTGCTGCACTTAAGAAACTGTTCCTTTTGAAGTTTTTGCAATCTAAATAGACTAATGATAAGAGAAAGGCGGTTTTCTAAATCTCCAGTTTACTTATAGAAGGAGTGAGATACTAAAATCAGAAAAGAAAAAAACTGAACCCAGAGTCCTGAGTCCTTGTTCAAAACCTTACATTACAAAATCACTGTTTCACTCCAGCAGAATAAGGCTTTGTTGATCTGGAAGCTTGGCTTTGATTTCTTGCCTTTCTTCCCCCAACAGGTTTTTAGCCAACACAACCTTTGATGGACTCAGTGGCCACATTAGGGTGAAAGGTTCTTCCATCGTAAGCTCAGAAAGCAATTTCTTCATTTGGAATTTGCAGCACGATCCTATTGGGAACCCAATGTGGACTCGTCTGGGGAGCTGGCAAGAAGGAAAGATCATCATGGATTATGGGATATGGCCAGAGCAAGCCCAGAGACATAAAAACTACAACCAGCATCCTACCAGGCTGCACCTAAGAGTGGTTACTCTCATTGAACACCCATTTGTCTTCACAAGAAATGTGGATGATGAGGGGTTATGCCCAGCAGGACAGCTTTGCCTGGATCCTCTGACCAATGATTCAGCAGTCCTGGATAGCCTCTTTGAAACCCTTCAAGGAGGCAATGACACTGTGCCTATTGAGTTCAAGAAATGCTGCTACGGCTACTGCATCGACCTGCTGGAAAAGTTGGCTGAGGATATGAACTTTGATTTTGACTTATACATTGTTGGAGATGGGAAGTATGGAGCCTGGAAAAATGACCACTGGACAGGGCTTGTGGGTGACCTTCTGGCTGGGACAGCCCATATGGCAGTAACATCATTCAGCATCAATACAGCTCGTAGCCAAGTGATTGACTTCACCAGCCCTTTCTTTTCAACCAGCTTGGGCATCCTAGTGAGGACTAGAGACACAGCAGCCCCCATTGGAGCCTTTATGTGGCCACTCCACTGGACCATGTGGCTGGGAATATTTGTTGCTCTCCACATCACAGCAATATTCCTCACCTTATACGAATGGAAAAGCCCCTTTGGGATGACCCCTAAGGGAAGAAATAGAAATAAAGTATTCTCCTTTTCCTCTGCCCTGAATGTTTGTTATGCAATATTGTTTGGCAGAACATCTGCCATCAAACCTCCCAAGTGCTGGACAGGAAGGTTTTTAATGAATCTCTGGGCTATTTTTTGTTTGTTCTGTTTGTCAACTTACACGGCTAACCTGGCAGCTGTCATGGTAGGAGAGAAAATCTACGAAGAGCTTTCTGGAATACATGACCCCAAGGTAAGGTGTGGCAACTCAGCCTTTTTCATTTATTTCTTCCTATTGTACATTCATTTTTAAATGTCTTAAGGCTGCTTAAAAATTAGGGGGCCACCTATAATGGAGCAGCAGTCCTTTATACTCAGTCATGGTTCAACAAAGGAAGAAAGGTCAGCAACAGAGAGGAACTTGAGCTGCCACCTTTGGCTTAACCCATTATAAAGATAAATGTCTTTTATAGAAATTGGGCTTTAGTTTACTATTTGAATAGCTCTCCATCTGAGGGTTTGGTTCAGCTCTGTTGCTCCTTAGGTGGCCATAAATTGAGCCACTTTGCAAAGAGTCAGGCCAGGTTAATATTAGTACTCGGTGCGTGCACATACATGAGATGCTTTACTGCACATTAGACTACTCTAAGTGTGGTAAAGCAACACCGTCTAGATGCGAGCAGCAATTACTGCACAATAAATCTGTCTAATGTGCCATTTTCTAGTACCTTTATCTACAGGTACTAGAAATTGGCACATCAAACTAATGCACCAAAGTGCATGTGTAGATGCTGACCAGGAGCAAATTGCTCCTAGTCATCCTAGGCAACATGGGGCCACATGGACATTTGTCTCAGTCAGCCTAGGTGGCAAAATGCTGCCTCCCAGCCATGTGAAATCGGGACCCATTCCAATCTGTGCAGGGCTGGGAGAACTGTCCCAGCTGCTGGGCAGCTGCCTCCCAGCCATATGGAGTATGGGGCATGTCTAAGAAGCAACTGCCCAGAAGCTGAGCCAGCTTCCCTTGCCCCCCTGGAGCTTGGGGCTGGCCCCGATACCCCTGCAACTGCCACAGAGCTGCTTACCACAGCTCCTCCTCCCACCACCTTGCAGATCAAGGCTGCCCTCAGAGCCAAGACAGCTAGGGACTGGCACCCAGGGGAGCCTAGAGCTGCCCCTGGCTTCTGCAGGGGGCCAGAGCAGGGCAGGAACAGTCCTGGACTGGGTTGCTCCTGTCAGGCATGATTTGCTCCCGAGATGAGCACACATGTAGACGTGTATCCAGGAGCACTTTAATGAGTATTAATCGCATGTGTAGATGTGCCCGGTTATAAGCATTCTGGGTGCGATGTTCAAATGCTTTCCACGCCGGCCTAATTCCATTCCCTTCGAAGTGAGTCACAGAATGCCACCAAATTCTCTAGGAGCAAAGCAGGGCCATTTTTAAGCTGTTTTCAGCTGGTAACATTTGTTTGGTCGCAACTATAAGCTGCCTTCTGTGGCCAGATCAGGCAAACATTGTCACTTCTGTCTGCACCTATTAATCATTTCAAACAACAGATATACTTGAGAAAATGGAAACCACTCATAGACACTTTACAATAAGAAAAAAAAATCTGAATCCGTGAAATGAAATTGTTCAGCACTAGCATTAGAACTATGTTGCTAAACAACACTCTCACCGAGAAGCCTAGGGATGTGGGCACACTAACACTTCCAGCCCTTCAAAAGAGAAACATTTCAAAAAGCAGCTGCTGGTACATTCTAATGGTTAACATTCCTTCATCCAGGCTTAAAGCTGGAGCCAAATTTGCTTCGTTGGAATTGTGCTCAGCTTGTTCACACATAACAGTTAGGATGTACCAGCTGCTACCCTTATGAAACGTTCCCCGTTTGAAAGGGTTCCAAGCATTCTTGTGTCCTTACCTGTGGAGTCAAACTATGTCAGCAGTATGTAAAGGGTTAAGTTCTACAGCAGGCAAACACAGTTTTCCCGTAGCCACATCTGCTGGCCAAACCATGTTTAGCAAACAGGGTTTTTGGGACTGGGACTAATCTACAGATGGACCTAACCAACGGAATTCAGATCCAAGTCCTTAGCATCCTCTTCCACCAAGATCTCACAGGTATTTGGATTTGGGTTGATCGAAGAAATTCAGGTCTGGATCCAGGTTTAGACAGACAAAACTCTTGGGCTAGAGGTGATATCTTCTATTAGACCAACTAAAATAGGTGCCATTTTTTTTTTCTTTCCAAACTTTCGGGCCCAAATGCCCTTCTTCAGGCAAAGGAGAATTCAAAGATTGAAAAAGTTCCCCCAGGTGGAAAAGAAACTTCATTTTGCACAGAGGAACTAAGAGATGGTAAGGTTCCCCTGAGTGTAAAAGTGATTTGTAAAAAAGATACTCTGAGTATGCAAATTTAGCACAGACAAAGGCTGAAGCAGGCTGGTTACCTGAAGGTGTCATATGGCAGGCAGGGCATTGAATTTTGCCTTTTCCTTGCTTGGTTGTAAAGTTTTCATTTTAAAAAAGGAAAGGCAAAATAAAAGCAGCAGGAGAAAAAAATAGTTGATCTAATAACATATAACACCCCTACCTCGAGAGTTTTGTCTACCTATGTCTCTAGACCAACATTGCTACAACCAATATTTCTGGATTCAGGTTTCTATTACAAATGTCCCAAGTTTGGGGAGTAGTTTTTGTTTTGACCCATGTAAGGTGATTTTATAGGCTGTTCATTAATTCCTTGATGATCAGACAAAGTCAATCTGAGGAGTGGAATAATGTTTATTGCTGAAGAATTAGTAATTGGAAGAGACTGGAAGATTTGGTGATGAACCAGCAGGTTTACAACTGTCTGTAAATTTACAGACAGTCTATAAAAACAAAGCTAAAATGCTTGTTTATATAGGTTGTAAAAAAAAAAAAAAAAAAAATGGAGCCACCTGCTAAAAAAAAAAAAAAAAAGCTTGATAGCTGATCCCTGGTCAGAGAGACCTGGAGGCAAAACATGCCAGGATGGGAATGAGGGTGGCTGTACATGGGCAGGGCGGAGGGGGCCAGCATGGTACTGGTGCAGTAGAGGGCACCCAGATGTAGGCGTGAGTAAAGAACCCTTGGGGCAGGGGCAAAACTATGCAAAACCATTGTAGCAGTCAGTCAGGGTTGCCAACTCAAGATTATTTTTTTTTTTTACTGATAATCTGCAAGCTTTTTACAGACAACCAAATGTTTTTTTAATTACCGTTAATGTTAAAATCCAAAATGTGGTTGTCCATAAACAGTTTGCAGATTATGAGTAAAAAGAACAAATGTTTTGAGTTAGTAATACTATGAAGCCACTACTTATATGGACAGCTAAACAGCTGGCAATTATAGCTTTGTTTAGGTTTGTTTCTTTAACTGGAGAGCTTCCATATTGCCATCTTCTTCTCCAATCACTTATTATGACAAACCTGTCTTCCCTTCCCTTTGTAGCATCAGTTCCTACTTTAGTGAACAGAAAGGGATAGATTAAGGAAAAACACAAAAAGTCTCAGTCCAAACAAGCTCAGATGTCCAAATATTCAGGGAGGGAGAAGAAAGTAAGTCTTCCTCCCCAGCAGCATGTTATTTTTATTAAGTTTTTTTTTTTAAGTTGATTTCACTGACAATCCTGGATTTCAGAGTTTTCATAGACAATCCTGGATTTTGCAGAAACAGTGAAATCTTAAACTGAGTAGACACCCCCCCTTATTTATGGCACTGAAGTTAAGCATGTGCAGAAATATTCTGTAGGACATTTTTAATAGAATCATAGAAAATGAAGGTTGGGAAAGACCTCAGGAGGTCATCTAATCCAACCCCCTGCTCAAAGCAGGGCCACCCCGACTATATCACCCCTGCCAAGGCTTTGTCTAGTTAGGTCTTAAAAACCTTTATGGACAGAGATACCACAATCTCACTGGGTAGCCTGTTCTAGTGCTTTACTACCCTTCTTATGAGAAAATGTTTGCTAATATGTAACCTAAACTTCCCTTGCTGCAGCTTGAGACCATTGCTCCTTGTTCTGCCATTTGCCACACTGAGAACAGTTTATCCCCATCCTCTTTGGAACCCCCTTTCAGGGATTTGAAGGTTGCTATTAAATCTCCTCTCGTCTTCTCTTCTCCGCACGAAATTAGCTCAGTTCTCCCAGCCTATCCCCATAAGTCATGTTTCCCGGCTCCCTAACCATTTTTATTGTCATCCACTGGACTCTCCAGTTTGTCAAGGTATATCACATCCACCGCTCTCCCCTCATCCATAAAGCCAGTCATCCCATCATGGAAGGCAATCATGTTGTTCAGGCATGACTCGCCCTTGGGGAATCCATGCTAACTGTTGCTAATCACCATCTCCTGCAAGTGCTTAGAAATGGATTACTTGAAGACCTGCTCCGTGACTGTTCCAAGGACCAAGGTGAGACTCACCGGTCTACAGTTCCTCAGATTAAAGATGGGCGCTATGCTTGCCTTTTTTGAATCATTACAAAAATCAATCACCATGAATTTTCCAAGAATGGCTCTGAAATCAATCCAGTCCTCAGCACTCTTGGGCACATCGTATCCAGCCCCATGGACTTGTACACATCCAGCTTTTCTAAATATTCCATAGCCTGTTCTTTTGCCACTGTTGGGTGCTCACCTATTCCCCAAACTGTGCTGCCAGCTGACCTTGCCTGTGAAGACTGAGATAAAAAAGGCATTGAGTACTTCATCCTTTTAGGCATCCTTTGTCACTAGGTTGCCTGCCCCATTCAGTAAGGGACTTACACTTTCCCTGATCTTCTTCTGTTTGCTGACATACACGTGAAAACCCTTCTTGTTATCTTTCATGTCCCTTACTAGCTGCAGCTCCAATTGGGCTTTGGCCTTCCTGGTTTCGTCTCTTTATGCCTGAGTAATTCTCTTATATTTCTCCCTACTCATTTGCCCACAAGTTTCCACTTCTTGTAAGATTCCTTTTGCATTTTAGCTCACTGAAGAGTTCCTTGCTAAGGCAAAAGGATTGCCCACCATACTTGCTAGCCTTCCTGCACATCAGGGTTGTTTGTTCCTACACTCTCAGTAAGGTTTCTTTAAAGTACAGCCAGCTCTCCTGGACTTCTTCCTCCCTGCCCCCCACCACAGACTGCCCCCCCCCCAGGAGATTCTGCCCATCAGTGCCCTGAGTGAGTCAAAGTCTGCTTTTCTGAAGCCCAGGATACTTATTCTGCTGCTCGCCTTCCTTGTCTCAGGATCCTGAACTCAATGATCTCTATGTCGCTGCTGCCCAAGTTGCCATCCACTTCTGTTCCCCACCACTTCTTCCCTGTTTGTGAACAGCAGATCAAGAGCAGCACAGCTCCTAGCTGGCCTCTCCAACACTTGCACCAGGAAGTTCATAGATTCATAGACATAGGGTTGGAAGGGACCTTGTAGATCTGCTAGTCTGACCCCCTGCCCTGGGTGGGAGAGAACTGGGCTCAGATGACCCCAGCTAGGTAATGACCCCAACACCCTCCAAAAACTTCCTGGACTGCCTCTGTACTGCTGTATTGCCCTTCCACCAGATGTTGGGGTGACTGAAATCCCCCCATGAGAACCAGGTCTGTGATCAAGAAACTTCCACTACCTGTTTAAAGAAAGCCTCAACCACCCCATTCCCCTGGTCTGGTGGTCTACAGCAGACACCTGCTATGACATCACCCTTGTTACTTTCCCCTTTGACCCTAACCCCAGACTTTCAACAGGCCCATGTCCAGTTTTATACAGGACTTCTGAGTAATCATGCCACTCTATTACATAAAGAGCAACTCCTTCTTCACTCCTCCGCTGTCTGTCCTTCCTAAACAGTTTAGACCCATCCATGAGCTTGGTGCAAGCTATCCCATCAAGTCACGGGTATTCCAATCGCATCATAGTTCCATGACCATGCAAGGACTTCTGATTCTTCCTGCTTGTTTTTCAGACTTTGTGCATTCATGTACAGCCATCTCAGGTAAACAGGGTTACCGTATGTTTGGATTTTCTCAGAAATGTCCTCTTTTTTTGCCCCCTGTGCTGTGTCCAAGCAGGTTTTTTACATGCAGGCAAAATGTTCAGGATTTCCTTTCCCAATCCATTTTCAATATCGCCACCACTAGCTAGAACTACAATTCCCAGAATGCCTAGCACAGAACACACACAATCGGGAGCTGCGTTTGTGATTTTGCTTTGCTCTACTGGTGAAAACATGGGGAGGGTGATCTGGAGCACAGAAGGTAGGGAGCGAGAGGCACTGGCAGGGCTGCGGGGGCAGATCAGGATTGAAGGGCATGGGTGGGGGGGATGCATGACTGTAGGTTGGGTGTGGGGGCTACAGGTCAGGAGTGAGGGGTACCAGCAGAGGTGGGGGGCAGGGTACTGCTTTTTGGGAGTGAGGGGCACTGCAGGGCTGGGATCAGTGCGTTGGGAGCGAGAGGCAGCAGCAGGGCTTGCGGGGTGGCTGTGACTTGTCAGTGAGGGCCAAAAGAATGGGCACTGGCATGTCACTGTCGTCCCCCCTCATCATATTTCCCCTCCTGCCCCCCAACAGGTCTTTTTTGACCTGGAAATATGGTAACCCTAGTAACTAACCAGTTGTCCTATTTTCATAGTATCATAGTATCATAGTATCTAGAGTCGGAAGGGACCTGGGCAGATCATCTAGTCCGACCCCCTGCCTTGGCAGGAAAGAGCACCGG
>JAGPOW010003395.1:42731338-42745913 GCA_030014935.1 Caiman crocodilus | reverse complement strand
CAGCAAATTCTATCAGGCGATGATCGCTATCTCCCAGGGAGTCCCGTACCTGGAGCCCTCCAACCAGATCATCCCCCGAGGCCAGGACCAGATCCAGCACCGCATCCCCCCTGGTGGGGCCATGCACCTCCTGGACTAAGTGGAGGTCCTGCAGCTCCTCCAGGAACCTCTGGGACCTCTCGGACTTAGCCAACTGCTCCTCCCAGCGGATGTCCGGGTAATTGAAGTCACCCATGACAATAACATCCTTCGTCCTAGCCGCCTCCTTAAGCTGGCCAGCAAATTGGAGGTCCAGCTCCTCCTTCTGGTTGGGTGGTCTGTAGCAGGCACCCACCATTAAGTCCCTTTCCCTCGTCCTCCTTGCAGCCTCACCCAAATCGCTTCCACTGCTTATTCATTTGACATAGTTTCCATTTTTTTGTATAATTCCTTCTTGTGTTGAAGAACTTGTGATTTTGCCATTTTGCAATTTTCTAACCTTATTGAAGTCTGATCTCTTAAAGCCTCCTGCCTTTATTCCATTGTTCTCCCTCCCAAGAAGAAGAAACTCTTGCCATTTCATGATCACCATCACACTGGTCTTCTACCTTCATGTTCTCAAATCAACTCCTTCACATTGATCAGAATCAAATCAGTAAGAGCCTCACCACCTACTTGCCTTCTCCACAATCTGTGCTAAGCAGTTGTCCAGAACACAGTCCAGTAACTTGCTACTTCCACCTTGGGGTTACCAATTTGAAAAAATTAAGCTTTACCTGGTACAGAAGATAATGAAATAGGAAAAGAGTATAATCTATCCTCAAAGTGCACAGTAAAGGCTGCTCCAGTTAATGGACACCCCCCCACAAAAAAAATCACCACATTTGGGAGCCCATCCTGAATTACAGCAATTCCATGCAACTTTACCTCAGGCTACCATCCACAGCAGGAACCAGAGAATAACATCATCACAAAGGAAGTCCATAGGCTGTAACTATTTCCATTCTCTATCCCTTTTTGCTGTTAACTCTTAAAGTGAGATGAAAAATAGGCTCTTTATAAGTACTTACAAAGAAACTTGAAATGTAGAGTTTACAGTATTTGGCAGGCTATTATTATGTATTAAAGAAAGGCTCTGTCATTCTGCAGGCATATATGGCCCATAATTTCAATTTCAGCTGCTTCTGTTTTCTCTTGCATCTACCATATTTTCTCATATACCACACACTTTCAAATACAACATGAACTTTGTTTCCAGAAAGCAGAATGTAGAAAAATGCATTTGTACAGAGTCCTGGCTAACTATGTGACAGAGTAAGTCTTCTTGGAAACAGGGTGTCCAGGAAGTGAGACATTCCAGATTCAGTCTGGGTAAGGTAACAGGAACTTTCTAGTGTGGCAGGCCAGCAATAAGGGTAGGCCCCAAACCATTGCAAGTGCAGTAGTAAGCCTGTTACTTCACTACAGTAAGTACTTTTTTATGTTAGTTCCTGTAAATAATAAAGTGCTGTTTCTACACCACAAGGCTCATCAAGCTATTGTATACAGGAACTAACTTGCCCTAAACAGCTCAGTTGCTCCTTCAGGCACAAGCAACAGTGCTCAGCCAATAGTGGCTGTGACAGCGTTAATACTGGACCCAGTTCTGATGCTTGCTGAGCCAAAAAGAAGGTCTGATTTAGGGTAAAAGGGTGTATATAGTATGTGAGTAAAGATGGTAATAATTCATAATCCAGAGTGTTTTATAGGCTGCTTGGAAAGAATCATCCATTAGTTTAACCATGGCCTCATCACAATAAGCTAGTCCCCGAATTTAAGGGGCCTGGGAGAAAAAACACTGTACTTTTTGCCTATGATAAACAAAGAGATGACCCAGTTCCCTCAGTCAGAACAGAACACTTAACTCTCAACCAAAAAAAGGAGGTGCAAAGCTTATTTGCAGATGCGAAGAATACATCTTAGAGCCAGATCATGTCAAACCCCCCAGCTACTCATCTGAATCCCTGAAGTTCATCTAAATTTTCCCCACGTTATCACATCATTTCTGTCCACTATGTTTGCCATAATACTGGTTTTTGTGTCCGCATAACTTAGCTCCTCTTCAACGAAAGTCTACATCTCCACTCCCAAACTAGAAAATCTATGAACAACTTTTTGATCAGTTTATACCTGGTGTCCTGTCCAGTTTGGAAGGCTCTACCAGGAGTTAAAACTCCCTCCAACCTGGCTCTCAAGAACATTCAGACCTTTCACCACATTAAGATACAACCTGATAGGAAAAAGTAATTTATAGATACCATTAAACTCCCCTAGTGTTCTGCCTTTGTTGGAATGATGGGTCTCACTGTTAGATTTGATCGTTCACCCAAAAAGAAAAATTGGGTCACATACATATTCATACCTTTTGCTTCATTAACAGCATGTGGCTGCAGCAAAGCTAGTGATGCTGGCTGTATGAATGTATACTATACAGTTCTATAAGAACATGACTAGATCTAAGTCAGAATACCTATAGTAATTAGGATACATGTAGATGCCTGTCTAAAAACCGAGCCCCTTATTCTTCTCAGGGAGCTGTTCTTTCCCAAGCTCTTTAATAACATCCAGCCCTAGTTTTATAAAAGAACACAGAAAACATATTTCAGATTGTATCTTTCATTTTACTCCTATAACTGCGCACAGTCTTCCATTTATTCTCGTTTCTTCTGGTATGTCAGAATCACACTGTTTTTGGTGATGTTAAATTGGTGGAATAAGAATTTTACCCTTAAGTGTACAATTATGTTGTATTAAAATGCACTACTTGAGAGTGTGCTCACTTTAAAGTTCCTTTGTGCCTTAGCAACAACATTATGCTCAGACAATGGTTAAATAAGCCCCCTTTCAAAACTTATACTCTCTACCATGGGTGACAGACATTTTTACAAAGGGAAGACTAGAAGAATAATGTAAAGAAATGAATAAGAAGAGCATAGAAATAGAGAAGCAGGAGTTCCTGGTGTGATAAGCTGAAAAAGAAGCATATTTGGCCAAGTGCCTTAGTACCTTCTGTTCCTAATAGCAATCCTTTGAGCCTATACACTGAGTATTAGTTTTGGTCAGTCCTACTTTAAATACAGACCTGTCAAACATTTCCTTCCTGGTTTGGTTTCCAATGATATTTTATAGAGGATAACAAAATGCAAGTGAACCTTAGGACTGATTTAGGCCCACTCCAACAGCGTTGTTAGACATATGCTTAACTTTAAGCTTATGAGTAATCACATTGCTCTATGGGACCACTCAACTTCTTGAAGAGTTTTTTCTGTTCCTTTCTCCAAAGAGCTTGAAATTTCCAGCAAAAACATATGAGTACTTCAGATGAAGTAATGGGCTTGGATCACAAACTTCCTGTGGATCAGGGCTTTAGACTGTAAATTCTTTGAAGCAGGAACCTTGTCTTCATACTTGTTATTAAAGAGTAGGATACATTTTAGCAAAACCTTAAGTAGATCTGCCACTGTCCATACAATTTCAAACAACAACACTGTTGTAGAAGCTCAGAGGATGAAAGATGCATTTCCAGTGTGCCCCCTTGGTGACTAATACAGCAAGTAAAGCTGAATATAAGAACAGACTTTCCAACAGGTGAACAGACACCTGGCCTTTCTTTTCCTCATTCATGTAAATAGCGTTTCAATAATTCAGTAGGCATTACATGTCCTATGTCACTGTCACATTGATCTGACAGCTGTCAGCTTCCCTTTCCTATCCCTAGAGTCCAGTTTAGCATTTCTTTTTATTAATTTAGTTGGGGATGCTTTCTTAGCAATCAGGAGAGAAATCAAAGCACCTCTCAAGGGTGCCATCACTGATCCTCAAATTCTATTCCTCATAGAGACATTATCCAGGAATAGTGAAACTGATTTAATCAAGAAACAAGGGAACTGTGATATAAAAGCCTGACTCAAAGCATACCAGAGTTGATGTCTACCTTCCCATTAACTTCAGTGGCCTTTGGATTAGGACTTCATTCTTCAAAGTCTCCAATTCCTTCCTCCCAGTCTGCTTTATCTTTGGAATTTGAAGATATATTTGAAAAGTTTGCAGTAGCTCTTCATTAAAGAAAAATATTACTTTCATCCTGACTAAAATAGGAACTATCAGATATGTCAGAAGAAAGTCTGATTTCATGAGCTATCTAACCTAAATCTGCAAACCCAATAGCTTTGAATATTTGGATAAGAACCTGAATCATGCCCACAAACCTTATATGAATTGCTTTGCTTTTCAATAGACACTTTTCAAAAACCTAATTAATGGAAAAACAGCTTCAACTGCCCTAGGAACCATTTTTTCTCTCCTTGGCTGCATTCTAGGACCTGTCCACAAGTCTACAACCCTTGTTCAGTGGTAGGCTGGGATATCATTTATCTCCCATATACCATTTCAGAAGGTCCTGGGTAACTCTGTCTCCCTAGAAGCCATCTTTACAGGATGTGAATGGAATCATTTACTAAACCCTTAAATCCAGCGGCACAGCAAAAAGAAAGGGCTACAAGGAACGGAAAAAAGGGTTTACTAATGAAGTGGCGCTGTGGAAAACTTCCTGGTTTCTGGGGTATGTCACCCTTTTTCTTACACTGCAGGGGCAGGAAAAGCTGTCTCTTCACTTCTGCACGGCCTCTGGTGACTGTATTGGACTCAGAGGACACCTACACATGTGCAGCAAGGCTGCTGTAACCGACTGTCATTACAGCACGTTGGAGTAGACTCAATTAATTGACTGTAATTAATTGAGTAATTACCATGCTCCAGCAGACTCCAGCATTACATGTGTCAGTGTCCCCACACTGAAAAATGATGGCAGCAGTACTTTAACCAAAGCTCATCAAATGAACACTTAACTCTCATCAAATGAGCTTTGGTTAAAGTGCCCCTGCCAACATTTTTCAGTGCAGGAACGCTGATACATGAGATGCTCTGGGCACTTCAATTAGAGTGGCTCTTAGACCAACTCTAGTATTTCTAGGCTTCTTCGATGCAGGCTCTCCCTTGGCTTCAACCCACTTACAAATTTCAGCTGAGCGTTAGCACAGCTATAAACCTCTAGTCATGCCACTGTCAAAGACGTGCAAAGCCCTATTGACATTTTGAGCTTCAAAGGCTTGTATAGATTGTAGCTTTCATCTTCCCTTTAAAAAAAGGAAAAAGCACCCAATTATGGGCCTGATCCAAGAGCACCTGAAGGTTGAGGACTTACTTTCTTGGGGTATGTCCCCAACCTCTTCTAACTCATTGCAATTCAATCATTTGTCCATACACAAACTCAAGCTGAATTATATTGATGCTGTGGTCATTTAATTTCCAAACTACAGACCATCCATTAAAAATTCATTTGCACTGTAGCACACACTTTTTCTGAGCATAGACATTTAAAGATCTGACCAAATATCTATTGACAGCAACTGAAAGTCTTCCATTGATGCCAACAGGATTTGGATCACACCCCTGGACTCGAGCAGTGTTTTATTTTAAGTTGCACCTGGTCAGCTAGTAATTCTTATTGTATGCGTTTCTCTGCATGAATTTGACAGAAGCAGCATGGTAATAACTCATGGCATTGTACCATTTAATGAGTGTGCAATGCCCAACTGATTTGCCAGTAAATTGCTAGCACTCTGAACTCAAGGGGATGTTAACATTTTGTAGGTTGGATATAAACCATGAAAACAAAGTGTTAGGTGCCAAAGGAAAGGCACAGAACAGAGGGTGCATTTTTCTGTGTCACGGGTATATAGCAATATGAATAAAAGGCAGCTGTGACTTCCAGAACGCTGTCATCCTCAGGTGCGAGGGAGGTCATAAACCACTAGGGAAGTTAATGAAGTCACTACAACTGCCTGATCAAGTCACATCCCTGCCATTCAAATCTTGGCTTGTTTTCATTTGGTAAAATTACTGAATGCAAACCGCTGAGCCATAGCATGGCACTGTTCTTCAAAGTTCTCCTGCCCTCCCTGCTGCTCCCTGCTACTGCCACAGCAGCTGTTCCCCTCCACCGTATGCCACCTCCTTCTCCTCAACTATTCTTTCACTGCCATCAGATGTTCTTCCCTGCTGTTAGTGCTTCAGCAGCAGCACAATACCAGAAGCTGTACTCCCTGCCACACTCGTCATGTGATCCAAAACCCATTGAAACGGCTCTGTCACAGGGCACTCAGGTTGCCCTGTGCCTGAAGAGGAGCAGAACTGCCAGAGAGGGCGCCCTAGCAGCGATTAGGCTGCACAGCTGCAGGTTGCCTAGGCAACTAATGAAGGTCAGCTGACCCAAAGGGGCAGGGCCTGGCTCTTATAAGGCCCAGAGCCGAGGCCTGGCTGGTGGTTCTCCACCAGCTGCCACAGAGAAAGGAGCAATCTGCCTAGGGAGAGAGAGGAAGCCTGAGGCTGCAGCTGTGAGTTGAAGGGCCGTAGTAGCACTGAATGTCGTTTGGGCCGATAGGCTTCTGTTGTTATGGCCGGGTGCCTTATATTTTAGTGATAGCCGAGGAGCTGGAGTTCGTGTTTTGTTGTTGTTATGAATGACCGGTGGTTTGGGTGAGGCTGTAGGGGTTGGAGGAGGTCTCATAAAGGGACCCCAGCAGTGTGGGGGAGCCTGGCGCCCAGGAGGGCGCAATTCAGTGCCAGCAAGGGTGCAACTTGCGGGGTGCCTAGACCCCAGCCCAGAGGGGTATTTTGGGAAGCCCAGGTGGGGCACAGTGAGCCCCAAGGAGGGGGCTGCATTGCAGAGCCCCAACAAGGGGCAGTGTTGAAGAGCCCGGGAAGGGCCACGCTGGGAGGCCTGAGAGGGCAACACGGGAGTTTTGGGAAGCCCAAGTTCGGGCACTGAGGGCCCTGATAGGGGACCGCATTGATTTGGAAGTCCAAGTTGGACACAGAGAACCCTGGGAGGGGGCGCACTAGCATAGAAACAACAGTGATTCCATCCGCGAGGCTTGGGATGCGGTACTGGGGAGGAAGGAGCTGCAGATACTGCCCCTAGTGGAGGGGGCAGTAGAAGGGCAGCCTCCTGCCAACTAACCAATTAACATCAAAGACGTGGCAGGCGAGACAAGGTGGGCGGTTGCCCAAAGACAGGTGTGCGGGCCATATTAAGTGCGACCTGGGCGGCACACTGTCTCACGCTCCCATCAGCCAGTTTTGGTTTAGGCCACAGTTGCTGTTCTTTCAGCACCAGTGGGGATGAGAGGATTTCATGCTTCCCCGGCAGACTCCATGTCTATACATTCCACATTGTGTTGCTGTCTGTCACCTGGACTGCAATGCATTTATCCTATATATTATCTAAGAATAATAATCCTGGCATTAGAAATGTCAACTGCATTGTATGTGGAACTCTGAACCTCTCAAATTACTTAAACTGGAGGAGATGTAAGGAGAAAGCCTTGCATGCACAGGCTGGGAAAGTACAATGCATGGAATTATTACAGGAGAATCCAGATCATTCATATCTGTATAGTTCACAGTCCACTTAATTTGCAGCAAGTGGCTGATGTTAGCATGAACTGCTTTGCTGATCGCTATGGCTTTTACTCCAAAGGATATTGCTTCTCACTCAGCTGAGCTCACCAGTAATCCTACACAGCTAATCAGAGAAGTGGCACCCTTTAAATTACAAGCCACAGTAAGCAGCTGGAGCATCTCAAGAGTTTGCTTTACTAGTTCACAGAACTTCATTTTTGCAGGGGGTAAAGAAAATACCCCTGCAAGGTAACTAAGTTCTATTGTATCCATCAATGTTTTTTACCATCCTTGTATACCACTTGTCTCTTTCAAAATTCAGTAAGTGGTATCTAACACAGCTTTAAAATCCAGCACTGATTTCTCAAATATGCCAAGATGAACCATCAGCAATAAGGAAGTCTGAAAACGGCTGAAATGCGATTAGCCTTTAGCTGTCAGCAAGTGCCCTCTCATCTTTTAACACTGTGAAACAGCATGTATTCCTTTCATAGATAGTGTAGAGTGCATAACCTTTGCCAGCATTTAAATGTCACCTTGAAGAACCAAGTTTGATCGACTTTCATGATACATGGTACTGTGTCACACAGGTGGGCAGCCATGTTAGTCTGAAGGCAGACAGAAGGCAGGACTCGGTGGTACCTTAGAGACTAACTGGTTCAGACAGACATGAGCTTTTGTAGGCAGCAACCTAATTTGTCGGGTGCTACAAATGGATATCCTGATCCAAAGTCCACATTAGCAGCAGTTTAACGATGCATTAAACCCAACAAATCTGGGTTTGCTATGTTCTTTCATAGCATCCGACAAAGCAGGCTGATGCTATAAAAGCTCGTGTTTCTCTGAATGAGTTAGCCGAAGGTGCCACCCTGCCCTGCCTTCTGCCATTTTTCCTCTTCAGAAGCTCATTGTGCTGGGTGCCAATACAAATTCACACAATCACTATCTGAATAGTATATACTCTAACTAGATCAGGAAGGGCCTTTACACATTAATTTTAGGTAGCTCCTGGAGCTCTTAACCCCCGGATTGTCCACACATTAACACCTGAAACTAGTTTTAGCATCCTTTCAGCAGCTTACAGTTCTGCCATTCCAGAGTTGATTTATCTCTGATGCGTGTTATCCAGCTCATGTTCCATTAATGTGTGGCCACTCCCCAAAAATGAGCCTCCCAAGTTGAAGCCCTCCAGCATCCCAGGATGCATTGTCCCCTTCTCCACCCTCCTGTTCTAGGTGGACAAACTTTCTGTGTAGGACTTCTTTACCAGGGCTGGGGCAGTAGCTCCCCACAAAATGCTCTCCCTTACTACTCCCACCTCCCAGCCATCCTAAGAGTTCAACCAGAACTCTCAACCCCAAACCCCAATTTATTAAAACATGAGACCTTTGAATTACTTCCTCTTTATTTCTTTTTTCATTCTTTTTTTTAACTTACCTGTATTTTATTCTTTAGTGGCTACTTCTTTTATTTCATCACCCACCCCATTGCATTGACTATCCAGCTCTCAGCTTCATGTCATTCCTCCCTTCCCCACTCCCTCCTGCAACCACTCTCCCACACACCTGCATCCAAAACAGGGGTAAGAAGCCTGTCCCAACTCACCAGCCCAGTAGTGATAACTCATAACTGTAGCTCCGAGTCCGGCTCCTGCTTGGCAGGCCCCTAGTGGGAAGTCACAAATATGCAGGTAGGGGACAGTCAGATTTTAGCCTTAAGGTGAGATTGCTCCAAACTCGAGCTAGCACTAATACGAATCAACATTTGAGCAGCTCAAAGTGTAACAAGACCCAGAGTCAAGAAGAGGAGTATACCACAGATTCATCAGCAACATTGTCCAAACAAACTGTTGGACAAAAGTCCAATGTATGGGTTCAGCAACCAAGGTCTTTATTAAGTGACGCAACTAGAGCATTGCTTTTTCCCACTTGATCTATCTAAAATCATTCATACTCACACACACAGGCCAATCCACTGGGGCTCCAGTTCAGTCACAAGGGCTAGTCCCATTGCCTCGTGATACGATGAGCTTATGGGAGGGGTGCTGGTAGTTTTCTCCTGAGTTGATGTGAATGGCATGCAAGGTCATCAGGGCAGGTCTTCACTGGCTTTGTATCCAGACTACTGTGGTGCCTCTGGCAACCTGCTCAGTCAGTCACCTTGTTGCTTTTAGGCTGAGCTGCTGAGTTGACTTCATCAAAACTCACAGTCATCTGGTTACATACATCATGGCTTAGGCATGCAGGCGGATGGATGGTGAGGAATCACTTGTTTTACAGCCTCCTTAGACAAGGAGACAGGGAGTCTGCTCTGCGTCTTAACTTCTTGTAGATGGTTTATTTGTTCTTATCTTACTGTTTTCAAGGCTGCTTTCTCAGCAGACTGGGGATGCTTGAAACCATATTCATTCACTCTCTCACACATTCATCTAAAATTATTTTTCATGCCTCAACAAAATCAGTAGGACCCATTTCAGATCAGTTTCAAAAAACGAAATAGCAAAGATATATATTCTAAATTGGGCAGCGGTTGAGGAGCTGGTGGGGGTAGTGGAGAGAGGGAATGAAAGGAAACCTTTCTATCCCGTCTGAAAAATTCCACTTGTAATATAACAGGCCTAGATTCCTTCAGCGGACCTGTTCTCATCAGCCTAGCAACACTGACTCTGCAGCTGGAATAGTCCAGGCTTTTATAGACAGCATCCCTACCACAAATCCTTTTCAGGGAAAGGAAGTCCTTCCCTTCTCTCTAAGAGAAGAATAGTTGTCAATCTAATTTTTTCACATCACTCCTGGATTTATAAGGACTTCAATTCCCCCCCAAATGTATCCCTATTTACAGATAGGGAGCAAATCAAAAGGGTAGACTAAGTGACTCAAACCCAGATTTCTTAGTTCCAAACTGATAAAGTGCTGCTAAATTAGAGTTGAGGGAAAAAATGTATAGTCCCTTAGGAATTAACTATTTTCCTAAAACATGTCAATTTTACATACAGCTATTTATGCTTAATACCTTGCAAAGGAGCAGAATAGCTTGCCAAAAGTCCTTCTGTCCAGAAAACACTTCAATGCTATTAAATAACATACAAGTGTATACTTGTATTTATACTCAAAAGGTGTTTTAAAGCTGGAGCTCTTTGCACTGAAGCAAAGCACAATAACTTTTTGAAGTGGAACAGACTCCATAAATTAATACCTATCATGGAAAATGTCTCTTTTTGTTGAAAGATTTTGACTATCTCTAGAGGAAGCACTTGGAGCCTGACTTTGAAGTAGCTATTTTTCTACAATAACTGAATTGCAATTTTGCCATCAACTGCGTGTTACTCTTAATGGTCCCCCACTATTTCACATTCTGCTATTGCACATCTATCAAAATACAGAAAAAAAAAAATCATGATAAGAATTTGAAACCCCAGAAGTTACGTTGCTTCTGCAGCACAATGAGCAGCAGAAGGAGTACATCATTATTCTTGTCACTAAGGTCAGCTAATGTGACACTGCGCTCTCCCAGGTATATCTGGGAGAATTGTAGCTTTTCTATGGAGGGACAAATCTCATTCTCTTTACCTGCATAGTCCAGTTGGATTTTATGTAATTCATGCCAGCAGGATGTGGTTCCAAATAATTTTTCTGAATATAACTGCTCACTGAGTTCATAACAATCTTATAAATTACACCAGATAAGGAATTTGCATGTGTAAATTCAAAATGGCTGGAGTTTAACTAGGTTCAGCAGTTCTGGATTGACAGGAGGACATGTCAATCTATGGTTCAGCTTCCCCCAGCACCTCTTGTGATAGTGCTGCAATGAAGCATCTTCAGTTACCCAAGAGGTATCCCAAATTCTATTCTGAAGCATTTCTAGGAATCTGCCTGTAGACTACTTGTCTCTCATTCCAGGTGTTTCTCTACCTACAAGTGATAGAAGAAATAGGGTGCAGAAGAGCCAGAGGCCAAGAATAGGCAATTGTAGGATTCTTGCTACTACACTGTCTGTGCTCAAGACCTTCACGCCCAGAAAGCACTCTCAGGAGACTCTGCACGAGCCATTGCCAATTCTCTATCTGCCCCCCATTTACATCCCAACAACCTCCTCTACCTCTAAAATGTATGTGTGAATTTTCATACTAATAGGAATCTCTCAAGTTTTCAGATGCCTCCAAAAAATTAACGAGCCACAACTCTTTCAAAATTCACAGTAAAATAATTGTTGAAAGCTCTGCATAAGATTTCCGCGTGGCTTTTTACTGAAGTTTTTGCCCAGCACTATAAGAAACTGTGTTCGCTAAGCTGGAGAGAATCCAGAACCCACCTCTGCTCAGACAACTCTATGAGAAACGTAAGTCCTGCCTAATTCCCCTCTTACGAGGCAAATTACTGCACTGCTACGCCATGTGCCGAGTGCAACAGACCCCGTTTGAAATGTTGGTGCTCTGATAGATTATCAGTGTGTCAAAGCAGCCCTCCATGCACTAGCCCTGTGCAGGGGGTAACATCTACAGATGAACACTTGCTCGAGATTCAATACCGCCATGGCTCCATAGCAAGTGTCGTAGTGGACTTGCTATGAGCATACCTAGACTCTGGCCCCAGACGAACTTGAAGTATTGGGCCCCACTTCACCAGAGATAATGATAATAATAATTGAACAACAGAAAAAAAATATTACCATTTTCAAGCCCCATTTCTGTCTGGGCCCCAGGCAACTGCCTGGTTCACCCATGCCTATGTCCAGTTCTGCTCTGTATATGCATAAGGCGGCCATAAAGCCAAGAGAGTGAGTGATTGTTCAAAGCATAAAACCTCCAGCTGAAGGGTTCACAAATTTCTATTGTACTTTTCATCCAAGGTTGGAGGAAAAGTTTTGAAATGTCTCTCAACCTTTTTAACCAAATTTACCTGAAAATAGGATTCTTTAAGCAGTGGAACTTAAGGAAGCTCCCCTGCCTCTGGATCTGTCATTACACAATGCAGCAATTGTCATTGTGCTCTGTCATATACTAGCTACTTACTGCTACTTTTCTCATTTTCACTGCAGAAAAATTCATATTAAGAAAAAAAGGTTAAGTATTTTTTTCTTGGTGGAGGGGCAGGGAAGGGGGAGAGAAGGACTGTGGCTAAACAGAAGCCAGAATGCTTATATTGCTCAAGCAGCAGGCTAACCCACATGATGCTACAAATAGTCTTTCTTTTTGACCAGTAAGATGGATCCAAATGGGTCTTTGACTTGGCTACAGTTAGGCAGCTATTATGTACCACTGATCAAGTATTGGGAAAACATTTGCTAATCTAAAACAACTAAGAAGTAAGTTAATCTCACTGCCATGTAATTAATTGGAGCTCACATTTAAGCAATGCCACAAACAGTTGACCTGCAAGCTAAATGAATACTTGAGAAATCCCTGCAATTTTCCTTTGGTTTAAAATGAATGTGATCACAAAGTGGGAAACTGGGTGTTTACATGTCAAAGCTAGAATCCATAAGATCTATCAAACCTATAGGCCATGTGATTTAAATACCTTCACCTACACTAACTTTGAGACATCAGGGAATCTTCTCTTAATCTAAAATGCTTTTCTTAAAATATTACATCAGGATAGGACAGGATTTCATTTTTCTCTCACAAGTTCCTAAGCCTTATCTTTCTTTATCACTTTCCTAGTCAGTTTTCTGTTGCATATCAATGGGGTCTCAAGATGACACTGTATCAGTGCAGAATATTGGGAGCAGACCATACAGAAAGGGTGGACGGCAGATAAGACAAAGAAGATCAGGGCACCTAACAGCCACTGGTCCATGACAAGGACTCCCAGGCATTATAATAAGAAAACCACAGCAGGTGTGTGGAACATGAAGAGGCATAAGGAATTCCTTCTGGTTTTCTTTGATTAGGTTCTAGCTATGCAGGTCTGAGAATGGATGTATATAGATGGGAGACCCTCAAAGAGCCCAATACCCTCTTGTCAGAATGAGAACATGACCAAATTGTCATGCCATTGTGCATGCTAGACTTGCTCTTCTGAAGCATGTGACACACAAGTCAAGATCCCAGCTTGCACGTCACAAGTCCATCAGTGCTCTTCTACATAAGAAGTCTGGGCCTTGGTGTTCTCAGTCAAACTGATGCAGTGAACACAGAGTTACTTCAGAAGACGCTCTCTTTTTATTGCATAGGTGGGTAAGGAAATTCCCTATCATAGTTTCTCACGTTTGTAAGTGTCGGTTGCTGTAGCAAATCCACATTCCTGTGCACATTTAGTACCACTAAGCCGATTGAATCTATGCATGTGCCCATTTTCTTCCAGCAGCATATTGGATCTCCTTCCTACAAAGGGAAGAAAATTTTTAAAAAATGTACATTTGACCACTCAACAAAGATTTTTATCATTGAAATTCAGAAGAAGTTCAGCATGATCTGAAGAGAAAGTGGTGTTTGCTGTACTCACCTCTGCTGGTACCTGCAGTATTATCAGTAGGCCAGCCTTTGCTCATCAGGTTATAAAATGACACTGCACAACCATGTACAAGATGCAGATGCAGTGCTCAGACAAGCCTAGAGCAATTCACAGCCTTAGTAACAGCACTGACATATCCTGAGGCATCCATGGCCTGTTTCGCTTTCTGATTGCCCTCAGCATTTCGTCCTGCATGATCTCGGCTTCACAGCCTGCTCAATCTACTAAGGAGCTGACATCTCTATTTGCTCCCCCTCACCTCTTCAAGAGTTCCTCAACAAGGGCTCTTAGGCCCACCATCTCCCCCGGCAGGAAAGACTAATAGAGGTTATTCATCCCTACGCTCTCCCAGTGATAGCTTTCTTTGGAGACGATTCACCACTCTTCCTGCACCTTGGCGAGTCACTAGACAAGGCATAGCCCCCTGCTCTTTTCCAACTCTGGTCCTCTAGCTTCTTCTGCTGTGTCTGTAGAGGTGGGGTAAAGGGTAGTATTTTAATTAGATCAGGTCTTGGGAGCCACTCTAATGAAAACACCCCAAGCACCTCATGTATTCAGCATCCTGCATTTCAAAACGATGGTGGGGATGCTTTAACTAAAGCTCATTTGGTGAGCCTTCGTTAAAGTGCCCGTGCCAT
>JAGPOW010003395.1:42695638-42731238 GCA_030014935.1 Caiman crocodilus | reverse complement strand
CGGGATGCTGAATACACGGGACGCTGCAGCACGCTGGAGTGTTCCAGTTAGAGCATCCCGATTAAGTGAACCTGCTCCGACGTGTTCAAAGCAGAACGCGTCCGAGCACATGGATAGGCAGCCCCTTCTCAGCGCCAGCATAAGGAAGTCAATGAGCCAACCCGCCAAATCCAGTCAGCTTTGTCCAGGCAATTCCTTAAGCTCTTTCCAAGGATCTGGAGGCCAGCTTGCACTTCTTCCTTCATCCTCTTGCCTTACCTGAAGTTGCCTTCTTAATCAGGTCCAGCTAGGGAACCAGACCCAATTTATATTACAATCAACTCTACACTGATACTGTAGGCACCAGAGACTTATTAAAAACAAACCTCACTAGAGTCGGTCACAGGGTGGCTGGTCACATTAGCACAGTCATTTTTGAAATACAGGGAGACTGCTGGGATGGAATTCAAATCTGATAAACCAAGTCACAGGAACCTTCTAACCAGTATGCAGACATCTAAGTGTACACGCCAACTACTACAGCACATGCCATGCACCATCCTGTCACCGGCATGGGTATCATTTTTTTAACTGTTTGCTACCATATGCCAGGTATGCTGAGAAAGCACATCATCAAAAAGAACGCCTCATCAAGAGAGTCCAGAACAAGTGCACTTGTACTATATCAAGAAGCAAGTGGTTTTTTTCCAAATCATGAGTATCTTCCTCTGCCCCAGGCCTTTAAGCAGGGAACAAGCAAGTTCAGAGATGAGTAAATGTGGCTTATACCGATCTCTGTAGCAATCTGCATAGCTGCCAGACACGACTCCTTGGCCTCCTGAACACCCTGAAAACCTCAGTAGTTGTCTGTCAGCCAATGCAAATCTTCATCCCTGTGATTTCAGCAATGTACTGTACTTTATCTAATTTTGTAGGATTTGATAGATACCTAGTGGGTGGGTTTCACTGTTGTGCTGGGCTGGTAACTATTTAAGCTTTTGCCAGGCAGCACTTGTCACCACCCTTCAAATTAATCTGCTGCAATTTAGAACATTTAGATTTAAAATAGACTTGAATCATTCAATGCAGGACAGCAGCAGGCGTATTCCTAGCCAAATCTCCAAGATGCCATGGGTGGTACATATATAACAAATGTCAAGAGATGCCAGAGACCCACCCCTTTCTGTGTGACAATTATTCAGCCTTCAGTTTGGCTAGACTTCAAATTAAAAATAAGAGAGAGTAAATTGTATTATTTTTATACACTAGAAATACCTATAACTTGGGGCCCTCTACAACTATTTTCTCTCGGTAAAGTCATTATAGTACCCATTATTAGCACCATGCAAGCATTCAAAAATAATGTATTAGATCACAAAATATAGAGGGTTTAAAAAAAAAAAAATCAGTCAATTTAGGATTGATTTTAATTTGTTATTGGTTTCTGAGTCTAGACCTAAGGGCTAGAAACGTACTTGTTTAATGAAAGCAATGTTTGCATTGCATGACTCTGGGAGCTAGGGTTTTAAGAGGCACCATTAAATGCTGCAAGGCTTTCAATAAAATTATGGGAGTTAGCAACACTGCTTTGGGAAGTGTAAAAAGAAACCCTGTGCGGCACCGAGTCTCCTCAAGGGAAGACTAAAGAAAATATATCACAGGAACACTGCCAGCTTGAAAGTTTTGTAGTTGCTACTGAGACAAGGAAACTTTTAAGTGTTTGTACCCAGAGGGGTTAGAGAAAATCATAATTGTCTCCAGGTTAATTTTGTGGATTTGGCAGCCCTTTGAGAGTGGGTGGGTTTCACTGCTGGGTTTACTATCGGCTACCTTTGTCTCATGCACCAGCACTGTGACACCACTCTCATGAATCCCTCTGAAGAGTTCAGAGACATACTCTTACCAAAGATGTTCACCAAGAAACAGAGCAAGACCACAGGTGATACTTCATCTACAGCTGCAAGACTCCTGTTTTCTGAAGAAGGTTGAGTGGGAGTAGCAGGGGCCTAGCCGGGTAACTGGGTGAGCTCCTTGTTTATACGGCCAGACACAACATGGAAGTGGAGAGAAGTTGGTTCCTCCCCTTACCTTGTTTCCAAGGAAGGTTTAGGTGGTCAGCCGCTCCCTAAATGCAGACTTGGGTTCCCTTCAACCTTTCACTCGCATCTTAGTTTAACTCACAGGCCCCCACCTCAAACTTTAACAGTCACAAAGCCTTTTGAAGGTGCAAAACATTAGTTAGTGTTATTCTAATAAGATAAACACAACAATCTTTAGTCACATTGGATACAATTTGGCCAGGAGAACCATGTTACATACAAGTGAAGCTCTACCGAAATCATCAAAACAGAACTTGGGGTGAATTTCACTGGCTTTACTTTGATTTTTTCACCTGTACACTAGAGAACACAGATAGCTGTAGATACTGCAGCTGACACACATGCTGTCAGCCTGACTAACATCCATAAAGCATATTCCTGAGCAATGGCCAGCGAATCCTTTCCTACAAGTGCACGCCAAGTACCGAAACTCTGACTCGAAAGATGGCCAAGTAGTTCATATTTCATGCCCCTTCCATCCTTGATTTTTCTCCTGCAACTGCTCTAAAAAAAATGACCAAGTGGTGCTGGGACGTCTGTTTAGAACTGGACTGAGCCTAGTAATTCCTCTGCATGAATAGTTATCAGCTGACTAAACAGGAATTGTACCAGATTTGAACCAGTAACTTTACGCAGAATGCTTCCATAATGTTCCTAACGAGACACCCACTGCACAGTTGTTACTGCTCACTCATTTATTATGTGCATAACCAAGTACTAAATGACTGCACAGAAACTAGCATTACTTCACAGGAGCATCCCAGCACAGTTCCCTGATGCTTACTGTGCAGCAACTCATTACTACTGTGCAATAGTAGTAACAAGCCATTGGACAGTAAGCGTCTTGTCTAAACACATCCTGTATCACCTAACCATTAAGCTAATTAGTTTCCCCATTGCCCATACCATTTGGCACCTATCATTACTGCAAACATGAAGTATACAGAGAGCCCACAGTAACAAAATGCAGCCCCAAGCACCTGGTCCTGGCCCTGGCCCAAATCAGCACACTGAATGAGTTGATGACTGGTCTGTACCAATCAATTGGCTCTTTTGGGGTACCTGTACATTTACCAAATGTCTACTCTGATGCACGCTAATTAGCACATCTTGGAGCAGACTTGGTTCATCGGGTCTGCTGGAGCATGCTAATTAGCATATGCCAGCGGTCTCCACATCACATGTATTCAGCATCCCCACACTTCAAAATGGCAGCGGGGACACTTTAAAGCTCATTGCACAAGCTTTAGTTAAACTGCCCCACAGCCACTTTGAAATAGGCATGGTGAATACACATGGCATGGGAGGTGCTTTATTTAGAGCAGCTCTGTGATTAAAGCACCTGCAGTGTCGCATAGCTGCTCTAATTAAAGCACCTCCCCACCCTAGACCACAGGTAAAAAGACACCCTTCAACAGTAGTACCATACTTACTCAAATATAAAATGACCTTGACTATAAGATAAGCCCTCTGATAATTAGATTCTATACATGGACTTTTCTAACTTTGATATAATTTTCCAGGTATAGAATCTAATTATTGGAGGTTTGTCTTGAATTTGTCCCCTTCCCACTGCTACAGCACGGACAATAAATACGGAGGGGATCAGGTAGCCCCTTTGCCTTCTGCCCTGCCAACTTCCTTCCCCCATCCTTACTGTCAACCCCTGTTCTCCCTTAGCACATGAAAGTGATTAGCAAATTTGAAAAAAATGACCTTGAAATAAACGTATGTGTAGTAATTCCCTATAAGGATACCCATAGCCTTAGTTCATCCAGAATTGAGGCATTTTACCTTTTTTGAAATTGCTGCAAGATTTAGTACTGGTACTCCATAAAGACACTCCTGGACAGTACTTTGGCACTTACATATATATAGTATGAACTATATATGATATTAATTGAAAGCCAAAAGGCTCATGATTTACCACAGAGTTCATTGGGCTGGGCTCCACCAGAGTCAACAGCACTTGAAGCCACAGTGATCCCACAATTCAGTATTGCTCAGCATGTGTGTACTCCAGATCCTACCGAAAAAGGATCCATGTGCTAACTGGGTGTTCTTGTCGTGAGTCCTGGGATCCTCCAAAAATGTATGTACAGACGAGTCTTAGAGCAACCTGGTCCAGCTTCACCTCATGGAGGGCAGGACCATATATGCAAAAGGCTTACAAAGCGGGGGATGACAGAGGGCTTCTGGATTAATTATTTGAGGCCCTGTTTGGCAAAGTTTGCCAACGTTTAAGGTTCCCATCAGCATGTGTGCCCAGTATGGGCCATGTACTTTGTAGTCATGCTCAGTCTTGGCTGCGTTTAGTCAGCTTCATAGCTGGTTTCCATTAATGAGCACATGCTATTTTTAGCAGCAGTTCAAAGATAGAGAATGTATTTAATAAAGTTTCCTTCTGTGTGAATGTAAGTTGAAGGGCTTTTCTCCCCAGTGCTGAATAGGGGGAAAAAATCTTCTCTTATATTCAAGTAAATATGGTAATTCTTTCCCCATGACCACTGAAACAAACTATCACTACTTGGACTATCTAATTCATCACTACTTTTCACTATTCTGTGGTACATGGGTTCTTATACAGTGCTCATCATCACCATATTGGAGTATCTACCCTATTGCAAGATTATCCTCTTCCTCTAGACTCCAGTTTCTTTCCTCTAGCACAGATGGATGGACAGAATGATAAAACATGTATACACCTGACTTTTCTGCATCATCTCCAAGTGTTATTTAGGATATTTAGCTGCCCTGAACTTTCTTGTGTATTATTTGGCAAGTGTGGCACCTTACAGACTAACTCTTTCAGAGAGGCATCTCTCTCATGTATGTAAAATGTGTGCATACATGCGTGTGTGTGTATGATGCATACACACACATACATGGCATTCATTTATCAGCGAGTGATGGTGGATATTGCAACTATTCTACTGACTGTTGATGCATTTTCTCTTGTGGCTGGAAAGACCAAGGTTAGACTTGCAGGTCCTGCCAGTGGTTACAGGTGTACATGCCATTAGAGGCTACTGTACTGACAGGCTGTTTCCTTTGGTCATGTTTCTGTTGTAATTTGAATGACCATTTCTCACTGTGATGTTGGACTCCATGATTGAGCAGGGAACACCACTTTGTCCTGTCTCCTGCTAAAGTCTCCCAAATGTTTTGGACAATCCAAAAGCCTTCATATCCTGCTTACAGATGTCTCTGAAACACAGTTTCAGGCACCCTACTCTTCTCTCCCCATCTTCAATTTGCCCATGTAGGATGCTCTTTGGGATGCACCAATCTTCCATCCTGCAAAGATGACCAAGCCAGCATAGATGCAACGGTTTGAGTCATCAAATGTATAAGAGATTGATCCATCAAACTGAACTGAGGCTTGCATGTTTCCAGGGAAGCAGTACATCATGTTCAGTAATGTTGGGGGGCATCCAATCTACATTATACATATACATCTATATTCTGTTTATACATACACACACAGATATTCATATATATGTGAATGTGCGTACATATACATGCAAGGGGGAGAGAGAGACTTTTTTTACTCTTTATTATATTGAAGTTAAAAACTAAACATGAAACTGCAAAAGTATGTGCTCCCCTCCCCTCCAAACAAGCACAAAGCATTTGTCAGTAAATGAAACAAATCAGAGAGAGGAAGAAAGAAAGGAAGACATCTATATAGAGTTAGTCTACAAGGTGCCACACTGCCTGTCTTCTGCCCAATTTCGACCTAACATGGCTCTGTGTATTGCATGAAACGCTGCTTCCAAGCTTGCTGGGGAAACATATAGAAAACTACTAACCAATTGCCCATCAAGAATGACGGGGGCAGGGGATGAGGGGCTGGGATGCAGTGCTGCCACCTAATGCCCCATGCTGCCGCTGTCCTGCCTCTTGCAGGGAGCAGGGTGAGGGAGCCGGGGGAGACAGACAGACTTAGGCTTTTCTAATATTAGAATTATCTGAGCCTTAACATTTGTATACTTCCTTTGCCTTAAAGACTCAGTCCTTTAAAGGGCTGTGCTCTGCTGCAAGGTGATGAGGGCTCTCATCTCTTTCTGACTTCAGTGGATGCTGGGGGCAACCTGAATACTCAGTATGTTACCAAATGGATCCTTTTCCATGTTCCTACAATGAGCAAATGATATATACCAGAAACTTACCCAGGTCAGCTACCTAAACCTCTTAACCAGTCAAGAGCCTGAGAACTTCATCACGCTGAAATGAATCTAGTTGCGATAGAAGCAAATATGCGCATAACTAAAAAGCTGCAGGGGTTGTGTAGCATTTCTGAAAGGGACTGCCTGGAGACTAAAGCCTTAGATATGTTCCGAATACATAGAGCCAATCCCATTTGTCTCATCTCCTAGTGTTTTCTCAGGAGTACAGCATAGTTCCCACAGACACACCAGTCCTTAATCTCTCTGGTGACACCAAGAACAGGGCACCCATTGCTATATTGGTTTACAATAAGTCTTCGAGGATCTTAATTAAAACCACCAGATGCATCTTTCACAGAATCATCATGAAAATCCTGGCTCCAGGATATTTTGGCAAGGTGCCTTTGCCAGAAATCAGCATCCAAGCTAGCCTTCTGCAGAAGGGTACATTTATTTTCGAATGCGGACCTTCGTGTCCACCTGGAACAGTCAGAATGTGGTTCTAGGTTGGATGGGGGAGGGAAGGGACTGCATAAAGAGGGTTTAAGCAAGGAGATGTGAAGCTGAACTGTATGAGCTGGAGGAATTCATTACCTTTTCCTCAAACTTGGGCTGAGCTTAAGATAAGAGAACTGAACCGAACCTGGATTTTGTGGGGGCTGCTGACTCCAGGAAGAACTTCAAATCCCTAAAACAAGTCACAAGAGTATGGTAATGGATTAAATCAGGCAGTATCTAGTCCTGAATAGGGCATGTAGCAATTTTTCACAGGAATTTGACAGGGAATATGACACCACATAAAACATAAGAGTGTGTCTGCAAAATCTTTAAGGTTTATTACAATTCCCTTATGTTTTCTTTAGGATACAGAAAACTAGACATGAAACTGAGAATTCAGGAGCTGAATAAGACAAATTACTCTGCTGCTCTCTCTTTTCATTCCTCCTAGCTTCACCATCCATCCCAGGGATTTCGCTTTGGAACAGTACGAGAAAGCAGCGCAGAAGATTATGTCAGGCAAAGCTTCCCAGAGATGCACGAGTACATGAGACGGTACAATGTACCTGCGACCCCAGATGGCGTATTGAACCTGAAGTGAGTCTCTGCAGGTGTTATTCATGTGATGATAGATCAGCCTGCCAAAAAACTATAACATGCAGCATCAAAGTGCAACCCAGATCCCAAACCCATGGAAATCAATGGTAGTCATCCAATGAGTCGAACGGACTTTAAAGCAGGCCTTAGTTATTTTAATTGTCCTCTGAATGTTTTCTGGATTCATTCGGTTTTTTACACATTCTTTAAAGCATACATTTTGGATCCCAGTGTTGTGGCTCATTTCATACTTTCAAAGTCACCAGCAGTATCCTGTTGGCATGGAGGGACAGCCTGACAGATGGCAAAAAAACAAGCCTATTCTGCATCCCTTGGAAGCAGCAATACCGGTAGAATAACCACAGTCTGGATAACATAAGAGGTGCTGAAGTGTCCCTAAGCAAAGTGACACTTTGCGTGGTGATTATGCCGAGCCATCCCTTCTGCTGTCCACTGGCAGTAAAATAAATTGTGGCACATTTCTGTGCTTGGAAGACATTCATCAGGCAATAGGCAAACAAGGTACTTTGGGTAAATCTCTTATTATACCAACTCAAATAGTTGGACAAATTCTCCTTAGCAAGCTTTTGAGCATAAAGACCCTTAGTTAGGCTGAGGAAACGTCTTCAAATGGTCTGTGCTCTTCCTCAGTAGAGTGGTAAAGCAGCCAGAGGCCAGTACATATGCAAGAAAGTCATTTCTTTATCATTAGACAATAGGCACCCTTCTGAGGTCCAGGTGCACATAAAAACCAAACCTCAGAGAGCTCAATGCCCACTGCACGGTCACAGTAGGTGGCTTGATCCAAAGTAGACCCATTTGAAAAAGATTGGACTGCAAATTGAATCAGAATAGCAATGATCCTAGCCTGGCTTAAAAAGAGTAAAATAATATTAATAATCCTCGTGCTTCAAGAATAATCTTGATCCTTGATTGCTAGCAGGGTTTCAAAGGCACATTCTCCTCAAAATACAGCATTCCACCATTGATTATATGCATTACACGATGAGAGGCTATAATCACAGCCCTGAAGTCATTACCTACAGGTTTGATCCTGTAGCGTTCTATGTAATAAATAATGTGTGCTGATTTGCAGTTGACATGATTTATTATAATTGTATATTGTTTCCCAATTCATAATGATAATTAATCCCCGAGACACACGCCAGATCTTTTAATGCTGTCTATCAGCTTAGAGCCACTGAAGTCAGTGAAGCTATGCCAAAGTACACTGACTGGGGATGTAGTCATTTAAGATTTTTGTCCTACACCTTGATAAAACACATAACATAAACCCTAACATGCCATCTCCATTCAACTTTGCTTTCCATAGGCCCCCTTTGCATGTTACAGGTGTTATGCAATTAACTCATTAATTGCACAATTACTTAAAAACCAGCTACCTGTGTAAACTACTTTCACACAATACCAGCTATAAAAAAGTGTGTACTAACTTTATAGCTGGTTGCTATTGAGTTTCAGTTTGCACATGTAGCGGGGTCTCCCCTGCAGCTGGGAGCCCTATCAGCTGACAGGGCTCCCAGCTGCAGAAGAGCACCATCATGCCCTGTGTAAAACCCCCAGACCCTGGAAATCACAGTAAGCCGTGATCCCCAGGGCTCAGGGATGCATGAATCCTCCATGGCTTGGGGCTATGTGAAACTGAGGGGGCTCCCAGCCACAGGAGTTTGCTTCTTGCTGGTGAAGAGGGAATCTGCGATTGGGTTCCCCTTCACCAGCAATCAGACGCAACGCAGTCTAATGTGCAATCCCACAATTGTGCCTCCTGCCATGCACATCTGGCATAGCAGGAGGTGTGATTGTGTAGATCGGGGCAAGCCATTATTTTGGCTTGAGGGCCGCTTAACAAAATTTGGTGAACTATCAAGGGCTGCAACGGTAGCCCTGCCCTTTGACAGGTACCCCACCTCCTGGTCACCATCTTGGGACCAAAGTGCCACTCTTGACCTTTGCCACCAGAATTCCCTCCCCTTGAACCTGGAAGTACTCCCTTTGGAAAGGAGGTTTGCCATCTGGGAACTGGAAAAAAACAAAACATATACTAAAAATCAAACAGTTTCATAGTTTTTAGAGGGGGGGGACATCTACAATAACGTATTTTAATTTTATTAAAAAAATATTTTTTGTCCGGGGGGGGGTGTGAGTGTGTGTGTGAGAGAGAGAGAGAGAGAGAGAGAGAGAGATGTATATAAAGTTGAGTTATAATAGCTCAAAATTAAATTTCACTCTCGTATATTATGCAGGGGTGTGGAAGGGTGTGGGGGGCTGTGGGTGTGTGTCGGGGTGGGGATATGTGTGTGGGGTTTGTGTAGAGAAGGCTTTGTATGTTTACACTGGTAACCTTCAATGACCCAAGTGTTCATGGGGAGTGAATGCAAAAGCAAAGCAAGTCTGAATAAAGGCTATTCATTTAAGAACTGAAACCTGCATTCATGTAAAAGAATTTGCCCAGCCTTAATTTTGACCATAGTGCAGACTAACTCTAGGAAAAGCACAGGAAAATAATGCTGAGGCCAGCACATTAGAGATTTTGATCTCCTCTGCCCCTGTGCTTTGACACTGTAAGAGCAGCTGAATTTGATTCTTAGTCTATTGCGTTCTCTTCCTCTGGGTCAATGATCTGTCACAGGAACAAAACAGGTCTGAAAGCGGATAGCAAGCCAGCTAGAACTGCCTCTCTACGTGCACATATAGTTTTACTCTGCCATCTCCACCCCAAAATACTGCCAGACACATGAACCCTTTTGCCCTTGATATTTAAATCAATTCTCTGTTTACGCCAATAGCCTCTTAGCCCTGTCTTTTACCCTTCTTATAAATTAGGTTTGCATTTGGGTTTGTATTGTGTTTACATCAAACACTTCCTAAGAATGAAGTCAGATAGATATTGTACCAAGGAGAAAAAGTGAGGAGCAGTTCATGGTATTAAAGAATTTTGTGTGTCTTGTTTTGATCTTGAACACAGGAATGATCCAGAGAAACTTGATGCCTTCATCATGGATAAAGCGCTCCTAGATTATGAAGTGTCAATAGATGCTGACTGCAAACTTTTGACTGTGGGGAAACCATTTGCCATCGAAGGTAGTAATTGGATTTGTGTAATAACTTTCTCATTCCAGTGGGCTCTACTTGCCAGCATTGCAAATAATGAATCAGAAGAATAGATTGTGGATGAAATCTTGAAATCAACAACAAAACTCCCACTCACTTCAGAGAAGCAAAGACCCATCCTATTTGTTTTTGCATTGTTTTTATGTCAGCTTTCAAATTGCTGGCATTGTACATTGCTATGGGGACACGGTGGTGGCAGTGGTGTTATTGCGCTGCTGTCTATAAACCCTGGTCATGTGCTAGGATCCCATACTGCTTGGCACAGTACAAAAACAGAGCAAAAAGACAGTATGTACGCCAAAGATCTTTAGCATCTAAATATTTAATCTCTGGTTAGTCCATACAGTAATAGAATACAGTCTCCTCTATGAGGCACTTTGTGTCATAGGGGAGTTGCCCATGCACAGCAAATAGTTTTGACATGATCTATAATAAGTTAATCAAATATAATACTCACTCTTCCGTGAGTGGTTTGGACTACAAACATTGAGTATCATGGTATTTGCTCATATGAGCAGAATCCTACCAGGGATTTATCTGTGACATTGGGGAGAATACTGCCTGTTCCTTATGGGACTAGATAGTCTTCAAGGTATCGGAATCTGCCCGCACAGATCTGATGAGGATGCAGGATCTCAGGAGATCAGATAAGATACTGGCAGCCCTTGTGCCCCAGGCAACTATGTTCCCCCCAGGGACTATTTCTGCACTGTTGGAAGTGAGGAGGGGTAGCATAAGAAATGGTTGAGGCTAGCAGTCCATAACTATGTACATTCATTGGCCAGTTCTCCATGACTCTCCCAACATCTGTGGGCTACCATTGCCTTAAGTCTGTCATCTCTGCCTGGGGGAAGGATTACTTTTCCAACCCCTGTGGGTCACACTGCATGAGACGCAAAGTACTTACTCTTGGCTCAGGGAATAAGACTTAGCCTTATACCTGGAAAATACACCACTGTCAGCCTACGTGAGGAGAGCATGTTCGCTTCATGGTTCAGGATGAATTAATTGCAACCTGGGGAACTATGCAATTATGTGCCCATGCAATTTTGCACATAACATGCATGACTACACATAATTTTGCATAATTTAACCATGGCGGGCTCTGTGTCTCCCTCACCATACTGAGGGGACACAGAGCTATGTGACTGGACACCTGGGTAAGTGGGAGGGAAGCTCCAGCCTGCAGGAGGAGGGGTGGGCATGGGGTGGGTGTGCACCACATGCCATTGGGCCAGGCTGACTTGCTCTGTGCCTCCACAAAGGGCTTCCAGCACTCCAGCTGGAAGCCACCTGTGGAAGCACAGAGCTCACCCAGCTGAATGGCACACGATTGCATGCCTCCATGTGCAGCTTCCTACTGGAGCGCTGGAAGCCCCACATGGAAGGCTGGCCCAGGTCAATGGTGTGTGGACCTGGAGCCACACACCATTGAACTGGGCAGGAAGCCGCAGATGGAGGCACAGAGTCATAAGCCATTAGGCCGGGCAGGCACCTGATTGCCTTCACATGCAGCTTTGTACTGGAGTGCTGGAAGCCCCACATGGAGTCACAGAGTCCACCTTAAAGGGCCAGGCTGGCTCTGTGCCAGCAGGTGTAGGCCCTGTGACTCAGCCAGAGGTGTGCGACACTGGGGGCTTTGCCTGCCACAGCCATGAGCTACCCAAGGGCCCACTGCTTGCTACTGCTGAACCACCAGTGGCAGGGGCAATACACCATGTGGGGGGTGGATGTGTGATGGCAGACCCATACCAACCTACAGCCCCCCCCCACACACACACACCCTTTCACAATGCCCTTGCAAAACCCACATCCCCCACACCTGTCCACAAACCCCAAACCCACACCACTACACCTTCGCAAATCCTCCCACAAACACCACACACGTCCACACCCCTTCATAACCCCCACAAACCCCACACCCATCAAAACCCCACACCCCCCACAAATCCCACACCTACCCACAAACCCTTACACACACCCACAGCCCACCCCTTCACAACCTTCCCACAAATTCCACACCTATCCACAAACCCCACACAAATCCACATCCCCCCACACCTTCACAAATTCCTCCATGCACACACATACCCTACACCCACCCTCCAACCATACAAAGTATTGGCATATATTTCTAAAGAAGGTTCAAATAATGTTATATTTAGTTTAATCTGTAAAAAAAAAAAAGATATGTAATTTTGTATAATTTTGAGTCTTCCTGCACATAATTTTGAATTTTTCTGTGCATAATTCCCTGGGGTATAACTAATTCACCTCCTGAAACAGTTTCTACCCAAGCTAGCTACTGGCAACCCAAGTGATCCTCCTTTGTGCTCCCTGCTTCACAAGTTCACTTCACTCACACATCAAAATCGGTAGCCAGAAAGATGTAAGCAATAGACTTGAAATGTTTTAATTATTTAATTTCAAACAAAGTTTCAGTGAAAGCCAAAGCTTGATTTAAAAATCACTAATTCATTATATTACACAACCAGATTTCCCAGTATATTAATAGTGACACAAAGCTTCAAAGGCAGCCAGAAAGATGTAAGCAATAGACTTCACCACTGAAGAACATGTTGGCAGCCATATTAAATGTTGGGATTCACGTTTTTGATGGTTGGTCAATCAAAACGATTTCCCTCTGTCCTCTCCCCCACTTTCTCACCTGTTTCCTTCCAAAAACAATCAAACTTGTCACCATATTGTAAGGCAAAGTGACCTTTACCAGAACCGGTAAAACTCAGATTCAGACATTCCACATTAATTATTTCATCTAAGGGCAGCAAAGGAAGCAATTTTAAGCTACACCTGAACATTGCTACACTTTCTTTTGGTCGTTCCCATTTCATACTACACTACGTCAGTGGAAAGCAATCCATTCTGCCTCTCCCCACCTCCCCTGCAACACACAGACCAAATGGGTTATAATGATTTGCCCATCAACCCATAAATTTAAACAGAATTGAGCTGCTATTTGAGAATGACTAGTTCCGCTGATATATCTGCATGCTTACAAAACCTCAAAGCCTCTCAAGTTAAAAAGAAAACATTTAGGGAACTTTCCTGTAGCATCAAACTTAACCAAACAAGTATAGTTAAGCCTGTATACATAGCTGATTTTTTTCCTGTGATCAAAGTGAAAAAGTAACAATAAAAAAAAAAATTTCAATTCAACCTGAAATACAGTCTTTTCTGTATGAATATGAATTTTCATTTCTACCTGGGAGATATTTTTATAATCTTTGCACTCTCCTATGCCTAAGAAAGGATTTATGTACCCAAAAGCTTGACAATAAAGCCTTTTATGCACCCATCTCCTTGGTGTAATAAACAATATCACCTCCCCAAGATTTCTGATTACTTTTGCTTGCAGATCAACATGGCTGCAACCTGTATCTCAGTCTTTTGTTTCAGTTTTTCTTAATAAAACCAAGCAGACTGGAAAAAAAGTTTCAAGTCAAACAAAATGTTTTTTCTTTGGACAAAATAAATAAAATACAGGGATAAATTCACAAAACCCCCTTTTCCCTGTAATTTTGGTACTCATCCAGATGGCGAGAGTGGGTTCAGCTACTTCCCTGCCTCAATGGGCTTGAACCCATACCTTTGCCAACTTGAAAAAAAAAAAAAAGTGCCCCAACAACCAGACTGCCTGGTATTCTGGAGTGGAGTTTTATTCTCCACTGAAGCTATTTCACTTACATACTTAATTAAACACTGAGCCAGAGAGAGAGAGACTTAGGGCATCTTGCTTGGATATAGGAGATGTGTATTCAATTTTCATGAGTCAGAAGATGTTAATCTGGGTCTTCCATATTCTGAGCAAGTGCCCTAACTACTGAGCTATTAGTTAAAAACAGATCTACCACTTCCTCCTCTTGCATTGTACATCAAGTCCTTTGTTCCTTTGCTTTGATTACAAATGCCCAAACGCAACACATTTCAGAAACATTGAAACAATTTGTTTGATTTTTTTTTTAAACTTTTTCTTTTGGACTGAAACTTTTCATTGAGTTGAACCTCAATTTGTTAAGTTTCAGCTATCCGAATATTCTATTTTTGGTGAATAAATAATTCACAGGAAAAAAACGCAATAGCTCTTGTTTTGACATAGATTACACACATGAATGGCACGTGCCCCCGGTGGCTGAGGGGGCACCGTGGCAATGGGAGCACGGTGGCAGTAAGCGGGGGGAGCTCCTGCAGATACCTCCCGTGGTGTCAGCAGTGGGGGAGGGGAGTGGTGAGCACCGACCAAGGGTCGGCAACCACCCACAACCACCGCCAGTAGCATTGGCCAGTGGGGATCGCAGCTCGCCCGCAGACACCGCCGGCGATGTCAGTGGTGGGGTGACAAGTGGCAACTGCCCACAGGCACCACCGACAGAGTTGCAGTGCCTTTTTGCAGGGGGTGCACTGTGACACACAGGGGGTGTGCTTGTACTCGTGTGCACTCGCTACATGTCACCTCTGTGCTGGATTTTCTGTTTTTCCATACACGTATTTCCAGTCTGAATAATTTTTACTTTGGATTAAAGAGTAATAAACAATTCTTCTCTTCCCCACAAAAATTACTGAAAAATAAGACACAGTCTTTTTTCCTCATAGAGCTCTGCTGTACGGCCAGCTACAGATGCTGCAGCAACTTTGAGAGCCAAGTAATATCAACTTAATCATATATCAGCTCTTACAGCAATGGATCTCAAAACACTTTATAGAGACATCGTTCCCATTTTAAAAATTGGTAAACTGAGCCACAAAGTGATGCACTGAATGGCCCAAGTTCACCCAACAAACCAACAGCACAGCCAAGGATGAAACTCAAGTCTCTCAAGTCCAAGTCAATATTCTCTCTTCTGCCTACAGGCAGTTTTTAGAAATTCAAGTTGTAATACACAAAAAGGCAAAAACACTCTGAACCTCATAGCTGTGTATGCCACAGGGTTGCCTGCCTGTGTTTAGTAGCAGGACACTGGTGCCGCAATCTGCCTCTCAGTTTTCAGATCACATCCTCCATCTTTGTCCCTGAACTAGTTTGGTACAATCCTTGTCAAAGCAGGCTCCTATTTCAGATGTGGACAAACTAAAACCAAATGTGCCAAAATGGTAGCTACAAAGTAACTTGCAAACTTTGTACTGGTAGGTTAGGAGTTGTTTGTATAATGACACGTGTAATATGCATAACTACATGTTTTACGTGTGAAAATTTGCTTCTTAAGCCTCCCTATTGCCCCTAAAAATGAGGTTTTGGTTTTGGCTTTCTAATTGTGGCAGTCAGTACTCAGAGAACCTGATTTTCATTTATGCCAAGGCCCTTTTACAGCACTCTGAAAGCGCAAGAAAAAGAGATAGCAACATGGATGTAAACTATATTTATGTCCTTTTAAAGTTCCTGTACGCTGCCAGAGGCTTGTGAAAGTCTCAGTGTTCGCGTCTACATGCAGTAGTGTCCCATGGCAGAAAGTGTGATGCAATGCTACAGTGCAAGTCTTGGGCTACCACACAGTCAGCATCACAAAAAAGCCATTTGGCAGCGATATTGCACAGTAACTCTGGTTACTGCGCAGTCATTTAGTACTTGCAGTCTTAAATAAGTACTAAATGACTGCATAATAACGCCTCCACAGTCAGCGCCTCATGTAGATGCAACAAGTGTTAATGGAAAGCATGCTTACCAAGTACTGATATACTTTCAAATAAAGAAATAGAATCTGTACCTGTGTGGTATATTTGCTTTCCAGTCAAGAAGTATATAGGGCTATGTCCCCATTTTTAGTTATGCCAACTTCCACTGTGATACACTATAAAGAGACCTGAAATTGGGCATCATTAACTCACTATTCAAGGTCCTTCTGTACTGCCAGAGTGGTGTAAAAGGGCCTAGTGAGAATCAGGTCTACAGTGAATACATAAAAGAGGCAGAGGTGGACCCAGGGGAAGTGTTGTGGTGCGGTTCCATTCCCCTCCCCTCCTCTTTTATTCTTGTTCTGCCCAAATATAAAAAAAAAAAAATCTGCCTGGTAGTGACATTTCTATTCAGGCAACATTGAGGGATTCACTAGAATTCATGGTTCATTGTAATCTACTTGATTCCTGCTAAACTTGCTTTGCTTCACAGATGTTAATGATCGTCTCTTCTTTTTACTGGTCTTGATGTTTCAGTATTCAAATTATCCTTTCTTTGTCAATTTTGCTTTTTGTTAGCCATTCCTGGTAATGTCTCTTTCCTATTGCACAGACTTGCAGACTGTTTTTAACTCTAGCTAAAAACCTTAACTCGAGTATGGTAATATTAACTCATGTGTAGAAATGACTGACAGTGAAGTATTAGAGGAAGACAATCAGGAAGGCTATATTTTGTTTTATAAATCTAAATGAAAGATGTACATCTAACTATAATGACTACAGGATTAATGAAATGCTATCTCCAGATTATGGATGCTTACACAAATTACATTTTTTTGCGTGATCAGGCCCCTGAAGGTGCTCTACAACCATGACATAACACATGTGCACAGTTGCAGAGCACTTTTAAAGTGGCCAATTGTGTGAAAAATTAACCTTTGTCAAAGCAGTTATTAGCTGAAGATGCTACAGAACAGAAAGGCTTAGGGAACTTGTGTTCCCTCCAGGGTTATTTGTCAGCACCTTTGGGAAGCTGCAAGATGAGGAGGGCTCCTTTCTCCTACCCCCATTCAAGCCTCTTAAGAGCAGATGCAGCAGCTGCTGGCTCAGCTTTGCCATTGCCAGAGCTGGGGGGTCGGGGGAACTGAGTGAAATGGAGCCCCCTTGCCTTGCAGCCTCCCCTACGCCCCTCTCCTGGATACTGGGGGGAAGCTGGGGCAGACCCATGAGATGAGACATGGCTCTCTCCCTCCACCTGGGCCTCTTGACAGTGGCAGCAACAGCAGCAGCCAGCTCATCTTTGGCCAGAGCTTGGCGTGGGGTGCAGGGTGGAATAAATTCTTCCTCATCTCATAGGCTCAGCCTGTCTCCTCCCCAATACCACAGCCAGAATAGCTGTGAGGGAGGTAGTGAGGTGAGGGGACTTTGTTCCATCCCCCACTCCAGCACCAACCAGGCAAAGCCCAGCTGGCAGCTGCATGCTGCTCCCTTCCACTCCCTAGCCCTCTCCCACTGATAGCCACAGAGTTAGGAGCGTGGGGCTGATGAGAGAGGTGGTGCAGCAGCCTCCAAGGAGTGCCCCCACCTGCTGGCCAGGAGGGCCCGGGCAGCCCAGCTTGCACCCCACCAAAACAACAGGTGTGGGAGGGTTGTAACTCATGACGCCATGTGTAAAGTGCCATGAGTTAGAGTGTAGCCCCTAAACATCTGTTGGCAGCCCACATTTCTCTAGTTTGCTGTGTTTTTTTTAAAACTTTATATATAATCTAGCAAATCAGTGCACATTCCAATACATTTATATTTATTTTTGCTTTGATTTTAACTTGAAGAAGATAGCACTAAACCCCTAGCATATTAGTAAAGCTTCTAATTTATGCTTAACTAGAGAACACTGTGTGTTGTTCCGTGTGACAATGTGCCACACCATCTGTACCCTCCTTTTCAAAATACTACCTTTTTTCATGAGCAGATCTAGTATTTCTAAAACAAGTCAGAGGACCTCTGCATGCAGGTTGCAATATCACCACGCTAAACTTTTTGGGGTCTCTAATTCTGCATAATGTGTGTGAAGTTTCTGCCTTTCCTTCCTTGAATAGTTGTGTGAGAATAAATGCCATTATGTACTGCAAAATCTCCTTTGTGTTTGGGCCCCTTCATTCTGTTCATGAGCCAGCACACAGAGTTGGACCTGATTTTTGGAAGCCTGATCACTAGCTGTGCTATACTACTACCTAAGGGGAATATGTTTATAGTAACTACTCTTGAGCAGCCAGACAAAAATACCTAGCTGTGTACTATATTTTCTCCTAGGATACGGGATTGGCCTTCCTCCAAACTCTCCACTAACCTCAAATATATCTGAGCTGATAAGCCAGTACAAGTCCCATGGCTTCATGGATGTGCTACATGACAAGTGGTACAAGGTGGTACCATGCGGAAAAAGGAGTTTTGCTGTCACTGAGGTAAGCAGCAGATTTAGTGGTCACAAAACTGACTGCATCTGATCTTTGCTCTGATTGATTGTTATTGAGTTTCATGAAAGTTCACAGATGTAACAGATTGAAGCCCCCCCCAGGAAGAGCTTATGTATTAAGCAGAGCAATAACCTTACAAGCAATGATTAGTACTACCTGGTGGAACACAGAACAAAGCACAAAGATAACAGCAATAAGGTTATGCAGTTCCTTTGTCTGGCGATGCTCGCATCCAAGGTTTTAGTACTAGGTATTAGCAGAATACAGCATTGAATTTTAAGGCGTGTGTTTAGCAAAACAGCAACCTGGCTCTCTGACAGATTTTTTATAGTTGCAGATGCACATTACTAAATTGAATCTATTTAGTGTACTTGTAGAGTGACTAACAATAACTAGCACAAGGAATATTGGAGGAAAAAGAACAGAGATAGTGGGAGTCTGGCCTATTAATATAACTGTGCCTGTAACTCAGAGAATAATACTTTCTACAAGGAAAACAAAGGTACCAAGTAATTAATCATACCTACAATGGACTGGAACTTTTGGAAAAAAAGAAGTTTTATGTTAGTGTTGTAAGGACAAACCAGGTGCATAGATATTTTTGCTAAATTAAACAACCAATGTATTTTGAAGCTGCCTAGCATAAACTGATATAACTTTGCTGAAGCCAACAGAACTAGCCAGTTCACACCAACCCAGTTTACATCATTTGTAAAATAAGAAGTCACTTATGTAAACTAGATGGTTTTCTTCAGGGTTAAAGATTAACTAGGAAAAATATTCAAATCCTAAGGAACCTGAAATGCTTTCAGATTAAACATTTAGGATGTTATTTTGCACTCTGTCTGCAAATGCAGTAAACTTCCACAAACTGTACATTCCCAGGCATGTGACGCATGCATTCAGAAGTTTACTATTCTCTCCTCTCACCAGATTCAATCCCCTCAACCAACTCCCATCATTACCTGGGGAAATGGAAGAGTGACCATAATACTCTATGAGAGAGGCTCAATTTCAGGATTTCCGCTCCAGTTTTGCAAAGCCAAAAGATTCAGAGAAGCCTCTAAACTCCATGGTTCCAATGCTAAAACAGTCAACCTGCTGGAAGATTATCTGTCGCTAACCATAAGATTTTCTAAAGACCAGCCCAAACATCAACCTTAAGCTGAACATCCTCAAGGTTGAGAACGTGTAGCTCTGAATTGTATTGAAGCTTCATGCTTTATTCCTGTCAATGCAAAGCTACTTACCTTTTTTTTTTTAAATGAACAAAATTAGTTTTCCCACTATAAACTTCTCACCATACTTCTGTGATCTTTAATGTTCACCAAATGATGAACATTTCAGGAAAATATATGCTTTTAAAAAATGCTTATTCAAGGCCATTTCTGATCCAGCATCTCTGGAGACTATATTAGCATCCAAAAGAGAAACATTCTTGGGGAGATGCCAATTTTTAATGTACCATATCTACTCATGACAGCCCGTGACCTTCTACTACTTTACATTTTAAAACACTGCTCTGTTGAATTAACGGCCGACAATGGCTGCTCATTTCTACAAGTGCCGTATAACTTAAAAATTGTAGAATGCGAGGTACCAACTTGAGTTGTCAATGCTTTCCTATAAAACAGTGAATTGGCTTGTTAAAGATGTTGCATTTTAAAACAGATCAGAAAGGTCACAAATATATTTAGCAGGTACCTTTTGCGGCAGCTCTTTGGAAACCATCTCACAAAGGTGTAGGCCAAAGTTCGTTCTGAACCCAAATGTGGAATTCCTTGAAGAACGAGACCATAATGGGAGGAAGCTTCATAAAAATGGCCAAAAGACTCTGTAGTTCTGTGGCTCTCAGCAACACGGGCCTTCTTCTGCATCACCTAGGCTAAAGCTTGAATACAGTAAACCCAAGGAACGCAGAGTTTCAAGTTTTTCCCCACAATTCCTTTAACAATTCTCTTAAGAACAAAATTAATCAACTGGATGATCAGTTGACTAAATCGAAGAACCCGTAAATTCTGTCAATTTCCTATTTTCCCCTAGCCTGCTTCCCATTAGAGGCCTAAAGTCCACTAGGGGGCAGTAATCCACATCACCATGACTTGCATGGCTGTTCAGACCACTGGTACCCCTGAAAATGAAGCTCAATCTTATTTTTTCCCCATTTATCCACGCATAGTTCATACCTTGCAAAACACAGGGCTTAGCTACTCTTCTGATATAGAGTAGATGGAATATAACCAACGTCCATAAGATCTTCAACTTCATTTTGAAAGCTTATATGATGGAAGGGGGCAGGATACCCAAGATCTCTTTTAGAAATGGAGTACTAGTGGGCAGCTAGCTTTAGCTTTTGAAACAATAGCTGCGTAAGGCAAGGACTTCTTAGAGTTATATAGTTTACTGAACCAGCTGTGTAGCTGGGATAGTTAGTTAAACAAGCTTTTGAGCATGAGACATTCTTAGGTCTCTGATTATAGGAAGCAAGGCCTAGCAAGTGAAGAACAGCATAGGGGAAGGGACTGAGAGAAACGCTCAGGTGTAGCAGACAATTAGCAGAACTCACCAAGCCCATTATTTAATGTTATTATATAGACTAGCTCCCATGCATGAAAAAGATGTTGATTATAAGTATTCCCTACTGCCACTCATGGATGTTCTTTACATCCAGCCAAAAGGACTCCCAATGTCTCATGATCCTGGCAATTTGAGGATAAATGTTTTAGTCAAGTATGGGCAGAAGCACGGATTTCACGAGAACTAAAGTTGTAATATCTTCACCATGCTCACCTGCAGCATATTAGATGAATGTGCATGGACTGGAAGTAAATGAAGCACAAGAACTGTACCATTACCATGAGCATTTTATTCAGCCAGCTCAGTTCCAAGATTTGGCTTTTATCTAGAGCGATGCACCCAAGCCATCAAATTCAGAGCCAAATTTTAAATATCATCCAAATTTGCCAAACCTGGGATTATGACTGCTGCTGACTTTCAGATCTACTTCTCCTCCACCCACCAGAAGCAAATATTTGAGGTCATTTCTCAGACTTTTTAAATGGTCTCTAAAAACCCGGAACATTTAAGAGTGCCATGGTGCATACAGCCATAAAAGACAAGAAAAAGACACATAGGACCTGCTTAGGGAAGCTGAAGAGAAGACACTCAAATCTCACTGCTCTCTGGGCTTCATTTAAAGGATGACATAAAATAAATATTATTTGATGTCTTTTTCTGTCAAAGAGAAGAGTTTCAGGGAAGCTGTTAAGAGAGGTCATACAGGTCTTTAATCTTTCCCCAGAAGACATGCATGGATAGAACAAGAGGTTAAAAGCTTAAGCGGATAAATGCCAGAACAGAGACATCTAGTGGCTGCAGCATTAAAAGTCGCACAGACTTTTCATTAAAAAATACCCGTAACACCTTGCTTTGTACATGCTGCTTGCGCTCAATAAGCGGGGAAGAAAAGCAAACAAAGTGTGGATGCAGAGTGGAGGAAAAGCCAACCTGATATTTGAAGATATCAAGAAAGAATAAACAGGAAAAGCACAACACCATTTTGCAGGCATTCTTCCAGTTATAAGCACAGATGAAAAATGTGAAGATAAAAAGGGAAAACTGCTCCCCCGCAGCCTCCGTTTACCCTGTACCATTGTACTGAATCCAAAGCCCATTGAAGTCAACCAGAGTCTTTTGACCTTTGTGGGTTTTGGCCCAAACTCTATTTGTAATTAGGATCGCCTTATGTAGAAGAGACCTCTGCTCCCTCCTACTGATATCAACCCTGTTGGATCACTGGTCCTATGATAATCAACAGCTCTGACTACAACCATGTGAGGCTTGAAGAAATTACAGGATTATCAAAGCATTCATAGGATTCTAATGGCTTGCCAAAAACAAGAATAGTTAAGATAAAAGAGACAAATATCTTCAGAAATTCTCTCCTATTCAAAAGAATTTGCTTGTTGTGAGCGCACAGGTTTGTTGTGCTCACACCCTTCTAGTGTTTCTTTCCTGTGAACAGGTACGCACATATGCCTCACTGGTGTTGCTGGAGCTACAGAGCCAGCTGCTTTTCAGACCCCCTGTAGGGTCTTACACCTTGAGCGCAGCGTTCAGGCTTAGTTTCTTTCACCTGCCTCCAAGGATGGGATGCTGCCCTGCAGCCGCACTGTCTGCCACTACTGGGGCTAGGTCTGTCCCTGCTGCCTCCCACCATCTGCCCGCCTTCCCTGCTAACATCGCAGTCACTACTGAGTTTGCCACTTATAAAAAGCCCTTCTTCTCCAGGAGCCTGTAACTCATGCACTGATTTAAGTGATTCGAAAACAACTTCTTCAAAGATGCAAAGCAAGCAGAGAGAATGGCGAGAGGCACAAACATGCTATATTGCTGCTTCTTACGTATGCTGTATCCTTTCATTGCCTTTTTTTTCCCACTAAACCCAGATTTCCGTACCCTCGGACCATGTAGATGCGTCTTGTCTGTGCATCTACCAGGGACTCCTTTTCAGTTGCTGCTACCCACTCTCCTATCTCCTCCTCTAGGTCAAAATCTTTAAAGTTTCAATATTTTAGTTTTGGATTGGGAAAAATAAATCTTGCTGGCCTCAGAGTAACTAAGCTGAGGCGTTCCCCAGCTAATAGCTTCCCCATTATTTTCTTAGGGACATTTGGTATTTTCTCTGGCTTCATCTTATCAATCAGAAGGCAGGGTAGATGTGCACCTTTATAGACTAATTTCATTGACTAATGTATCAGTGACACTGTTGCCTTTCCTGCTTTTTCTCCCTCAATAGCCACCTCTGATTTAATCCCATCACGTCTGATTTAGTCCAATAAAAAATATTACTTTACAAACTAAATCCAATAAAGGATACTTACCTTATGATTCTTGCTTTGAGGGCAATATCCAATAAGCAAAGGTGCGCATAATATTAATAATAATAAAAAAAAACAGAGACAATTCCCTCATTTTCCAGATAGTGAGGCCTCTTACTTACAATTTTTTATACCCAAGTGCTGGAATTTTCCTTCACGACAAACTTTTACCGTAGTTTCTATTACATGAGGCTTTGAGCTGTGAAAAATGTTTTCACGTGGCTTCAACTTTAGTTGCAACTTGCCCAGTTTGTGCTTTGATGACTAATTCAAAGCTCCGGCCACATTTTTTTGAATTGTTGCCAATTTTTTAAAGTAAAGCCCTGCGTCTAGAAGATCTGAGGTGATCTATTGCTCCACATGAATACAAAGAGGGTGCTTGCAGCTCCCAGAGAAAGCCATGGGAAAGCTTTGAGCAGAGTGAGAATCCTCCAGATCTGTGCAAAAGAAAGCGTGTGTCGTGGCAGACTGCTGGGTTTCGTGTGGTTCTAATTATTACCCTCCTCCATATTATATAAGGGAAATAAGCCAAGAACATAATTAGTTCATAAGGAGCAGGTACACATGAAGACGGCAACTGGTTTCTCCTTCCCTTCTCCTAATAGTCCCCACAGAGCTAAAAAGCAGCATCTCTGGTATCAGAAAAGTGGCGACAAGAGTCATCAGCAGAAGGAAGACTTTGCTCATACAAATTCTCCACTCTCCAGGTGTGAATTCAGCTAACCTGGGTGCAATCTATCCCACTGACAAAGGATCAGCCTTTGATAAACAGGATGTTATTCACCCTGAGAGCTAGGCAATTGCCTTGTGATACCCTGTGCAAGGCTTCATATTTTTCCCTATCTGTTTTGATGAACGTGTGGTTTGCTACACATTGCACCCGTTGACAAAGAGTAATGGCTTTAAAACGGGGATATATGCAAGTGAAATATTGATCAATATAGCCGGTGAACTAATGAAATATCCATCTTCCTGTTCTGCCACTGCTCCTGTAGGCTTTAACTAGTTCTTACACACCTGCCACTCCTGTACTTTTGAAGATTCATTTCTCTACAGATTTATTTCATGATTCTTCTTCTTACTCATCACTCTTTTCTACTCTGACATTGGAAAATGTTATTTTCTGTGACAGAGCTGCCTTCCAGTTCCTTCCATCTCTATCTGGCAGCACCTTGATCATTTTAAATTTCATTTGCAAACAGAGCTGTCTTGAAAAAATGATGAGGCACATGAGGTCTAGAAAAGTTGCCTCACCCTAAGATGCAGGGATGGATAAAATCAGAGAGAAGTTCCTTGGAAGTCCAGAAGATGGTCGTTTTTTCCTCCTTGACCTTTGTGAATGCTAGAAAGATGTTACAGCTCCAGCTAACTCCAAAAGAGCTGTCTTGAGAAATCTGCTGTTCAGAAACTTTGGTGAATGATTGTATTGGGTTGCATTTCTTGATACAGTCATTGGTAAGGGTTGGCTTATGTGACATGCTGTTCATTAATCACTAATTATGGGAAAATTAATGAGCCCATTATCTCAGTAGGCTTGAATCCAAATTTGCCTAGGCAGCAATTAAGTTTGAGAGTTTAATTGTCACCTTGAACAAATTTTTCTATGTTGCAAAAATCATATCCTATCTGCCGAGCATAATATGTCTTGCTACAGCAAGGGGTCTGCGTGTTTGCTCCTTTGTGAAGCAGGAGTTGGCTACCAAAGTTTTGTTTCCTTGAATCTGGTCTTTGCTTAGTGAAATGATGATCTGTCCTGTGTCTCCTGGAAGGGAGTCGGCGTCACCAAATCAATGATACAATCGGCAGGCAGACAAATGCTATGAAGGCATGGAGCCTCGGCTACCCCATGATCTCAGGAGATGGTGACTTCAGGCAAGCTTGGAAGAGGCTGAAGGAACTGGGTCTTTCCAGGTCAAGGCAACAGTAAGCCTCAAGGAAAAGCTAACCAGGCACTAAGCTTAATGTTATTGTTTTTAAGATAACCTTTTCAGAGAGTGCCTTTCTTCTAAATAGCTGTTTAGCTGCCTAAGGAGCCTGTTTGATCAGTGCCAGTGCCCTTGACCCCTTCCTGGCATCTGGGAGCAAACCTGTAGGTCTTGACTTTGAGCTATTGCCTCAGCCACAGGGTAGACTCGTAAGATTCTCTCCTCTTAGTGCTGGGAGTGAATTGCAGTCCCCTCTGTGTCCAGTGTGATTCTCTTTACAGGGCTGGTTTATGTCCAGACCCTGCCATTCTCTTCCCAAAAAGGCAGCATTCATGGGAATTGGTGATCTAACATCCTCTTTAAAGCACAGCATCATATATTTAGAGCCAACACATTTCAGAGAAACTAGAAAACAGACTGCATGCGTATCTAGCTTTTCCTCTGTAGCTCACCCTTCCCTGTACTGGGAAGATCCTATGGCAAAGACTCCCACAACAATTTCCCTCTCCCTCCAAGGAAGCCTATCTGTCTAGAAGTGACCCTCCTTCTTCTCTTGAGAAAGTTTTATTCATCCTTTAGTGCTCATCTGATCTTGAGGCTTCCAGGTTTCTCAAAATAAGACTTATGCCTCATTTAGTATTCTAACAGGTTTCTCACTGTCACTCAGTTGTGTGTTTGGGTGTGTTTATCTAGTGGACAATTGCTGTTTGCTTTTCCCCAAATCTCCCATTAAGTTAGATCAATAATTCATCGAATAATAATCCACAGTCAAAAACACCTTTACCTCACTGATCAAGCTTTGGCAATATTCACATGTTAATACAGAACAGCAGTACAACCACAACAACAGCACTTTATAGTTAAGCGGGCAAATGTGGATTCAGATGATTCTATCACTATCAAAATACAACATCAAAACCTTACTTGAAAAGTGGTGTTTATTAAAATTCCTAGAGCCAAAGAAACCAAGAGGCTTCATTACCTTTTTAGAGTACTTGTGCAAAATTCTGCATGGCACACAAGGACAACTGGTGGCTGAGTAACATATACTATACCCACTTGCCATATAACTAGAAGGCTTCAGTCAGTCATATAATTGTATTTCTTGATAACTTTTTATCTGTGAGCAATAGATAAATCTGAATAGATAGCAATGTCCTACTGCAAAACAGCCAATAGCTCTTTCTGTCAATCTTATAACAACTGTCATTACGACATTGGAAATGGAAGTTGAACCTGCCTACCATGAGGACTGGAAGTATTTTAGACTCTAAAATTTAGAGTAAGGGAAGAATGTAATGGATCATAGTATAACAATACAGGTAAGAGGGGGCAAAAAGACTTCACAAGTCAAAGTGGAAAGAGTATTGCTATTGGATTCTCCATGGAAAGATAAAAATCTTTCCACCATAGAGTGCTGCAAAATAAGAACTGAATGTGCTGGTTGGGGCAGAGCCAGAGAGATGCACTGAAAAATTGTCAGCTGGGCTTTGGACTCGATCTGTTCAAAACGAACACCATCTTATTTTCCTATTAAGCAAATGGGTTCATTTACTTCTTTATTTAATTAGGCAAAGCTGCTCTACCTGATTCCTCAGCTAGCAATATCAAGGAAAATTATCTGGAACGATACCCAAATCCGGTGGCCTGTTCATTATTAGATAGACTAATTACCAGAGTCAGTGGATATTTTTCCAGTCCTCTGGAGAACATACTCCAAGCAACAGAAGGAAATTTGTTTCTGTGAGATACTGGGTTTCCAACCCATGGTTCATGGGCAAGACATAGCCTGTAAGGCCCTCCAGCATTGTTCACAACCAGAGGTAGTTTTGCTTTCCACATGCAGATGCTGTTACAGGTTGACAGGAAAAGCAGAACATAAAGGTACTTGCTAATTATGCCACCCATGGGCCCACAGAGATTGGGGACTACTGTAGCAAAGAAAGATTTGAGGCTATATTGACTCCAGTGAGGCCACACCAATGTACACCAGCTAAGGATTAAGCCCCTTAACCTACAATGGTGTGGTTAGCATAGAAAAGAACAATAAACTAAGGATTACATGCATCAAGGAACTAAATAAATATGACTACAGTGCTTTAACCTTCCATCCTTTTTTGGAGCATCCGAAGTCAGAGAAACATGAGAGTTAAAGAAGGAAGACTTAATGATTAAGGCACAGACCACTAGGAAATCTAGGTTCCAGCTTAGCCACAAACTTCCTGCTATCATAGGGCACGGCATTTAAACCTTTTTGACTTCACTTGTAAAGGCCTGAGGCAAAGCTGGCCTTAGGGAAAATAGTATCCTGGGTGAATTTGTATATTGGCACCTGTCCCAAATCAGCAGCACCGCTGCAAGCAGAGGTAGGTGGGCAGGGACACAGGGCACAGTCCAGCAGGGAGAGGAGCATGGTGTACCAAGCAGGTGCTGCTGCTATCTTGGAGGAGCAAAGGTGACAGTCTATAGCAGGCACCCCCCAATATGTGCCTGGCCTGGCTCCTCCTGAGCAGCAGCTGGAGGTGGGGTGGGGTGGGGTGGGCTGGGTAGGGCATTGCTCCTCCTGCCTGGGGCAGGGATCGGTCAGGGTGTGATGGGTAGGGGGAGAGCACTGCTGTGAGCACAGGCTGCTCACAGGTGTCTGTGCGTCTGTTTGGCAACCCCCTGACCACAGTGCCTTGGGCAGTCACCTACATTGCCCACCACTAAGGCCAGATCTGGCCTTAGGACCCCAAAATTGTAACTATTCAACTAACTGCCAGTGGTACTCAGGCATCGATGTACATCTGGAAGTCCAGCCCTTTGTGCCTCAGTTTACCCAGTAAAGCTGAGAACAGTGACTCCTACATGAGAAAGGCTGTGTGAAATTTAAGAAGCTAGTCCTGGAAGTACTTTGTGGTACTATGGAAAATCAGGTTGTATTACATATGTCCAATGCAAATGTATAAATAGTGCTCATGTCAAGTACTCCGACTCAATAAATAAATAGCAGCAGCGTTTAATCCATGCTACAAAGCTCCTAAGAAGTTTTGCATACAACACTCATGAGGCATCTATATGGGCAGAGCTGGTGCACTGACAGGCACTACGGTGCAGGCACCAGCGGTGTGATGCCTTCTCATTTGCAGCCAAATTTCAGCTAGATTTTACTCCTGCATTCCCTTCCAGCTTGCATGGGGGTGCAAAAGGAGAGCTGACTGACAGTCTTTAGCAGGGTCCTGTGCACCAGGCAGGCAGCACCATGTCAGCGGAGAAGTTACCGAGGCTGAGAGTAAAGAAGGAGCACAGGCAGGGATCATCATGCGCTTCGACGCTGGGGCAGTACTAAATAATGGAGTGCTGACCCATGGCTGGGGCTTGCTGGCTCTATTGCAGCACAAAAAAAACCCCAACTAGTATAGAGCCCCAGACACACAGCTGAACAATCCCAATTCTACTGAGAAAAGAGCTGCAATATAAAATAGCCTGTTATTATATATAGCTGGACCTGTATACAATCTATAAAGTAACCAGTGAAGCTTGGGACTCTGATATTGATCATTGTCTGGGTGTAAAATGAAAGAGACAGCTACATATTAGTTTCTTTCCACCATTATTTGTGCGTGTGTTGAGCTGGATGAACAGCTAAGAAATGACCAATTTATAATGGTGCATAAATCTGTTGTTATCATTGTGACTAATCAATTCAGACTCACCAAGACACATGGTGGCAATTATTTTCTTCCCCTCCTACTCATCCCATTTAATTTATTTTTGAAATTTATCTCCAACACGTGGCCCTTAACGGGTGGCCATCTCAAGGTGTTTATCTTTCTTTTAGTGCGCCGTTAAATATTTTTCATGCTTTGTTTTGACATTTCAGGTATTAAGAGAGAAGGATCTCTTGTTTGCAGCAATTTGAAAAACTATAAATAACAAGTAAAAATCACAGAGATGCCTTTGCTGTGATTTCTTTTGCCTGCTTTCAGCTGAAGTTAAGATGGCTTTCCCAGGCTTGACAGTATAACAGGCCAAGCCTTTAGCAATGTAAAACTATGCTGAAGATAAGTGAACCACACAGATTTAGACCAGAGGCACTGGCCACCCCAAGCTGTCATTCAGTATCAATAGTGTTGAAGTACAACCAACACCATAAAGGACAGATGTTTGGGGCGCTTGAATTATCTTGCTGAATTTGATATTGGGACTCATGTATTCAAACTATGTGTGTGCACTATTTCCCATTTTCTCTTATTGTATTCTGCAAATCCTGCCCCCAGTTCTCAGGTGTGATATGGCTGCTCACAGCTCTAACACTGACAATCGGATTACTAAGGAGCTCTTCTACCTATGGCAATTCTTAGGGCCCTAAAATGACATTCCCATGATTTTGTATCTGGCTTAGGAAAAGGGTCATTGCGAAAGTGTCCCCACAATCTAGGTGGACCCCAGGTAATACAGGGGTGAGGAGAAGGATTAAATGCTAACATAAATCAGAGTGACAGTACAACACAGGAACCAGCCAAAAAAGACCAGGATCAGCAATAGCATTAACTGTACCTTCAAGTCATTTTATACTTGCATCTAAATGATTATAATTTCCTTTCCAGGAGATAAGAGATTTTTCAGACTGTGCCTCAACACTTCTACTAGAATGGGAAGAGGAAGCACCAGAGCACGTTCAGCTACACCTTTGGGGTCCCCATAGATACTTACTTATGCTCATTTAAAAAAGATAGCCTAAAAGGAAACCCTCCTTCCGAATAACCCTGAAGTTTTGAAGAGTAGAAGTTTTCTATGCCAGACTCCACTCCAACCTAAACCACTACGCTTTTCCACTAACTTTAAAAAGGAATCAAACAACTGTACTCATTTTTATTAAATATAGAGCAAATGCTGCCCCCTCTCTCCCAAGGATATTCATTCACACTCTTTAACCAAAAAAAACGGCTTCAACTGTATCCATACCCCTTTTCTCTTCGAATACTAGAACAGCCGCATCATCTCAGGATGATGCATCTTCATCGTTTTATGTAAGAACTCTTGTGCAGTAATCAAGAAACTCTATTCGGGCTGTAGCAACTGGATCTTTATTAAATGCGATGCATTCAGCGGTGCTGCTTGCACCCACGTAGCACAGTATATGCAGGGCTGTTGCTCATTGCCGGAGAACAGAGCCAGCCGGTATCACGCTCAGAATCATCCCTCCTATATCCCCTGTTCAGCCTGCAGTTCCCCGGACGGGTCAAAGGGAGGTACGAGAATACTTGGAACAAACAATGAAATTGCCGGCACATTAGGAATGTTTCTTCCTGATCCCAGGCTTATGACACTTGGGACTTTCTAGCTTTCCTTTTCCTTAGTCTGCCGGATACATCTTTGGACTATTTTCTGTTTTAATTGAACAAACATTGCAGAATATCCTCAGCAACAAAATCCTAGTTTCTTAATAATGGTTACATAAATAATCTAGGAGCAGGGATCAGAAACTTATTATTTGGCATGCTAGCAACAAACGGTTTGCCAGCAATCTACAGACCAAAAATCTTTGGCAGAAGTTACTGAGAGAGTGATTCTGGCTAGGGAAGATCAACAGTGCCTCAAACTATGTCTGTGGAGATCCTCAAGCAGGACAAATGCTGCCATTTTATAAAAGCGCTAAGAGCAAAAATGGAAGATCAAAGCACCCAGCCATTTCCACGGGAAATGATAAAAATTTGTAAAGAGGGCAAATTCCACATTATTCAAATGAGGAGCATTCATAAACGTCTATTAGGGCAAATTTCACCTCTTCAGCTTGACTCATTTATCCACAGACTGGCTCAGCTGGATATTCTGTACGCTGCTTCCACAGAGCGCCTCCGTTTGCAGGGGTAAAAGTTCCAGTTCCAGAACAATTACAGAAGGTGCATTAGCAACTTGAGGCGAGCTTTCGTTTTCTGTTGTCCTAATGTCATTTTGGAGCCTCTCCAGTAAAGTGAGTGATTGCAGAGTCACTCAAGGGAAACTTAGAAGAGAATCTTGTCAACAACAAGTCCCAAATGAAAGTCTGAGAGGAGAATTTTTTGCTTTTGAGCTGAGCTGATAGTGTTCTCCGTCTTCAGTATTGTCTTTTGAAGGATCACTTCTATTCCCTAACACAGAACAGCAAGTGCTGATTTTACTGGCATGGTACAGCGTTCTTAGAAATTCTGCCCAGTAGCATATTGAACAAGTAGGTTGCTTTTGGCAGAGAACTCAGAGAAATTGATCACTCTCACTGCAGCATAACTGAGTTCACACATTTCCTTGTCACTGGAGCTTGTATTTCTAGCACTCCACCCCAGCAGGGAAGACTATGCTGTTGCCTATTTGAGACAAGGCTACTGCTGCTGCAACCCTTGTATATTCTTATAATTTTGAGATATCAAATAGACACAAAAAATAAAGAAAAGATGTCACCGTGGAAGACCGAGAGCAAGCTGCACAGAAAGACCGTATGACACGAGGCATCACTGGATATGGCACCAAGCCACTACTGTTTTGAGGATGTCACTACAATCCTACAAGAACCTCCAGGAATGCATCCAGTGTTTGGGCTTTCCTGGACTAGGGAAACTTTGTGCATTGGTACACTGACAACAATGCAGAAACCTCTGCACTGACACGGCCTAATAGAGAGGGGCAGAATATTCCAGACCACCCCAAAATATCCACCAAGCAGCCAGATTTTTCTAATCTATATATACCTGAAATATATATTCCTCAGGAAATACGTTTTAAATAATTGGGCACTGGAAATTAATTTTGTTCTTAAAAGTACTCCCCAGTCTGTAGGGAGTGATCTTTAAGAAATATTTAGATTTTTTCTGCGTACAAAGTATAAAGTGAAGGAACCACATGTGTATTCAGTAAATGTACCTATCACATATGGAAACCATAGCACATAGGGTGTGCTGCTATACTAGAAAACTCAGGCTATTCAAAAAACTGTTTTATTCCACTTCCTCTATACTACAGAAAGGGAAAGGGGAGAAAATTTTCTTTAACTACATTCAATTTTCAATAAGTGTGGAATATTCATTTAGTGAAAAGACAGTGACGTCTGCTTTGAAGCCTTTTTTTTTTTTTTCTACAAGCCATTGATTGTATTCTGTCAAATCACAGTCTTCCAAATGACAGCACAGAGTCCCTTGCTGCTGGACATTTCCATATTTTAAAATCTGGCTACACCAGCACAAGGATGGAAAACAGAAAAATCCCCAAGACCAATTCTTATTCACACTGAGACTCCTTTATACTCCTCCGATTTGGTGACTGGCTTTAGAGTAATTAGGAACTTCAACATGAAGGACACAGTCAGTCCCCTATGTACCTGTTAGGATTTCACCAATGCATATTCATCAAGATCATGTTTTTAAAAAAGTAAAAATTACATATATTAAGATACACTGAGCATGTATTTTACTTTTCTTTTACACAGACCCTGCAAATGGGCATCAAGCACTTTTCCGGACTCTTTGTGATGCTGTGCATTGGTTTTGGCTTGTCCATTCTCACCACCATTGGAGAACACATAGTATACAGACTGGTCCTCCCACGAATCAAAAAGAAATCCAAGATGAAGTATTGGCTCCATACAAGCCAGGTATGTATTCTGAAAGCACAGTCCTTCTATCATTTAATAGTACTGCTGTTCAGTAAAGGCCACGTCAAGTCTGCCTTCTTGGCTTCAGCAGCATTTGGGCCCAGCCTTAGAATAGTTTTAGGATTATTACTATACTCCGTTCCAATTTATGTTAATGAGAGTTTCACAAGTGACATCAATTAGAGCAGGAGTGAACCTTCTCAAAACTCATTCCCCTTGTTATTCAGTGCGTTGGTGCTTTTTCCTCAGAGCAGTACGTCTTTCCTTAACAATCTGAAGAAGGAAGCTGACATTTAACTGGAACATTATTATGATGCAAAAAAGGAGAAATTTTCAAATAAACCCGAGTAGGTTACATGGTTCTGGGGGGACACAGGAGGTCTTGTGCTCACTTACACAAAGGCCCTTAGTAAAGTCTACCATATTCAAATATGGCAATTGAGAAAGAGGGATAATAAGTGATACTGGAAGTAATACAATAACATTATTCTTATAGTTAATCATGGCCCACCTCATCTATTTGGGTAAGCTGTGATAAGATGCATACACTGGGGCAATGCTAATTGTGTCTGCTGGGGACTATGTAAGGTAAGAGTTTGGAAAGATGAGGTTTACTTAACACCGAAGAGGGAAACACAAAGGGGACTTCACTGGGGACTTCAAGTTATAAAGTAGATAATTCAAAATGAACACCACCCCCAATCCTTTTTTAAAAAAAACAACAACAAACCAAATGCTTTGAATGCCTTTTATAACCCAAACACTTTGCAGCTATTCATATACTCTGTGTATCACAGGACATTTCTTTCACAAGGTCTATTGGGTCATTCTTATATTAGTTTTCTCCTAAATGGTGTTTGGGTTCCATTTCTCTTTGGGACTTTGTGCACCAAGGGCCAGGAATAGACATTGCATTTGTCCTGGGAGACACCATTTCCTCCTGAGAGAAAGTGTGATCATTCAGACATCCACGTCTGTTGTCACAGAACAAACCCCCAAAAGGTTCATGGGATAAGATGAACTAACAGTTCGTCTTGGGACATCACAAAGTCCATCCGAATAATTGTTCGGGGACTGCATCATTGACTCAGTGGCAGAAAAGTGGCAGTGCATTCAAATGCTCACTAACCCCAATTATAAAGGCAATGTGTGTACAATAAAACCTTGTTAATTCAAAATGCAGAGGACCAAAAAATAGTGACTTGGAAATAAGCACATTCTAATTATCCAAATTATAGTACTACAGCACACTGTATTTATTATACAAAATCACTGTACCTGTATAATCTGTCTCACAGTTTCTTAAAGAAAAAGTATATTCTGATCTGCTTGACCATCTTCTTATATTGGTTATGGACAAATGCATTGATTTTTTTTCCCCCACAGCTTTCATTAATCCCTGATCCATGGCAGCAGAATTGGCATTCAGGATGGAATTGAGGACTGCAAGCACTGCACACGCATCCTTTCATGGCATGTGTGCTTGCTCCTCATTTTCTTCCAACTCTTTGTTTTCTTCTGTGTCTTCCTCCACAAGGGTTTCTTGACTTGCTTTTTTACCACTTTCTTCTGCAAAAGTTAACACCTTATTATCAACATTTAAAAACTCTTAGAAACCAGTGGGGCAGTCCATTTCTCCCTGAAGCTTAGCCCAGTTAAGGTCATCTTAGAAGCATAGAAAATCAGGGTTGGAAGGGACCACAGGAGGTCATCTAGTCCAACCCTTGCTCAAAGCAGGACCATCCCCAACTATATCACCCAGCCAAGGCTTTGTCTAGCCAGACCTTAAAAACCTCCAAGGATGGAGATCCCACAACTTCTCTCAGTGACATTTTCCAATGCTTTACTACCCTTCCAGTGAGAACGCTTTCCCTAATATCTAACCTAAACTTCTCTTGGTGCAACTCGAGACCACTGCTTCTTGTTCTGTCACCTGCCACCACTAAGAACTGTCTAGCTTCATTCTCTTTTAAACCACCCTTCAGGTAATTGAAGGTTGCTATTAAATCCCCTCTCAGTCTGCTCTTCTCCAAACCAAATGAGCACTTCCACACATGCCCGATGCCTGCTTCAACACATCCTAATTAAAGCACGTCAGAGCAGATTTAATTAACTGAGTCTGCCGAAACATTCTAATCAAAATGCTCCAGCCGCCTCGGCATCACGTGTACTCGGCATCCCAGTACTTCAAAATGGCAGTGCGGATGCTTTACCTAGCAATGTGAAAGCTTTTTGAACGAGCTTTAGTCAAAGCACCCCTACTGCCATTTTGAAGCTTGGAAAGCGTCTCCCTTGAGACGCTGCAGACATTTTAATCAGAGCAACTCCTGAGAGTTGCTGTAATTAAAATGCCTCACCCCCCACCCCAGAGCACATGTAAAGACACCCAGTAAGCCCAGTTCCCTCAGCCTCTCCTCATAAGCTGTGCACTGAAGCCCCCTAATGATTGTCATTGCCTTCCACTGGACTCGCTCCAATTTTTCCACATCCTTTCTGTAGGGGGGGCAGGAGGCAAAACTGGAAACAGTACCCGATGTGGCCTCACCAGTGCTGAATAGAGAGGAATAATCACTTCCCTTGATCTGCTGGCAGTCACTTCCCCTGATTTGTACT
>JAGPOW010003395.1:42683084-42695538 GCA_030014935.1 Caiman crocodilus | reverse complement strand
GCAGACTAAAGTTGCAGTGTTATCAACATGGTATCACTGTACTGTATTTTGAAGTAAACAAACTAGTTTTTATGGGTTTATGGTCCAAAGGACCAAAAAATGGCTTTGAATTTGAAAGTAGACATATTTCATATAATACATGCAAAAATCTATCCTTTTGGCTGGGGAGTGACAATATTTTCAAGGTGAGGTAGTCAATACTTTGAACTATCCAATATTGAATTAATGAGATTTTACTACACAGGCCAATCCCAGGACTTTTCTGCCCCACGACACAGGTACAACTGGTGCCAGGTGAAATGCAATGTCTGTTCCTAATCAAAGACACATTCATGAAGCAACACTAGGAGCCATTGTGGAACTTCCCAAGCTGTTACTGTCATTCAAATGTATACCATCATGCATGCAGGCATGTAGGAGATAGAATGACAGAGGAGACCAGGTGGTATAACCTTCACATGACATCACTGACCTCCATTTAATTATGCCCACTCCTAAGAGGATGACTGTGGACTCATATCTCACACATTGCTAGTCAGGGTAAAACCTTCTTTGGGCAGACTAAGTTTTGGCTGAGTACCGAGTCATTTCTGGAAGCTGTGAACCAAGAAGAACTATAGTGTTTCTCTGTAGAGAGAGAAAGAGGATATTTTAAACATAATTTATAGTAGAAATAACCCCAGTTGAGTACTTTTGAGTTCTTGGAAAGTTAGATTCCCCACCACACTGTAGCACGGTAAGGATATACTAGTATCCTTGGAAGCTCTTAAGGAACAGGTTAGACAAATACTTGAGATACTGAGATACTTTAGCTAGGGATGATCATGCCTTAAGCAAGGGATTGAACTAAGTGACTTCCAGCCCTAATTTTCTATGATCTTGAATTTTGTTTTGGAATATCAGCTCTTAAGTTACATACAAAAAAATGTGAGCTCATTTCCTTGGCTATTCTTTTTGTGAAGCTGAGGGAAATCAGTTTTTTCTGTCTGCCTTTGATAGTACATAAAAGCAGCAGTCTTGCTGCTTAATAACTTCATAAAGGTACAAAAAGCTGCAGTTAAGAGATACCAAGGAAAAGAACCACAGGAAAGCCATTCTTTCCTGAAATGTTATAGCAAAGTAAGAATTCATATTAAGGCCAAAAATAATGCCCCAAACCCCACTTTTCTCCAGATATAGGAGGAGACCTCCATCTCGATAAATATGAGGTTAACATTTGTTTGTATCCCTGAATGGGTGGCCGGGTGGACAGGGGTAGGATGCTGTACCTGTATCCAGGCAGATTACAGGCCAAGTTCATCCCAAGAAGAGTGGGAACTTCATTTGATTTGTACTGAAATTGCTCCAATTTGTTTTTCACTAGAGATTACATCGTGCGCTAAACAGTTCATTTATTGAAGAAAAACATGAGTCCAAGACAAAACGAGTAGAAAAGAGGTAAGTAGTTGCCTTATAGGCTTATTTTGAAATTAAATTTGTTCACACTGGCTATTTAGTTATGAACCTAAAGAGATTTCACAGAAGCTCAGAGAAAACTGTCGTTTCCATGATTAGCCAATAATAGCACAGGCTCCACTTCTTCAGTTGTGCAGAGAGAAGCAAAAATGAAATAGTTTTAATTTAATAAAGAGATATTTTTATTCATTAGCATTTTGTCCACACTAGAATTCATAAATCCAAAAAACCCAAATATCTTCCCAAGACTCATTGCCTGCCCAACATTTTTATAAATGCTGACACTCCTTTTTACCCTCTGTTGCCTTTTTGCCAAGCATGGGGGATGTCCAGAAAGCATCCCAGACATGAGATGCCCAAACACCGTGTAGGGCAATCCGGTCTTCCAAGAAGGGTACCCTAATACTGAAATCCAGTCTTCAGGCAACCATTTTGTCACAAGAACTGATTATAATCAGAGACCAACCCAAAAAGCAAACACCTTGTTTGTATGCCTCTCTATAAAACACCAAGTGTCTTAAACAAAGTACAAACAAACTGAACCATAACAATAGTATGTCATCCTAAAACAGGATGCTGGCATACATTAAGAAAGAACTTGGAAGGTTTCAATTGAGCATTGTTGCCATGGGCGGCAATGTTTTTGAAGTGAGACTTGTAGGAAGGAAGTCTGGATACAGTGTTGCTTCCCTATAGGTGACTAAAGATGGAGATCAGCAACTTGCAAGAGTGCTACCTTGACTGCCAAAAAATCTCCATGACTTGTATCCAAAAAAGGCCTTCTCTGCCGTCATGATGGAGACACAACCATGGATTTCATTTGGTTTATTCGTTTTGGTGTCACTGAATATGTACTTGAAAGTAGGCTTTTGGACAAATGGGTCATGTGAAGAAATGAAGGGTGACGTTTGTACACATACAGGAGCATGAATGCTCATCCTTCCAGTGTTTATTCCACCTTCTCTGTTGCTTCCTAAGGAAGCTCAGATCATGCTCACATCCTTTCCCTTGCAGCTTCTTAAATTTGAAAGCACAAACATTTGAGGTACAAAGAAACTTCTTTCAAAAGGTGACCGGTGCAGAAATGTTCAGGCCCCTGAAGTGCCAGATTTCTTAAAAAGTGAAACCAAGAAACTAATGTAGAATGGCTTTTTAGTGCATCTGTGGGGGTCTTGTCACAAAGGAAAAAACAGGGGAGCCATCTTTTTAGCTGCTGTTTAAAAAAAAAGGCTTCTTAAAATTGTGAGATAAAAGCAGAACACCACCACAGAATAATGCAATTTGGGCAGGGCTTTCTGCTGCCGAAGTGCACAAAATGCATGCAGACACTCCACATACAGCTGGCTTAGAGATAAAAACCATGAAAATGTGCTTAAAAAGGAGGAAGCGATGCAGAAGGGCAGTTTTGCAACCTCTGATTAGACAGGGTCGCTGCTATCGAGGTTCTAAACACTCTTGTTAAAAATATGACTTGAGCTGCAGTATGAACAGGACCCTGATGAATTCAGCTCAGGGCTTCTGGTAACCTACAACACACAACCATAATGAATACTAATATAGCAGGGGATGCACTGTGCTCTCAAATCAATTAAATATGACTTTTTTTATTCCTCCTGGAGGCTGTTGTATTATAAATGGTGAGAAATGGGGAAGTAGCAATAATACAGCCCAAGTTATTTCTGCCATTTATCTAGAAGGCTCCTTCAATACTTTCCTCAGTCAGAAGTTCCAGAAAGGCTCATTTAAGACAGTGCTCACATATCCGCATGACCACAACACCTAACGTGGAATGGGGTTTATTTATTTTACGATCCCCACCTACCTCTAACTCTGTATGCACGTGTAATGGGTAACATAAGCAAGTCTTTGAATAGTAGCTATCTCCATTCTCTTTGGCCCTTCTACTACCACTGCAAGCAGCAGCGATGGGGGAGCTCTGTGAAGAGTCTTACGAGTTGGACTGTAGTGTCAGGGAGGGACAGGTGGAGTCATTCTAATACTGGTCTTTAATAGCATCCTTAATACAGAGTAAGGCCCCTTCTTCCAAAGAAGGGCTTCTCATAAAAAGTGCATTATATCTGCCATGTGAGATCTGAACCATTTTGGGAACAATGCATTTGGGTACAATGGACAGGTATTATGTCTGCGCCAGGAAATATGCCTTTTTCCTGGCACGAAAAGTAAGCATACAAGTGTTCAAGTAGTTTCTGGCAGAAAAACCACTTGCGATTCCACTATTAATCACTTGGCTATTTCAGCCAGGAACTACATAGTAGAGTGCCATCATGTGCCTCCATGGTTTCACATAGGACTCCCAGTATCCCACAATCTTCTGCTTTCCAGCTCTCTCTCCAAGGGAAAGCCAAATGAACCTTTCTGCTTCCACTTTACTATTTAAGTAGTGGGTGATAGTTTGTGCTCACCTCACTGCAGCTGGGATTCATTCTTAATGGCACTTTTGATAATATAAAACTCCATGGAAACGGTAAGGGCCAGTTCTACAGGAGTGTTTTTTTAGACCCCTCACTGCCTTTCCAGTTTGAAATCAGACAGGCACCCAAATCCTTCTGTAGATCCAGCATTTAGAGTTATCAAAACCTTCCCTTTTTTCTATAGGTGGGTAAATAACTAAGACTTGCTACACGTGCCAAATGGCTTGTATAGGAGAGAAGATTAAGTGAAATTTGGGAGTCATAAAAGCTTTTAAACAGCCATCTTGGAGAAAATAGTTAAGTATATCTGGTGCCAGTAATACAGATCATACATTTACCTATGGATATTGCACCCTTTGAAGAAGTAGGGGCCCGCCTCAGCGAAAAGCTTTCTCCACTCTCTTTTCTGGAGTTAGATGAAAAGAAAGCAGCACCCATGCTGTTTAGTGCACTAATCTGAAAACACGTAGTCCGAACTTCTTGCTATGCCTAAAACTGCAAGATGTATTCCAAACGCAACACGTTTTCCAACATTCACTGGCATTTCTGAGTCCCCCTGCTGCTAACAGCCCATCATACCAGAGAGCTACATCATTTGTAAACTTAACAAAATAAGCACCTAAGATACAAGATTATCAAAGGGTGTTTCTGCTCTGTTTAAATGCCAACTGGTCAACCGTACATACTAGATTCCAGGCAATTTACGTGAGTAGGTGCAAGACTGAATGCACTTTTCATTTCTGTTTCTTACCGTTACAAACTCCATGCAGGCCAAAACCGAGGTGCCTCTTCGCTCCATTTTCCAGGCATCTAGAAAGAAGTAGCTTGATTATCAGCGATGCTCAGCCCCCGCAGTTTGCTTATAAGCTCTCATAATCAAGCCCCTTGTTAGCTGTCTTTTTAGACATCTGGTCCTTTAATGGTGAGAGTCAGGAGTCGTTTGTACAAGTGCCAATAGAGCCAAAACCCCCTAAGTGGCCTTCAGGCCCGTCCCCACCAGGGACAAGTTGAAATTGCTAGTGTGGTATTTCCTGCCAGCTGCTCTGGGCTCCCATACAGCCCTTTGCTAGAGCTGGCCTAAATTTTCTGACAAAACTGATTTTGCACCAGAGGATTACGATTGACAGAAAATGTAACGTTTCGCAGAGAGGGAGTTTTGACAAACTTTTTCAAACCTGGTAGGCTGCCGAAGCCTGCAGCCCCAGGGCCGGCGCATTAAGTAGACCATGCAACAGTTCTGTGCTCTCTGCAGCCAAGCAAGGAACCCGAGTCCCTAGGAGCCTCAGTTCAAGGTGGGGATCTCAGGGTTTCCAAGCCTGGCAGCCCCAGCTGGAGCCAGGTCTCTTCTGGCTCTATAAGGGTATCACACAGCTGAGTATCATCCTCCCGTTAGACTGCCCAATTCCTACTTTTTGCCTGCACCGGCTGCACTCTGGCTTCAGTTGCTCCTTCCCAGCCACTAGTCAGGACTCCTTGCCTTTCCAGTCCAGTCCCCACAACAGATGTCTGGCTTATCATAGGGCTGGAGTAGAGGGAATAGCACTCAAAGTCTCCACCAATTTTAATCATCCCTCTGCTGGGAGAATGGATTAAGAAACCCAAGCCCACCCCCTACCATCGGATGTATAAGCCACAGGCCACCTATTTAACACAAATCCACTCTTTGTTGTTTCCCCAGGTCAATTCCTACCTCCCTTCTTCCTCTCTCTCTCTGCGAAGCAGCTTGTTTCCTTCCCCTCTCTCTCATATTCTTCTTCCCATGGTAACCCTCCTGAAAAGTATCCCCTCACAAGCTTCCCTTCCTCCCCAAGCCTTGGGATCTGGGATACACCCTTCTCAAGTCCCCAGCTGCTGCAGGCGTGCAATTAGCCCCAGCTGAGGGCGGGGGCTAGTCTCCCAATTAACCCTTTATCAACCAGAACCCTTCCTGGAGTGTGAGGCTCCTATTCGAAATGCTTGGAGATGTCCCCCACACCTGGAAGTGCTGTGTGAACACAGAAGAGTGAAATGATTTAATTTTCAATATCAACTCTTTGTGCAGGTCCAATGCAGGGAACAGTCAGCACTCGGTGTGGAATACAGCCAACCCTGGCAGTTGCCACCGGCGGAAATACATCTGCACAGACGAAGGGCAAAACGAGGTGACCATCCGGCAGCACCAGGACATACCTCTGCCCCAGATGCGGAGAGAGGTTCCTACTTCCCTGACTACCAATGGAAAAGCAGACTCCCTTAATATTGCTAGGACCTCAGTGATCCAAGAGCTCACAGAGTTGGAGAAGCAGATTCAAGTGATTAAACAGGAGCTGCAGCTAGCCATGAACAGGAAAAATGAGCTGGAAGAGTATCAGAGGACAAACAGGACTGCAGAGCCCTAGGCCCCCCAAGCTCCTTGTACAATTTACAATGCACTCTTGTAATGTCAGGAAGAGGCATGGAGATAAAGCGAGAGATACATCCTCCGTCTTACTGCAAGGCAGAATGGCAGCTGCTGCGACAAAGACCTTGCTTCTGGCTTCTTGACCTTTCCAGAGGATGAAGTTCTCACTCTTTCTGTGAGCACTTGGCTGTTCTAAAAGGTGGCCTTGGACTTGGGAACCTGCGAGCGTCCAGACCACACCGGTCCCATCTCCTTCTCACAACACGAAAACCAAGTTTCCACTTTTTAGCCCTTTCTGTGCATTCATTAAAAAAAGAAAAGAAATCTACACTGATTGTTAGATGTGCGTCTCTGATTGGTGTTATTTTGTTAATATAAACAACAGTGGGTCCAAGGTCCATCCACCCCAACGTTTTGGCCCTGAAGGGCCATTTCAAAGGGTCAGTCCTGGGTGGCAGGCCACATCAAAGGGGTCCACAGGCCCCTGGCTCACCTAGGGTCTTACATTAGGTCTAAATTACATTTTGAAAATCTCACCTTTCATGTCATAAAATTTCACAGCCTCCAATGCATTTTGAGGCCTCCTTTTCACATCAGTGAAAATCAGACCTGTAGTTGTAAAGGCATTTACTCTGAGCGTATCTCTCCAATGCGATCTGTGAATGTCTCTCTTCAGTCTACTTGGACTGGAAACATAGGGCAAAGAAACATAAGCTGTTCAGCAGGGCAAGCAGATAGCACATCTACCTAAGTGATTGGCATTGCCCCACATTCATTTAAACAAGATTTCTATTAACCTTTAATCAAAGCCCCACCACACTTCATTGGAGATAAAAGGCAGGCTGAATATTTCTAATGTTTTATTCAATATTGTCAGTGGCACTCCAAGAACTAACAGAGCATTTCCAGAACTGGAATTATCATTTTATCCTTCAACCTATAGCATTCAATCATTTTGCTGTAATTATAGATCTGACCTAAGTACACTTTTCAAAGCCTTCTTTGAATGACTGGTAGCATTTTGAGGGTAAAAAAAAAAAATCCTAAGTGGGTACATTGATGAAACTCAACAGATATTCCTAGTCAGCTGAACAACTGGATCTCACTATCTGATTATTATTTATCATTTATATTGGACCTGATCCTCCACTGCGTAGCCCAGCGATTCTCAACCAGGGTGCCACAGCACCCTGGGATGCCTTGAAATACTTTCAATGGTGCCGCAGGGTGCTAATTAATGTTAGCCCTGTTAGGTAGGCAACCTCGATTTTCATGATACAAGCAGAGATTTCAAAAAGGAATTCATAGTGCTAGAAACCGCCTGCCCTGTTCTGGTCTGTCCGAGTTCCTTGCAAGAGAAAAACTGCTCTATTTTTTTTTTTGCCACAGAAAAAATAAATAGTGAAAATAAAGAGCCAGCATTTTCAGGGTGGGGAGCTTGTGATTAAGAAGGTTGAGGCCCACTAGTGTAGCTAGTCACTCCTATACGAAAGGAATGATGTTGACAGCTCAGAATGACACACAAACGCACGCGCACACTCACACTGCCCAGGGTGAATGAATGGCCAGGATACACAGGCACAGAGAATCAGAGCTGTGAGCTGCGGTCACACAACAGGCTCTGCACAAGCAGACGTCTGCCTGCACAGGTCTCTTTTGGATTATCATGGGGCTTGGGGCATGTGCAGGGATAGTTCAGGATCCTGGCCATAGCAGTACTAACTGCTCTTAAAACATGCCAGGGTGGGATTTGCAAAGTGCTCTGCATGATCTCATCTGGGCTTACTGAAACAAGAAGAGTAAAGCAGGCACTGGAGCAAAGCAAAGGAGATGAGGGATAGGGGAAGGGAAGAAAGCTTACAAACCAAGTGACTGAGGTGCTCCTTACTATAGCTCATTGTGACTACGTTTTGAGGTAGGAGAACTCACATTTTAAACAAATCATAATGGGTTTCCTCAAGTTCTTATCCCCTTCCCAAACTCTAGGCCATCTAGAGTTGAAATGATACGAACAACCACGGCAAAATGAAAACCTTCTGATCCATAATGACGGAGAGTTTCTACCAGCAACCAGGCATATTTTACTGTAAAATCAACAGCAAACTCAAGTCTTAAGTAACTATACCCATTAATGTGTGTGTTGGGACCATTTTTATGTTCAGAGCTGAAACCTCAGAAATGAAACACAGCTGCATTGACCATGTCAGGGAGGCTGAAACTACAAGTCCACAGAGATTTGCATGGTTTCTGCTGACAAACTTATATCTTCTCACTTAAAACTCAGTGCAGATTTGCTAGTGGGTCCAATAGACCTCATCTAAGTGAACAGCAAAAGGATGCACAGTATTTAGAAGGAGTGGAGGGTCTATTAAGGCAAGTCTCAGAACTCAAGGACCAAAGGACTGCTGATTGTGAGGGGTGAACACAAGTAGTGGAGCTGGGTGGGGAAACTTATGCACGTACTACAGTTTTTTAGGATCTGAACTTGAGTTGTTCAAAGCGAGTTCCAAGCCCCTCTCTTGTGTAAACAGGACTGCAGTTGGGATACCTCCATTGATTGCAACATTGGGATTATGGCATGGAGGCATGGCCTCTTCAATATACACACACACACACACACACACGCTGAAAGACTATTTATTTGAATAACTTTTTATCTTCGTGCAAGTAAGCCTGGTCACATATTCACACTGCTCTCTCATCAATCCAACAGCCAGTTCCTGTTGAGTTCTTCCATTAGTCCCTTGCTAGACATATACGGTATGTAGTTAAAATGAGTACTACAGCATTTGCTATCGCGTAACACAAGAGCAAGCTTAAAAAATGGCATTTGTGTCCTGCAGGAAATCTCCAAGATTTGAAATCTGTTTTTATGCTGAACTGGAACAAAACATGGCAATCTCAGAACTTTTCACAAAACAAAATATTCCAAAATTGGTGGTGGAGTAGTAGAAGTTGGTGGGGGGGGGGGGAAAGGAAGAGGGGGTTCTTTTTGACTTACCTGCTTCAATATGTTAGTTACTTTGAAAAAAAAAGGCAAAATGGTAATGTTGACATGAAACTTCTCCGAGATGTCCCACGCTAGAAACATTCTTCAAGTCAGGATGTCCTTGCAAAATGTTTCATTTTAATGAAAATCAGCAGTTTCTGATTGGTAACTATCACATTAGAACATTTATGGCTAGCTATCATTAACATCTTATTTTCACTAAATGACATTCGGCATGCATTTCTTGAGGGGGTGGGTTCTTTTCTGTGTCAGCAATACAGAATAAATTGCTGCTCTGCAGATATATCCAACTCAGGTACACGCATGTGTGTCTGGTGTAAGTCCACATCATTCCTGAATTTCCCCACCTCACAAATACCCTCTAACCCTTGATAATAGTAACACTTTGGATTATTATCTATTTTTAAAAGACACTTCAGGTCAGAGCCATGCAAGTGGACCCCCCCAAGGCAGCCTTGCAGTCCTTGCCAGGATTGGAAACCACCCTTTTCACCACGGATGCTAAAATTTAGAGTTTGCCTGTCAGCTAGTCAGATCAGATACCACTCAATTTCTCTCTCCAGGTCTCACAAACAATGCTGAAGCTCTGGGGTTGCAGCATTGCAGAGTAGGGATGGTGGGAAAGTGTCTACTTTCCACCAAAAAGTTACATTTTTCATTGAAAAACGAAAACCTGTAACCTGATAAAAAATTGTCCAAGACCTGAAAAAAGTCTATAGAAAAAAGCTGCCTGGTGGGGGTTGCAGCTTGGTTGGCTCACATGCCCATTCTTTCCTAAGGCCAGATTCCCCAGCCAGCCTGCATCTCCCATGATGGGCTGTGGCCAGTGGACTACAGCAGCCCAGCACCAGTGCATCCTGGGAGATGATGTTATACCAGGGAGCCTAGCCTAGGGAGGAAATTGGGAGCATGGGGTACCCAAACCACAAACCTCCTGAGGGGTGGTGGCTTGGCATCTTCCCACTTGACCAATCCAGGCAGTGCAGAGCTGAGCCATGGAACAGAAAAGAATCATCTTTAGTAGCTTCATAGATTTTTAGGGTCAGAAAGGACCTCAGCAGATCAGAGTCTGACCCCCTGCCCTGGGCAGGAAAGAGCGCTGGGGTTAAATGACCCCAGCCAGATGCCTGTCCAGCCTTCTCTTAAAGGCCCCCAGAGTAGAGGAAGGGCACCACCTGCCTTGGAAACGCCTTCCAGGTAGTGTTGTCCTGACACAGGTCATTACCTCTTTTTTCTCTAGCCTTAGGAGAGCTAAGGATCAGCCTGTAACTTTCAGAGCCATGCGAGAAAATTTTCAAAATGCCTAAGTTACTGAGGAGCTTAAGGTTCACTGAAAATCAGCGTCTAACAAAAAGCCAGATTTTTTCAAGGTATTCAGGCCTCCAACTACCACTCCTTCCAATGGGACTGAAACACCTACATACCTTCTGGAGCCTGGACCTCAAGTGCTTTAAAAAAACCTATTACCCACCATCTGGTTCCCAGGCTGCTCTGGGTAGTACGAGTGCATAATACACCAAGCTCGGGACTTGTGGCAGAGCTGTAGTCCAGCTCTGAAACAGTCAACCGTTTTGGCAGGTGTGCCACAAATTAGCCCCACTCTCCATTAGACCCACTCTGATCCCTGTCCCTTACACAATCTGCTGCTGTTTTCACACGGGTCGGGCAACCTGCGGCATGCCAGCCGCTGTGTGGCTTGTGGCAGACTGGGGAGAGGATGGGCAGCACGGCAGGAGACAAGGCAGGGAGCAGAGGGCTCGTCTACATGTGATGCTACTTTGCCACAGCAACGCATTACAGCAACGTAGCATCGCAAAAGCTGTGGTGCTGCCATTATGTCACTGTAGCAATGCACTCCCTTAATATAGTGTGTTATTCTGGTGACATAGCAGTGAAAAACAACCATGCACCACCAGCATGACACAGCGTGGGCTGTTACTGTGTCATCATTTGGTACTTCCAAAAGGAAGTATTAAATGGCAGCACAGTAACAACAGCGCCATAGGGGCACGTGTAGATGCGCCCAGGAAGCAGAAAATGGATCAGGTAGGGAGCACGGGCAAGCAGCAGGAAGCAGAACAGAAGCTTGGGCAGGGAGCCCGGGGCAGGGAGCAGAAAGCTGAGGAGCAACCTGGGTACAGGGAAGGGATCGGTGTGGCACTCAAGGAGAGTACGGGGCTGATTTGCAGCATGCCTGGCAAAAAGGCTGGCCCCCACTGAGCTAGACTGAGTGCTCAAGGGTATTAGCATCAGAAGCATGATCTTTTAGCTGAGAGCTGCACTATGGGTACAAGCAAAAGCAGATGGCGGGATATAGAAAGGGAACATGCTAGAGTTGCTTTAGTCTAACCCAGCAGAGTGATAAGGAAGCAGGAGTGACAAGGAATTAAAACTTTGAATGAAGCCTTTCTTGTAACAGGGGTTTGGGTTGTAGCTGTGTTGGTCTGAAGACATAGGCAGACAAGTTTCCTTGGGTGAATCTGATATCTTTTATCAGACCAACTCAAATGGTTGGAGAATAGTTATTAAGCTTAACTTTAATAAAGATAATAATAGAAGATATCAGATTCACCCAAGGAAACTTGTCTGCCTTTCTTGTAATGCTTTCTACTGAAAGACTGATATATGCCTCCTTGCACTGTGGTTTACTGAATGATCATATCAGAAATGGGAGAAATGGAAGTGTATTCTACAAACCAGTATACAAATCTAGGACTTGCCGTAACAGAGCAGACCAGAGGCCTGTCTGCTCTAGCACACTGCCTCTGCTAATGGCCAGTACTGGATAGTTAATGAAAAGGTATACTAAAACCTTTCTAATGCAGCTAATTATGCAATATTTTTTGCTATGGGAGAAGGATAGGAGTCCCTCCTGAGTGGCTATCAACATATGCTCTGAAGCATTACAATTCTTAGTCCCTGTTATCTGAGCTGGTATTACCTGCATATGACTACTTTTATCTGACTACTTTTATCCCTACATAAAATTATGGAAGTACAACCAGGTTAGACTGAACATGCTGAAAGGCTGGAGAATCCCAAGTCATCCTGACTAGTATTCAAATGCAAGACCTCAGAAACCAGGTAAGTGACAAGACTTCGTTCAGCCCCATCTCAGAGCTGAGCTGATGGCTGGAAATAATGGCAAGGATAGAAATAGGTAAATATATATATATA
>JAGPOW010003395.1:42660098-42682984 GCA_030014935.1 Caiman crocodilus | reverse complement strand
TATATATATATCTTTAAATCTCATTAGGCTAATTGTTTCCATAATATTTCTGTGGCAGCAAGTTCCACAAGTAAAAAAAAAAAAATGTAAGTCAAAATAAAAGCCCCTCATTTCCTAACAGATCAGCTTAGATAGGCTACACCACCCCACCCAGACAGAACTCCTCCTGCTGTTAATGGACAAAACATCTGACAAAATAGACTGTTGCCAACAAAACCTTGTCTTTTTAACCAGTTAATCTCTGAAGTGCCATCTGGCCTATATATGACAGCACCACACATACAGGCAGAGAAAAAACAGGAGAGGGAAGATCCAATCTGTGGGTCTTAGCATAGCTAAGTTCAGCTGATTTGGGGAGTGAGAGGAGGGGGAGCATTATGGCAACAACTTTGTGAAGACAGAACTCACTCAAAATGCTTAATGGTCTTTGTGGACACTGTGGAGGCAGCTGTCGAAACAATGGCTGCAACTACTTTGGTAAAAGCAGATTTTTTCATCCAAGAAAGTCTAGTATGAGAGAGTATGATTTCTCTACTCCTAATTCCTATGCTGTCATTGGCTCATTCTGTAACACTGGCTAAATCACAGTCTCTGAGCGTCAATCCCTCCTGTATCTACAATGACAATTCATAGGTGTGTTGGAAGGATTTAGTACTGGGTTTCTGCAATGTACTTTAAAGACAAAAAGCTCAGCCTAGCACTAAGCACAACCCACAAAGCAGATCTTTGTTAACTTGTTTAATAAAGCTCAATTTGGAGCACTTATTAATTTAAATGTATTGTTATTTATCATGCAAAGTTTAGTCTTTTCCAGCTTCCACAAGGCCCTGCAGATAACCAGTATATGCAACTTTGGGTAAGACGGCAAGGACCAATGGGAAGAAAGCCAAAGGATAAATATCTTCCTGGGAAACAGGAACCAATAGGCTGATAACATAGCAGTGTCCTTAGGATTAGCTGATCTTTGTATAGAAAAAGGGAATTAAAGGACAGGACAAGCCAATTCAAGTACTCTTCTGGCTGAATATATCACACTAGCAGAATGACTTTGAATAACAGCATTAGCTGAAAGCAGTTGGTTTTTAATCCCAATTATAAATACACAAGAATGATGTTCCTGTTCTCCGACTTGGCACTGGTGGCTCTTAAGGATCTGCTGTCCAGGGAGGTATACCCAGTGACCAGTCCCTGCCATCTTAGGGTTTTAAGTGTACAATTTTCCACTGGCTCATACAACAGAACAGCCTGATTAGGATAGAAGGAGAGTGCCGATGACTTTACACATGGAACAGAACCCATGCAATCGTGTCAGACCTTTCAATATCACTCCACTTAAATATATTTCAAAATGTTCTGGTCTGCTCATGTCATACATTTTGGGGCCTCTAAGCAGCCTGTAAATACAGCATCATTACTCTACTTTCCACATTACTTCATGTACAAAGCCATGTAAATAACTCTGATTTTTAACATTTTCTAATAATATTTTAAATCAGTTATAGCACAGGTTTTCAAAGATTAGGTCCTGCTAATAACATTTGTTCTTTTGAAAAACCCAACCACTCAAGTTGAATGCTAAAATAGGAGCAGAGCTCCTTTGGAAATCTGGCCTTACATTGCTAGGCCTTGATGAAAGGTTGTTCTTTTCCATCAAACTACTGTGACTCACTCACTGAATTTAGATGGATTTTCTCCAAGGAATGCCTGTCTCTTTTCTCACCCATCAAAAAAAATATCTGCAGTCATAGTGATTAACTCTCTTATCTGCTCCATTCATTCCAGCAATCCAGTATTTCCTCCTTTTCTCTTTATCAGAAAATGTTCGCCATAGCAGCTCGCATGACTAGCTTTCTCTTCATGTACCTCAGCTGGGACTCCAGATTGGTTCCAGACCATGAAACTCCTCAGAGGCTGGATACAGCCCAGGACATGGGAGTAGGTACTTCAGCCAGCGGGATGGTGGTAAATTCAGCGGCCAGTGCCAAAGGGCCTGAGAGCAACGAGAGGTCCAGCAGCAGCCCAGCAGTGCTAGTGGAGTGGATCTTGGGGCAGCACAGCAAGCCAAGCTCAGCACATGGCCATGGCCAGTAGGACCAAAGTAGGGCCAAAGGTATTGTTTAATATCTTCATTAATGATTTGGACAATGGGGATAGAGCACACGCTTAGTAAATTTATAGGTGACTTCAAGTTGAGGCGTTGCAGGCACTTGAGAGGGTAGGGCTAGGATCCAGAATAACCTGAACTGGAAAAAATGGTCTTTGATCAATCAAATGAGATGCAACAAGGACAAGTGTGAAATCCTGCACTGGGGATAGAGTAATTGCATGCACAAAGAGACCGGGGAATGACTAGCTTGGCTGCAGTACTGCAGGGAAGGTGCTAGGGGTCACAGTAAACCATTACCTGAATATGAGCCAACAGCATGCTTCTGTTGCGTTAAGAGATGTCACTCGCAAATCAAGGGAAGTAATTCTTCTGCTTTAATCAGCACTGGTGAGTACCTGGAGTACTATGCCCAGTTTGGGGCCCTATAGTTCAATAAGAATGTGAACAGTTTGGAAAGAGCCCAGCATAGAGCAACAACAATGATTAGGTGCCTGGGAAGCAAGATACAGTATATGAGGAAAGGCTGAACGAACTAGGGTTATTTCGTCTGTGAAAGAGAAACCTGAGTGGGGGGGATTTGATAACAGCCTTCAAACACCTGCAGGACAATTACAGACAGGCTGGAAATGGTTTCTCATCCTAGTGCTGTCTCCTACAGCCCCAGAGAGGTGGCCTCGGGAAATTTAAGTTGAAGATCAGGAGGAACTTTTTGACTCTGAGGGTAGTCAAGTATTGGAAGAGGTGGAAACTGTGGAATCCCCATCCTTAAACATTTTCTTGAACAGGCTAGACAGACACAGATGCAGCCTTGCATAGGGGGCAACACGAGATGAGCTTATCAAGTCCCTTCCAGCCCAACCTCCCTATGAATCTTACTTGGCTCAGAGCAGGCTTGGCACCAGAGGCCACCAAGCATTTTCTCCTTGAGGCATCACAACAGCGTTTCGGAATAAAAAAAATATTGGTTTTCTGTCACAAAATGTGGATGTTCAGCAAAACCTTTTTTTCCCCCTCAGGGAAAGCAGGCTATTTTGAGGGAAAAGTGTTTCATCAAAAACCAATGTTCTATTGCACTGGCCAAAAAACATGACTGTGTACCAAAATAAGAGCCCCTTTCTTATGCGATATATGCTCATTTTAAAGTCTAGATCTTACTCTATCCATTAGATACTTAAGTGAATTTGGTTGCCCAAAAATGACCTTATTCCATGCTGGAATCCCTGAAAAATTATTAAAGCCAATAATTCCTCCTGGTTTCTGCTGTTCGTGACTACATCTTAAAATGACTGTTTGCAAAAATAGGCACATTCACATTTCTCAGGGATTTGAACAAGATGGAATAGCAATATAGCTAAGAAGTGGAATACAATCTAGCCCTAAATCTTTTAACTGTATTTGCATGCTTGTGGATTCTTCTGTACATCATTCATCAACAAAATTGTCAGCTAGACTGTCTGCAAATGCTTCTTTAATTAGTACTGATATAAAGAAAATGTGGCTTTTGGGTCACAATTCAGGTTGAGTTTGCAGGGCTGACTCTTACAAGCATCATCAGAAAGTCTAATCACAGCAAACTTGATACACAAGGTGCAGCACAACTAAATATAGAGCTCCATGGTGACATTTTCAGTCACTTTTGTAACTTCAACATTTATTTGGGCCAAAACTCTGCTTCAAGACTCAAATCCACTTAAGGAGGATTTTTTTCAACCAATTATAATTTTTTTACTATCCACCAAGCAAAGGAGGAAGAGAATTTCCAAGCTATGAGTGTGAAACAAAATCACCCAGTTTCAAATACCCTGCACTTTGCTGCTCCCCTATCAAACGAGGACCAAAACCTCCCAGTACAAGCGTCATAGAATCCTGCCTTATAACTTGTGCAACTAAATACACTTTTTAAAAAGAATTATGAATTGACACAGGACATTGTGAAAGGCCTGTGGACTTTTATTCCTTAGGATGTCAGTTCAAATCCAATTTACCCTGGTTGTGACAACAAGTTTGTTGTTAATGACTAAGGGGAGTTTTCTTTGCATATAGGTTAGTTGTGTGTAGGTTAGATATTCAACCTTGACCTCCTTCCTAAAGTGCAGCTAGTTAATAAATACTATATTCCAATAATTTACATGTCTTTAGCATCTCAGCTAGCATTAATGAATTAAACCTCATAATCCTTTTGACAATAAGGAAGAAAAATGTCCCCATCTTTCCAGTGGGGAAACTGAGACACTGAAAGGTTATAAATTGCTTAAACTCACGCATGCAGGCTGTGATGAGATGGAAACAATGCACTCTTCTAATCACAGGATAGTCCAGGGGGGAAAGGCTGGGTTTGCAATTAGAACAGCCGGTTGTTTCCATCTCATTGCAACCTGTGTGCAAGTGTGTAAACAGTTTACAACTTTTCGGTGTCTCAGTTTCCCCACTGGAAGGGCAGGGACACTTTTCTTTCTTATCATCAAAAAAGTTATGAAGTTTAATTCATGAACATTAGTAAAGAGATGTGGAATGAATGGTGCTAGAGCAGTGGTTCCCAACCTTTTTTTTTCATGACCCACCGCTGGGAGCAGAGTGCAGTGGTGGTGGCCTGGGGGCTGGGGAACTCCCAGCACACGGCATGGCTTGTCTTTTCTGTGCGGTGCCACCAGCATTGCCCTCTTGACGCTCATTTGGGTCATGACTCAGGGTTGGGAACCACTGGTGCTAGAGACATGTAAATTATTAGTAGTAAATTATTATTAAGTAGTCTCACTTCAAGAAGAAGGTCAATATTAAAATCCTACGATGAGGTAAACTGGGACTGCTGAAATGCTCCAGCTACTGGCTTAACAACTCTGTGAACAGAGGATGATAGATTCCTGGGGTCTTGTGCTACCACCCTCCACAATGATTAAACCTCACTTTTATAGATGTGACTTCAAACACTCCCTCAAGGATCAAAGGTAAAATACATCTTAGCACATTTCCTCAAGGGCATGAAAAATTACTGTATGAATTAGCCTGACAGACAGAATATCTCAGGGCTAGTGTAGCAAATGTATGGTAAGGATATAAAGTTCTTACCGTAAAGTGTTCTTTGTATTGGATCACTGGAAGAAGCAAACTTATCATTCCACTTAAAAAAAAAAAAAGGCTTTTTTAAAAATAAAAACCACTGTCTGTGACCGGATTAGGGCTTTATAAAATTCCTTTCACACTAGAAAAAAAAACATACAAAAAAGGAGAGAAAAAACAGAAAAGTAAACTGGACCACAGTTTTTATTGGAGTTTGTGCAGTACAAGATTAGTCCTTGCGGCAAATTTGCATCATAGTAACCACTACAAATAGTCTTTAGGAAAATAAGGACAGTCCTAGTGAAGCCGCAGCGTAACAGGAGGCAGAAAGTTGTCCACAGCTCATCAAGGCCAAAATGGAATGATATTGTCAAACTTTCTCCTCTCTCTCTCTCTCCTTCTGGGTATCAAGGTGTGCGTTTGCCTTTGGGGTGGGGAGGAGTCCTATTCTCCACTGCCTCAGCCTCCTTGGAGAGTCTGGTCCTGATTCAGAAAGGTGCTTAGTCACATGCCTCACTTCAAGCAGGAGTCACCCTACAGAGACGACACCACTGATGTGCTAAAATTCCTGACTGCATCAGGGCCTCTAATTCGTAAGCTATTCCAGCTGAACAATGCTACCATAACAATGAGAAATGGCATGCGCTTGCTCAGGCTTCACAAGTGCCTCTACAGAAACAACCACCAGCACATGTACACAGACAGAGGAGAAGTAAACAAGTTTCCACATTCCAGTGGTTTGCCTATCAGCAGAATAAAAGATTTTAAATAGAAAAAAACATGGTCTTGATAGGGCATATTTAATAGCCAAAACTGACTTGCTAAGACAAGGCCTCAGACTTCTCCCTATGCTGTCACGGGAAGTTCCCTTCATCTCTGGGGCCAGGGTTCAATTAGATAGTGTAACACTCCACAGCAGCCACTCCAGCTCAGCAAGGTGGAGAAGGTGGATGGGAATGACCACTGTGGAGTGGAGGTCCCACAGAAGAGCTAAGAGCAAGATGAAAGGAAAAAACAGACCAGAGGAGAAGATGAGCCAAGATCCCAAACCTGCCTCTTTCCTCTCCCCAGCCTTGGGTCACTTGTTCCAGAGGAGAGAAGGAGCAACTGCCTTGCTGGTGACAGAAAACACAGAGGCTAGGTGGTCAGTGGGAGAGACACCTCTCTTGTCCCTCCAGGGCACAACTCATCCAATGTAGATCCGATGGAAGTCATTGGCACCAAAGGCAGCATTGCACTTGGGGCACTTGCGCTGTCGGGTGTCATAGCGTGTTTTCACACACTCAAAGCAGAAGACGTGAAAGCACTTGGTGAGGACGGCATCCTTCTTGCGCATGTTACAGCATGGGCAGGTGAGGCGTGCCTAGAGGAGAGAGATGTGTTAGTGAGACCCTAACTCAGGGGTGAGCAATTATTTCTGCTGCAGGGCTGCTTAATGAGTTTTGGCAAGCTGTTGAGAGCCACAAGGCTAGCTCTGCCCCTTGAAAGGTACCCTGCCACCCCCCACCCCAACTTGGGACCAGAAGGCCTGCCCCTAACCCCCTAACCTTTGCCACCAGAAGTCTCTCCCCTCACCCTGAAAGTACTCCATTTGGAAAAGAGGGTTCCCATCTTGGAACTGGAAAAAAACCCTAATTATATACTAAAAATCAAACACCCACAATACTATACCTTAATTTTTTTTTTAAATTTTGTCCTGCTTTGTGCCTGTTTGTGTCAGGTATATACAGGTGATTGCATAATAGCTCCAAATGAAGTATTACTCTTATATTTTTGGGGCGTATGGGTAGGTGTAGGGAGGTATGAGTTGGTGGGTATGGGGTTTGTGGGGGCTGTGTGTACTTGTGGGGAGTATGTGCGTATGTGGGTAGGTATGGGGTTTGTACGGTGTGTGGGGGGATGGGGCAGGGTGTGGGTGCATGTGTGTGGTGGGGTGTGCACACGTAGCAGAGTGGGACTCCCCCAGCGGTATGCAGGTGTATGGGGGGAGGGGGTGGGTGGGTATGATTGTGTGTGGAGGAGGGTGCTGTTGTAGGGTTTCTAGGGAAGGGTTTGTGGGTAAGATAGAGTGTGCATGGAAACCTCCCATGCATGCCCCCCCATAGCCAGTCAGCACTCACCCCCGCCCCACAACAGCCTGGAGCCTGTGCACTCTGTGGCGCTTCCCCACCACTCCCAGTGCACCACAGCCCCAGCCTGCCCTGCGCGTGCTCCGGACTGACCCCAATGGGAGTGGATCAGCAGAAACCCGCTACAAAGCCCTGGCCCAGCCCACATATGCTCCACACTCACCTGCTCACACTAAACAGTGGCAGCAGCAGCACCAGCTGGGCAGAAACTGTTGCTCAGCACTGGGGAAAAGTGGCCCCTCCCCCTTGCCGCTGCCCGGCGCTCCTTGCTACAGCTGCCTGGAGCCCTTGCTGGGCTGCCCTGTGGTTCCATTGCTGTCAGTGCCACCCCCAGGCTGCCCCATGGGGCAGTGGTGACAGAGCAGAGCAGCCACGGGGCAGCCCAGAATACGTTCCAGGCAGCTGTAGCAGGGAGCGTCGGGCAACAGCAAGGGGGAGGGGCTGCTTTTCCCCTGTGCTGAGCAACAATTTCTGCCTGGTTGCCACTGCTGCCACTCTTTAGCATGAACAGGCATGTCTGGAGTAGATGCAGGACATGCTGGATCAGGGCTGCAATACAGGTCCCCACAGGTATTGCATGGCTGGGGCCAGCAGTGGCAGCAGATGGAAGAAGCTGCCACTGTCTGATCTGCTTAGAAAGGCAGTCCAGCTGTGGAGCTGCCCCAGCCCCACTGTGTGCTCAGGCAGTGGTGGGACACACCACAGCCAGACAGTGCCTATAGAAGGTGGGACCAGTAGACCAGCCACCACCATACAAAGCCCCTCTGTTGGCTGGATCTGGCCTGTGGGCCATATACCATCACACTTGACAGAAGTTTAGGAGGTGTCTCAGGCACTGCCAGCCATGAAAGGTGGGACTTTCCTTCTTTCTAAGGAAAGGCGGTTCCTCCAGTCTTAAGGCCTTCATAGGCTAGTGAAGTCCATTTCTGCATAAACATTAAAACTGAGCAGCCCTTCTGACCAGAAAACTAATAGAGGGAGACAAAACGTTTCCCACCTTATAATCCTTGATCTCCTCCATCAAAATCTCATCACAGTTGGGCACCATATCAGGTTTCTTTGTGGTCTCCAGCTTCCTACGCAACCTGGAAATGTCCTCCTGCAAGAGGATGAGACACCAGAAAATAAGTCACTGAATCTAGATCATCTGTCTACAAAGCTTCGGCTTTGGGGTACATTACATAACTGGAGCAAGGGGCCCCTATTGTGACTGGCGAAAGCCTACTGAGAATTTGTCCCTCTCCTCCTCTTTCAATGCACTGCATAATGGCTTCTCACAAAAACAAAGTGGTTAAATAATACACATAATCAGATATCACCTGTACTGGCATACTTTTGGCTTGCCATAGCCAAGATCTCAAATTGGGACATGTGTGAGGTACTAATTACAGAAGGTGAGGGAAGAGTCAAAAGGCCAAGATGATGTATGTTTGGAGCTGGAGACAAAACAAAGCTGGAAAAAAAAATTTTCACAGCAGAGGTAGTCATCATCACAGAAACCGGACAATTTCAAAGACAGGCAGTGTGACTTTAGAGGCCAGAGAGGGTTTGTGGTACATGGCAGGTACCTGGGCCCGTTTGAAGTTAAACATGTCTTTCTCTTTAGTTACACTGTTCTCCACAATCTCATCTTGGAAGTCATGTAGCTTCTTCTGGGCCAGTTCTAATTGTGCTTTGAGATCATCTGCAAGTTGGGCTGCATCCATTGCCTGTCGGAGGAACGATCAGAGAATTACAGATATTGGAGACATTATGGAAGTTCCTCCATCCCTCCCCATCAATACTTTTCCTTATAGGGTCTTTAGGGTTTGTCTCGAATCTATGATTAAACATTCCAAGCAAAGAAACTCTTACCCCTTCCCTTCAGGGCCCATCCAATAACCGAACATTTCATTCTCAAGGGCTTGAGATTCAGCCTGAAGTTTCCATTCTTTAGTCTGATCCCATTAATCCTAGTTGTGCTTCTGTACACCTCTTGAAAGAACCAATGCATCTCCTTTGTGCTTACACTGTTCAGATACTGTTAACTTCATAACTCTATTGTCCTACTACCTATGGATAGGTAGTGATTATTTTGCAATTTAAACTAAACATAGAACTGTCAGGATCAACCTTTTTACTTTTATGAAAACTAGTAAATTATCTACTTTCCCCCTAAACTTCCAATACCCTGCTAATTTGTTCATCATTTAAAAAGAAGTCACTGAGCCAGTAAATGCTAGCAAAATTCCCTTGACACCATAGGATCTAACATCCAAAAGGGCTGATTACAATGCAGTTTTATGATTCCTATAATTTCTTCATGATTTCTTGAGAAAATAATATTTTTACCTGCCTTCCTGAATAATTGTTTTATTCCTAAATTTTTCTTGACAAGAGTGAAAAACAAGGAGGGCAGATGCAATCACCCAAATAGATCTATCTAATTTCAGTCCTTATTAACAGACCTCTTTGTTTTACTGCCCCTGGATATATTTGTTCAAGCCCTTCTTATTCCCCTGAGCTTGCTTGGCTTCTGTACCATCCTGAACTGTTCTCTGTAATCCTTAACTAACCCTGATTATCTTCTCTTGGCTGCCTCCTTTCTTTCCCCATTTCAATTTTTCTTTTATCCTGTGTGCTCTGATCAGTCCTTCATGAACCTGTATTGATTTGTCTTATTCCTTTCTTTCTTATTCTCGTCTTATTTCTTTCTTTCTTTATCATCAGTCTACTGTGCCTTAATTAGAGCATTATTTGGGATTTCTCAGCTGTCCATCATGCTGATGTGGCTGCAAGGAATCTCAGAACTCACAGGACAGATCAAATGTATACCGTAAGCAGATAAAGAAGTTGCAAGTGCATCGTCTAAGAGCTGTCACTCGCCTTGCGTTTGTTCATTTCAAGGGCCTGTGTTCGGAGGCCCAGCTCTTTCTCTCCAGTGCCAATGTTGCTCTGCAGCAGGTGTTCCTTCTCCTCCAACTTCCGCACAACTTGTAACTGAGCATCCACCTTACAAAGGAAAGAAGTAGTCAGAACTGTGCATGCTGCTGCTATTTTGTTTGTTACTCTTCTCCTTGTTTCCAAATCACTTAGCTCCATAAGTGCACAGTGGAAGCCCCTAAGGGCTGCAGTGAGCAGTCACCGGTATGTATGTGGGCTATGGACTGGAAAGCTTCCTAATTTACAGCTGTTTGAGCTGTGGACTTTTACCAGAGCCTGTGCAGCTGGCTGTACCCACCCCAGACAGGGGCAGCTGGCTATCAGGGAGCTCCCTTATCCTTCACTCTTCCTGCTTAGGCAGGCCACTGCAGGCAGCTACACATCCCAGAAGGTGCATGAATAGGATGTGATATTTTTGAGTGAACATCCCCAAAACCATGTGTCTTGAGATGCACATATGGCATGCCAGGATGCACAATTTTTGAGATCTGTGATAAAATTCATCAGACCCCAATTTCACAATGAAATTAATACTTTGAGAGGGCCTAAGACATTTCATATTCAATGCAGTCTCTCACAGGGTAACTCAATGAAGCATCCAAGAAGCTTACACAATGAGAGAAGAACTCTTTGAAGAAGTCTAGAAAGCAGATAGGCCTGATTTCTGAGAGAACATCCCAATCTCTCCTGCCTTCTGGTTACCTGTGTCTTCAGGGTCAGGACCTGGTCTGCCAGTTCCTCTTTTTCCTCTTTCAGCAGCTTGTGGATCTGGTTTGACTTGATACGTTCTGACATAAGCTTGAAGTTGGCATCATCCTTCTCCCGCAGCTGCTGCATCAGGCGAATGTTCTGCTCCTGCATATCCTCAAAGGCTTGTCCTGTGACGTCCATTTCAGAAAGCAGGGCCTCCTCCTCCTGGGAAAGGGACAGACTTTGTAAATGCAGTCTTTCTTCCCTTCTCAAAAGGGTGGGTTGTTTGTGTTCAAGCACCTAATTATCTTAGGAAATAGAATTTAGTGCAAGTGAAAGACAGAGCAGACTGCTTGAGAACAAACTCTTCCCACCAAACCACAGAAAATGCATATCAAAATCTGCACTCCTTTAAGGGGCAGATGGTAATTTCCACAGATATCCATATCTCACGTCTATGGTACGTCTACTGGAAAAGACAACAAAGGTGAAAATTTAAGCCAACCGTTACATAGACCCTCCGCCAGTAGGCACAAGATAGGGACAACTGACTTATGAAACAGCCACCTGATATGAATATGACCTACAGACATTACTTTACAAATTGACAGCTGACCCATCAACATCTCAGTAGTTTATAATGAACTCCTAAACTATTCAAGTCTCTGGGATTTGTTTAAACTACTTTAAAACTCACCAAGCAGAAAAGGTGGGAGAGATCAAAGATCTGCCCCTACATACTGATGTCCCTTCATCTTGCAAGGGAACAAAGATGGGCACTAAATGATGGCAATCAACTGGACCCATTTTTGTAATCTGGGATTATCTCTATTAACAAAAGCATTTACTATCCATGTTTACTATGGATGTTATACATACTATACTAGTCTAACTTGTCACATCCAATACCAACCTTTTCCCCCAAAACAGCTGCTGAAAATTAGAGTGCACATTCTTTGTGAGAAATATGGTAAGAGCCAGGTTCTTCCCTTACTAGGCAATGCTGAAAGAGTTAAAATCTGCAGCAATCCACAGGAAACAGAACAATGAGTAGTCTCAGCTCCCTAGCTGCTGGTACTAAGTCACTTACTACAAGGAGAGATTTTTTTTTTTATCATTCTCTCTTTCAAAAACAACAAGGTGCCTATTATAATCTGGAGAGTTCAATATGCAAGAAAATATGGCATTTCTAAATTGTATTAGCTGCGCATAAAATCAAATGAATTGTAAATCAAGTCTATTTTTAAGAGAAACCTCCTGCCCCACAGACGGACTTGACCTGCATTACCTCAGCAGCAGCACCATAGGCTCACACCATCTCAGTGTTATGTGAAAGTAATTCTTTCCTCCCACTAGCCTTATTATATTGGGAATATTGTTGTAAGTGGATGGGGGCAAAGGTGGGACATCATTGGTGGCAGCTGCACATATGGGAGGATCTTGATTCTAGACATTTCCTGATAAGTTTGCCTGATAGAGCTGCTCCTACTAAAGGGGCATTTCCACAATCTCTTCTCACCTGCTTGGCCATGGCTAGCTTCTTCTGCAGATATTCAATTTGCTCCTCCACTGCCCGGATCTTGCGTAAGGCATCTTCATCTGCCATTTTTTTGCTCTCTTTTTTCTCCTTGTCCTCCAACTCCCTCACCCGCTGCCGAAGCTCTTCCAGCTACAAAGAGAAAAAGGGATACAAGGAAAGGAATAAAATGGCAATAAAACTCTTAAAGAGCCAACCTTCCCCTCGTGTCTCTGGAACGATAGAGGAAACTAGAGGTGCACCAATACATTGGTCTGATATCAGATTGCTACTGATATAAAGAAATTTGGCTGTATCAGAAATTGGCCCGATGTGGCCAATAAATGTGTGCGCAGAACTGCAGCACAGCATGCAGGCAGCAAGGAGCACAGTTCAGCATCTTGGAGAGCTGCTGCAGCTGGTAAGTGCATTGTGGTGGAAGGGGATGGGGAGAAAAGGGGTGTGAAGGGTGGCAACTGAATCAGTACTGGAAATCAAATCAGTATTGGCCAATATGCCTCCTTAAAATCGGCTATAGGCATTGGCCCCCAAAATCCACTGGTGCACCCCTACAGGAAACGACTTCAAAAGCTGGAAATCCTTTCTATATTGCCAGCAGAGAGTTAGAAGGCACTATGTTATTATATTTATTTGACTCTTAGATAAGCCCCTGCATTTAGCATGATGGGGAAGCCCCTCATCTTAGAATTGTGTACAAGAATGGGGGCTGAGGGGGAAGGAAAAGCAAGCAGCTGCTGCAGCTCAGGCTGCAGCCCCTACCCAGGGTTGGGGCCAAAGCTACAGCTGCTGCCTGCCCTTTCACCCCCTGCCCCCACTGTCCTTGCACCCTGCTATCTCCACCCCCCTCACCCCGCACCAGCCTCTGCTCCCCTACCTGCCGCTCTTTCTTCCCCTTACCTTTGCTCCATGCTGGTAGGCTCCATCCATGCTGCAGCCTGGGGCACTGAGCTTGGCTCCAGCTTAAGCCCATAGCAGCACTACACAACCTGCAGGGCTGCTAAGGGCCTCGGCTGAGCCCCAGGTTAGAACAGGGACAGAGCCTGCTGGCACAGAGCAAAGGTAACGTGGGGGAGCAGAGACTGGGAGGGGGAAGCAGAAGGAAAAAAGGAGGACCTCAAGACTGAGTGGGGAGCAGGCGAGAGACAGAGAGACAGGCACAAGCAGGGGGTAAGCTGCTTGAGCTCCCCACATCACCTGCATCCCCACTGCTTGCCCTCCTGCAATGGTGAGGGCATGCATTGAAGGTGACCCCCCAATAATTAGATTCTATACATAGAAAATATAACAAATTTATAAATTTTCCACGTACAGAATTTCATTATTGGGGGGTCGTTTTAAATTCAGGGTCATCTTGAACTACAGTAAGTACAGGACTTCAGGTACTCTCCTTCAGGAGGAGCTCTAAACCTGAGATCCTGAACATCAAAATCATTAAAAAGTCCAAGATACCTTTTCACAGAGAATGAATATTAACATGGTCTCCACAGTTACATTCCCCTGGTTTAAGTTCCCTCTAAAACGTCATTTGGATATAGTACTCTTCACTTTTAAATCCAAACTGCTGTCTGAGTACTTATTTTAGTTCTACATATCACAAGTGACAGGATGGGGCTTCTCTGAATTCCTTTGGGAGATCATTATTTCCGCTTAATAGATTACTGTATAATAAGGGTTTTCTGATGTTCTAACTTAATTTCCATTTTATTTCTTTCTCTACCATTCTAGACAACCCTGAACAATTCCTCCCTTCCACTTGCTACTCACACCATTTAATTACTTTTATCTAGGCATAAGGCCAATAACATGCACATGACCATGCTGGATACCAATTCACTTAAATACAGGACAAGTTTCCCCCACAGTCCTCCTAAACAGCATGGGGGTAAAAAGCCCTTCACCCTACATTCACGTACAAGGAAATTTCATTATACTAGCCAACAGCCCATCATGAATGATGGAGTGTTTCAGGGAGAGCTGACACGCACCCCACCATGCAGTGTTTGGGGCTGGCCATGTAAACAAACAAGGGGTGGGCAATTATTTTGGGCAGAGGGCTACTTACTGCGTTTTGGTAAGCTGTCAAAAGGCAGCATATGGGTAGTTGCGCCCCTTGGCAGGTGTCCCACCCCACCGTTGCCATCTTGGGGCCAGAAGTCCCATCCCCTAACCTCTGACCTTTGCCACCAGAAGTCCATCCCCTTGCCCCCGGCAGTACTCCTTCCAGCAAGGGGGTGTGCCATCTTGGAACCAGAAAAATACCAAATTATATTTTAAAAAGGAAACATCTACAGCATTCATTAATTTGATTTCAAAAAATATTTTTGTCCTAATTTACATGCGTTTGTGTAGTGTACATATAGGTGACTGGACAATAACTTAAAACGAAGTTTTACTTTTGTATATTGTGGGGGGCAGGTATAGGGTTGTGGGGCACTGTGGGTGTGCGCGCATGTGGGGTGCGGGATCATATGGGTATGTGTGGATATGTGGGGTGTAGGTGTGTACGGGGAGGGTGCCTGGGCTGTGTGAGGGGGTGTAGATGTAGGGGTTAGCGTGCACAGCAGTGTGAGGTGAGTGTGGGTACAAGTGTATGGTGGGCTGTGCGTGTGGGACTCATCCTATGAATATACACACACCTACCCCCACACACTGTGCCCCTGGCTGCATACCCACACCCACCCAGCTAGTCCCTGGCTCCACACCCACACGGTCCACAACCACACCCATCCACTGTGCCTCTGACTACACACCCATGCCCACCCTCCCACTCTGCCCCTGCCTGCACACACGAGACACAAACCCACACACACCCACAACACACCAGGCACACACGCACCCTACCGGAGGCTCCGTGCTCCCCACTCCTGCAATGCAGCCAGGCCATGTGATGCCAACAGTGCTGGCAGGCGGGGAATGCAATTGCTGGGGGTGGGGTGGACTGGGCTGCTCAGTCCTGCTGAGGCTCCTGCTGGGTCCTACTGTCCCTGACTCCTATCAGCTTTGACAGGAGCCGGGGCAAGTCAATTCAGTTTTAAAGCCTAAGGGCTCCCTCTGCCTCTGGGTCCCTGCCTAAAGGGGCAGGGCCCGTGCAGCAAATTGCCGCCTGCTCTCTCCAGGGCGCATGTGCAGTTGACCCCCAGCGTTACAGACAGACAGATGAAAGTACTAAGCCCTTTCTTGTATTAGACTATAATGCTAGATAAAGCAACATGGCTCAGTGATTGAAACCAACTATGAAGGTGATTTCAATGCAGCTAACACTGAGCGTGACTATAAAACATGCAGCCAGTATCAGACAAATGTTCTAAGGAAAAGGTTTCCCCCCGCCCCTTTTTTTTTTATTTTTTATGGAAAATTTTTCATGTCCCAAGTAAAATCAGCCAAATCAATTCCAAATTTGTGTGAATCATTCAAGAATCATATGTGGTCCTGCTACCAGCTAGTATCCTCCACACCTGCCTGGGGCTTCAGATACTTCCAAATCTTTTGGCAGGCATCCTATGTGAAGGCCCAAGCCAGGCTCGGGTTTTGAATGCCCTGAAGTTTTGCTTGCTCTCAGCCATATGGCCACAGGAGCAAGGTAGGGAGGGTTCTTCCAGTTCCATAAAGTTGGTGTGTAGCTGGGATCCTTCCGCTGGAAATCAAAGTGGGAGGCTAACTATCCTTGGTCAGGGTACTACCCCTTGCCATGTTCATGGTTTTCCCCTGCCAGAAGGAAAAGCACCTTTTTTTAAAAAAATTTTAAAAATGTGTTTGTGTTCTAAGCCAAATCAAGTCCAAATCCAGGCATCAGTCCAGAACCATAAGTAGCCCAGCAACTGACAAACATCCTCCACCTCCACCAGGGCCTTCAGCTATTTCCAAAGATGTTTGGCAGGCATCCTACATGTACGCTCAAGCCCAGAGGTTTGGGGTTTGATGTCCCCAAGTTTCACCTGCCCTCAGCCATATGGCCACAGAAGCAAGCTAGGAGGAGCCTCCCATTTCCATAAAGTGGGCTTTAAGCCCCAACACCTTGGCAGGTACTAAACCACGCCAGAAGAACAGTTATCCCCCAGTGGCTTAAAGGAAACTGCCTTCATGGACCCAGATACATGGTGTTTCCCAAAGACACCCACAAGAATAAATTAGTACAGCCAATCTGAATAAGATATATGGTAGTGCATATGAGCACAATCCCCCTCAGTTCCAACTCTTAAAAAAGTCATGGTGAGTCACTACACTGCGTATATTTAGATTTCCTCTTCACTCCCACAGCTGAACTACATTTTTCTTTGTCATTTCCAATGATCCCTGTTTCTTCACCAGCCTTAAACAGCTTGCAAACATCACCAAATGGGGCCCTAAACAATTCCCCAGAATCCTTCTGTTGCCTCTGCTCTCAGGCTGTCACATATTAGTGTGGCCCTACCCTGCATAAGGTAAAGCCAGACCGAGCTGCCCTGCACCTATATGCATATATATATTTGCAGAGTATCCCAGGACTTGCGACTAAAAGAGCTGACTCCAGGCATGAGTGGAGGGCTGATTAGCACATGGATCCTTGGTGAATCTAAAGCATATACATATCCTGAGCAGTGCTGACCTCTGCAGTCAGCATGGCCTGGAATGCAGTTGATTTAGCTGGGGCCCAGCCTAATGAACAATATGGTAAATTAAGAGCTTTTTGGTTTTGGACTAATATCATGCAGTTTATACCACATGTAAGTAGGTACAGAAGTACTTCTTAAACGTCTTTTTATTGAGTACCTGCGCTAAAACCTGCAGGAGTTTAAAAAAGATAACTTGCAACAATTCTGGATGAACTAAGTCTATGGTATTATACAAATGAGAATTTGGGAGAAGTGCTGTTGTGCAATAACTACCCTAAAGCAAAAGCAGAGTTCTCTCAGTCTGAACATGACCTGAGGGAGACAATGAGGTTCTCCTTACACTGGCATATTTACTTCAAAGTCAGGGCTCTCAAATTCACTTCCATGTGCTCAGGGACAGCAGAGTCTGATTGGGAGCAGGGCAGGGGCTGCAAGGGGGAAAAGTTGGGATGGGCTTCCTGACCCCATACTTATTTTCCCTGCTGTAGCAGTTGGGAGACAAATTCAAGACAAACCTCCAATAATTAGATTCCATACCTGGAAAATTATAACAAATCTATAAATTTTTCATATATACAATCTAATTATTGAGTTGTCTTATTTTCAGGCTCCTCTTATATTTGAGTAAATACAGTAGCAACAGATTCCTTTGCCAAAACATTGCCCAGGGAATAACCAATTACAAGGATACTTCAATTGCTCAATGGAGAAGGGCTATGCCAAACCCAGTACACTGTCTGCTCTCCCAGTCTGCTCCAACCTTCATGCTGTCTGACACAGAAAAATGAAGGAGTGGGATCTTTTCCAGCCAGGAAGAGGAAATAAGGCATTTCAAGAGCAGCAGTTAGGTGGCATCAGGCAACAAAGAGAAAAATGACATGGTCACCTCAGCTTTGGCCTTCTTCTCTGCCGCCATGAGCTGAACTTTATCTCTCTGCTCCTTAGGGGCTGAGCGGTACATGTCTAACAGCAGTTTCATCTCCTTCTGGCTCTCCTGAGCCTTCCTGGTAATAGTGAAAGAAAAACACAACTGAGAATTTGGGAGAAGTGCTGTTGTGCAATAATATCTGCCCAAAAGCAAAAGGTAGAGTTCTTTCAGTCTCATCATAGCTTGAGGGAGACTATGAGGCTCTCCTTACACTGGGCACGTGAAGCAATCCATAACAAAGAATGGACACATTGAGGAGGGCCTAAGAGAGTGGTCAAAGCACTTACCATAATAGTAAATTACACACTATCTGTTCCTCAGGTACAGATCAAAGACAAGGAGAAGTACTGCCTTTGCTAATCTGCCCCTGCTAAGCCGTATCATCTCCAGATGCTAGTTACCAACCAGTTATCAGCCTGGCTGCCCTGCAGGGTTCTAAATGCCACCTCTACCTTGAGGTGACTGACTTCGCCTTCAGTGGCTAGGCAGTCATACAATAACAAGTTTTGTTTTTTTGATACAATCACGAATCAGTCATCTGATGAAGCAGAGCTGCCTCTAATTCCAGCAGCTAACACCTTAACTACAGTTTCCAACCACGTTCCCCCAAGACTCCCAGATTAGACCAGATGATAAAAAAAGCAAGTTGGGAGGCAGAACAATCCTTCTTACTTGAGATCAGCCTTCAGCTGCTTGATAATTTCAGCCTCTTTCTTCCTCCCATCCTCATGCTTCCCTTTGTCCTTCTCCTTGGACTCTCTCTCCTTCTCCGACTCCTTCTGTTTTTGCTTCTCCCGCTCTCGTTCCCGCTCCCGTTCCTTTTCCTTTTCCTTCTCCCGCTCCCTCTCCTTCTCTTTCTCCTTCTCTCGCTCTCTCTCCTTCTCTCGCCTCTCCCGCTCCCTCTCCTCTTCATCTCGCTTGGCTTTGGCATCACTAGTGTCCTCAGGAGTTGCCTTCGGTGCAGGTGCTTGAGCAGAGGAATCATCAGGTTCCTGTTTAACCTCTGGTGGTTCCTCTTTTGTGTCTTCAGTGCTGGACTGGGCCTGCAGAAGGGCACTACCAGTACGGGAGCGAGTCTGAGGGCAGGATCCAAAAAGAAATGTAGTAAGTGAGAGAAGTTCTCAGCCAGAACACAATCCTCATGGCCATCCCTGTAGGAATCCCTCTGCCGATTTCCCTCACAAACGTTATTGCCAGTGCTCTTAATAGAGCAGAATGCAGCCACCGAGGACAGTCTACTTGATAGGAGGAGGGAATCCAAGATGAGACTGCTCAATGGAAAACCATGCAGTCTATCCCCTGAAACCTGCTAGCACCAAGGAGAAATTTATGTACGGGACAGACTGCCAGCCTTTGCTCTGCTGTGAACTGGTTTCCCCTCCCTCTCTGCTTTCTCCATTAGGTTCCTGCATCTGCAGCTCTGGTACCTTGCTCAAGTCAGATTGGGCTTCCCTCAGTTTGCGCTTGTACCTCAGCACCTCTCCTTTCAGTTGGTGGTTGTGATTTTGGAGGCTGCTGATGAGATGACGCATTTCCCGATTGATTGGGCCTGCAAGACATGCACAAAGAAACCAGGTTACAAGCCACAACCAGTGCTTCTCTTCTGCCCTTGGCATTTTAATTGCTATTCTTCATAGCATATCTTTCTGGTAATTATGTATACAGAACAGTAACAAAGGAACAGACTTTCCAAAACCACAAACACAATTTTCTTTTGCTGTGCAACACAGTGGAAACTGCACCAGCAGAATAAAAATGTACTAGCTTTATTTGCTACTATATACTCTTACAACATCACTAGCCCTTTGACTCTTAACACAGGGCTGTCCAACTTCAGAGAAGCCAGGAGCCACAGGCCAAACAGGTCACAGGCCCTAAGCCAACTACCATGTGGGCAGTATGTCATGGAGGGCACATAGATTCCCTGGGACCCCCACTATGTGCTGCCGTCCTGCTACACAAACCCTCCACCACTGCCGGTGCTGCTGCAGAAGCCCTACTACTGCTGTCACCGTGTAGACAATCCCCCTACATCACTGCTGCACAAGAAACATGGGCTCCTTCCCTCCTCCCTCCCCAACCATGGAAGCCCCCTGGTTACCACCATGCATTCCCCACGCTCCGCTACTGCATGAGCAGAGCATGCCACCAATTCGAGTCCCCTTGCTGGCACTGCCACATGGGCAAACTCACCAGGCTTCCTGCTGCACTATCCTGTATCAAAGACGTTGGCTGCCACAGCAGCCAAAGCAAAAGCAACAGCAACAGCAACTGAGAGCCCAGGGGCTCCACATTTAGCTGCCTGCAGGCCAGAGACAGCCTGCCAGTTGGACAGTCCTGACTTAACGTAACTATTCAGATTTTTTCTTCCCATTGGCAAACTGAGTTTTGATAAGACTTCTGAGGGGCCACAAGGACAATAAATTGATTACTACATTGGAAATCCCTTCTCTTGCCCATCTCTAGTGAAAGGTAAATAGGTTTCAGTCATGGTACAATTTTCCTAAGCAGTTGGGCTTATCAAAGACCTTTCTCTCAATACAAAAATTTCTAACAGCATGAGAGAGGGTGTACTGGCTCTACAAAATCCCTGTGCTGCCATTAACAAACCAATTCTCAAATGCACTCAGAAATCTTGTCAATAGACCTACCAGTAGCCTAAAAGACAAAGACTAACTTGACACTGTTCTGTCTTAAATCCAAAAGGAGCATTTTTTTCTTTGAAAGTGTGGCATGAACAATGAAGACATCTAGTACCTGCTTGTTCATTGGCAGCGAGAGTCTGTTCGAACTCTATCCTCAGCATCTCATATTCCTTTCGGACCTGTGCCAGAGTATCTTCCAACTGGATCACCTCTGTACGCAGCTTCTTGTGTAGACTGACTTCATCTCGCTGGGGAACAAGAGGAAGATTAGCGCTGTGCCCAGGACTGTCTCACCTCATCAAGTTGCTTTCATTATAAAACAAAACAAGGAGAGTATTAATCCCCTCCTGCAAGGCACCAAGCAACCAAGACTGCAATAGCCATTGCAGTATCCTTGGTGCTCTTCATAGCCAGTCAGATAGCCATGGAAATGGCAGAGCTGATGGATGAGGTAGGTACCAAGCCCTGTGGGGCAGAGTAGAAGACCTCAAAGAGGAAGTGATGGAGGAACAAGGCAATTACCTCAATGAGTTCCACCTGGCGTTGATGTGTACTGCGGGTGCCATGAAGCAGAGTGCGAGCTTCATCCAGGTGAGCCTTCAACTGGAGGCTCTCATTATACAGGACTGAGAACTGGGACTGCATGCAACGGTACTCTGGTGTCTCCTTCACAGCCTCTTCCACTGCCCTCCTTAGCTCTACCTGGTAGATGGTCCCACACGGAAAACAGGAGAAGTGAAGAACAAAGAACCATTAGCTCCTCATCTGACTCCCATTCTGTGAGGTCCGAGTACACCAAATCCCCTCCTTTATTAACTCCCTTGCACTTTTCAGAATTGGCACAAAGTAGGGTAATTTCCTCCTTAACTTTCCCCACTGCAGGAGTCTTATGTGTAAGAGTTCAGTACTAATGAAGAGTACTGAATTAACAACCTGGAGCCTAGAAAGATTGCACAGACAACAGCATGCCAAACTTCCCCTCACCATCCAGCCAGCAAGCTCTGAACTAGACCTGGACCAGCCCTACCCATCTTCAGGTCCACTCCCTTCTTGACCTCCATGTCAACTATGTTATCTATTAAAAAATATTTCCATAACTTGACAGCTGGCAGCCACTGAGCAAAGCAACAGATTTCATAGAGGCAGCAAGTCAGATATTTTGGAAAAAAACAAAATGGTTCTTAAAACTGAATAGCAACAAGGTGAAACAGGTTGAGAGGAGTCAGTTTTTTCTAATTTAGCAGGAGTTTTAAAAGAAGCAAAAGAGAAAAATAAATGTTATACGCAACTCTCTCTCTTTTTATCACTCAGATAATTGGACTGTTCATCACTCAACTCTTCATTAGTTCCCCCAAAACAGAGCTACAAGCTGAGGACACAAGGATATCCCATCTCTGCTGGGTTATAAATTAGTTTTGACTGGTGGTCATTACTGAAACGCTCGTGAATGAAGCCAGGACAGAACAAAAAACAACAAATTAGGTACGTATCCACAATTCTCTTTAATGGCCACAAGGTGTCACTACTACAGCTGTGCAAAGCTTCGATTTGGAGGAGACTACAGGGCTGCAGGCCTGTCGTGGGTTGTTCCCAGGGGTGCATGCACCCAGATCTGCGCATGGGATGACAGCAGGCTGCTGCTGCAGGCTGATTTTTCCCAGCACTTGGGGTGGGCACATCAAGCACTGGGAGCAGCCCAGTGCCCCTAGACCTGAACACAAGATGATAGCAGGCTGTTGCTGAAGGCTGGGGCCGCTGGCAGCACTGGGCTGTTCTTGGTGCTCAGGGCAGGTGCGCCAAGTGCCAGGAAGAGTCAGCTTGGTGCCACCGCCAGACCCAGCCAGAAGCAGCAGCAGCCTGCTATCATCCTGCATACAGATCCAGGTGCACATGGCCCCAGGAAGAGCCAGACACAGCCCCCCATCCCACAGCCCTCCCAGGGCACATGGAGTAGCAAGAGGCAGAGCTCGTCCCCCCTCCCGGCCCTGCACCCATTGACAATTCCTGTTGCAGCTGGCATTGGTCACTCCTGGGGCTCCTACAGCAGGGGCTAGGGTGAGTACGGGCAAGGTGCATTGCATCCCATGCGCCTGAGGCTCCACTTGCTGCTACTCCCCCCAGCCCCTGCTGCAGCCACCCCGGGAGCAGCTAACATCAACTGCCTGCACCACGGCACAGTGCAGCCCAGGAGCTGGGGTGAGTGGGGACAGATAGAGCCCAGGCATGGGGGGGGACAGGCGGAGTCCCAAAAGCAGCACCCCTCCCCATGCTCCTTCCCT
>JAGPOW010003395.1:42622276-42659998 GCA_030014935.1 Caiman crocodilus | reverse complement strand
TTCCCTTCCTCCCTAACCACCTAGCAACGTAGCCTTATCTGTTAGGGCTGTGTGAAGCGGCCAAATCTCCGAATCTGATTTGGCTGAATTGAATTGGGACAGTGATCTGAATCACCAAATAAAATCACTGGCTGTCTGAGTCAGGCAAATCCAAATCTGAATCCAATACCTGTGCTTCACGGAGGCCTAGTCACTACTACACCAGGCATGCCAGTCACAAACACCCCAGGTCCCTATTACCATCTTGAGCTGTTGCATACAAAGTATAACCAAACACATATAGGACATGACAAAGAGACGCAAGAAACAGATTAAAAGAAGGAATTGGAGGGGCTTCCCATAGAACCATTAGAGATTAAGAAGAGCCTTCATCTACTCCCAGCCTGCACAGACATGTTGCTCCTTCTTACCTTCAGTTTCTCATTCTGTGTTGTCACTTCCTCAAGATCCTGGCGCAGCTTCTCCAGCTCACTAAGGCGGTTCCCAGCTAGCTCCTTGTTCTCCTCCAGCTCAGCATTCATCTCTTCAAACTGAGGGAGAAACACAGCAAGTGTTTTCAATGCATTTTAAAAAAGAAAATGAAACCAACATTGCACTTATCTACATCTGAAACACAAAAGATGGTCCTTCCCATTACCATAATACCTAAGCATCCCACAATCTCTTTAAAATACTTACCCTCACCACCTTCTTGTGAGGTAGGCAAGTGCTGATACCTCTATTTTACACATCACAAACTGAGGTGCAACCCAAGGGACTTCCCCTCAAGGTCTCCCAAGAAATCTGTGGCACAGCTATAACTCAGCCCTAAGCTGCAATACTCAACATGGGACCATTGTTCCTGCCTCTTATCTACCTTACCCTTTTCTTCCTCTCCTTTGTTTCAAGCTTTACCTTGCGAGCATTGATGGTAATCGTTCCCCCATAGAGGCTGCTCCCAGCTCCATACACCTTGTAACCTTTTGAATTCACCTGCAAAGAAGACATAGAAGTTGTAGTAAGTGCCCAGTGCTTCAAAACGTGTCCCATCCTTTAAAACATTTGCTCAAAAAGGGGTACAGGCCGTAATTCTGAGCCTGAAATACTTTGCTAAAGTACAAACTCAGTATGCCACAGGAATAGGGTTGCCCCTCTCTCCCTTTCAGCAATGAAGGTGTTACCAAGCTTTACCCAGTTCAGAACAATCCCATCCCCAACCCCACCCAAAGGCCCTGGGTTTACCCGTTCTAGCACATCTGCTAAATGCCGGTTGAGTCGTTGCTCTCTCTTGCGGATCTTGTCAATATCCCACTGCAGGTCATCAATCATTGTCTCCAGCACAGATACCCGGGACTCTGCTGTTTCCACTTTCTCTTGCAGCTTGGAGAACTGTAGCCAAGGGACACAAGACAGCATACATTAGATGAGAAGCAGTGCCTAATTCCAATCTAACATCTTTCCTGGATTGTTCAGCACTAGCTTTAGACTGGTTCCAGTTTTTTTTATTCAGATAAGTTTTTCTATGGTGCTCCTTCCTATGGTATTTGTATTTTGCTCAAGCATCTGTTTGAAAAAGGGACAGGTTTCTTCCCACCCTCGTCCAAAATTTGACAGGAGCTAAATCCTACTACAGGGAAGAAGAGAGCCTGAAGGCAGAATGGAAATTGGAGAAGATCTTGAATCTGGTGGCAAATCTGGCACAGTCAGATGACAGCTGCTTAAATATACTACACACAGGGCCCTGATCTCAGGCTTTGAAATATTTGCAGATGCTTATTATACACACTCAGTGAATGTTTAGCGGATAGAGTGTAAAGGAAGCCAGCTTTTTTAATTGTTAGCGAAGACTGGATTTTCAAGAGGTAGAGTTTTATGGAGGGGGGAAATGGCAGGTAATTCAAACTCACTGAGGTCTAGGATCAACTTGTAATGAGATGCAGTGCCTTTTAAGTCTGTAGCAAAAAAACTATCAGAATAGATGTCTGAACATGGAAAGGATATGAGGGTCAACAGGCAAGCAATTGTTAAGTATATGCTTCTGTCCTTCTTTTCCCCCAAGCAGATCAACACTGGGTTGGGCTGTTGTTATATAACCAGACTAGGCCCAAGACAGCCCCCACCCCACAGCTGTATCAGGGCTGGGCTGGACTGTGGCCACACACCCAGATTGGGTCTAGGCCACAATGCCCTACCCCTCCCGCATGCACCTGGATCTGGGCTGGGGCCCACCTGCCCCACACACCAGATCAAACCTCCACTGCACCCACCTCATCAGACCTATCAGCTGGATCTAGCCCATGGGGCAAGAAGATTGGACACCACTGCTCTAAACAACAAATGGCGTATTTTACTAAGTCACTATTTACTCTTGTCTCAAACATCTCTGTCAGTGACTTAATGTTACTGGATTTCAGAATCATGCAGAAGTACTGCACACAGTGACATTTCTCCATAAACAACTCTTTTCCTCAGAACCTGAATTCTTCAAACCTGTCCTGTTTTCCTTTACAATTCCCCAAAGGAATAACATGCTTAATGCATTCTGCACACTGGTGTAAGTGGAACCATGCATTCCTGTCAGGAATCTAATAAGCTTGACCGCAGAGGTGGCTTCCACTTTCCTGTCTTGTACCTCCTGAGACATGATGTGGTGCTTTTCCTGCAGGAGATCAGCCAATTCCTGCAATCGTCCATTCTCATGTGCAAGGTAGACATTCAGCTCCTGGACTGCTTCTTCCACAAGTGAAGCATCTGAAGAAAGGAAAATAAAAATCATATGAAAAGTTAAATCATGGGAAGACCCTTCAATCTGGCAACTAAAAAACAAAAATAACTGAATAACAGCATAAGAAACCTATATGGGGGCATTTTGGGGAGATGAAGGTAGAGGAGAAGAATGAGAAATCTGATCGATGATAATTGCTTTGTCCTTCGTTGCAACATTCTGAAAAGCATCCTTTCAAATATCCTGTTTGATGCTACTTGAGCACAGTTTGGTAGGGGAGAACTTATGAACAAGTAGGAGTTCATTATTATGAAGAACCAAGTGAAATTTTCTTAAAAGATACATTTCAAACACTCAGGTGAGATTCTCAGACTTTCCTAGAAAGCGAGCCTGAGGGTGAAGTAAGCCCATGGCAAATTTTATGTTGAGATGAAACACACACACACCATAGTTGTTTCTGCAGAATGTGATTTAGTGTAAAATCACCACTCAGGAGACACCACTAAACAAACTGGTCCCACAGTTCAGTTTGGAACTCCTCAGCTTCACTTAGCAGCATGCGTTTAGCAACAGGCCCCACGCCAACTAGTAAGATTCTAAAGGCCCAAGACATATTGTGTAGATGAATGATTGTCTCCAAACTATGAAACTATGAGTAGCCCAAGAACTTCCTGGCTTCTGAATTGTGAATGGGAGGGGCCCAATATCATAAAATGGAAATGACCCAGCCCTTCACATCAGTTAATTTAATCAATGATGAGCTCAACAGCAGTTTGAGACAGTGGCAGATCATTCCAGGGTTATAAGGTTCAATTGAAAAGTAAGTATTTCCAAGTGGACAAACATGTTACATGATGAACCATCACACATCATACCAGGCACTTATCTCATGATTCAAGCCACTGAACAATAACTTAAAGGAAAACATTAATAATAAGGGACAGACTTTCAAAAGATCTCAGCAGTCAGTGGCTAGTATCGTCTTCAATGAGAGTTGATCGGTACCAAGTGCTTCGGACAATCTTGCCATTTCATGTTTGACACGTGTGGGAGTGGGAAATCTTGTCCTAATTAAAAGGCAGAAGCTGCCTCATCCCTGTCTAAGACTGGGATTCTTCAAATTTTCAGTCATACCTCCACTATCTATCTTGTGAGATAGAATATCCATCTTCTCCTGTAGCTTGTCATACATTGTAACAATTTGGGCAACAGCTCGGCGAGAGGATTCCACACGTTCTTGAAGCTGAGACTCCATTTCCTCACTGGTACTACTGGCCAGAGTAGCTAGGAAGGAGAATGCTGGCTCAAGACCCTCCCCTAGAAAGAGAGAGATGTACAGGAAGAGGATGTAAGTCTCATTATGTATGTAACAGCTGACGTAACCACTACCAATCAAAATTCTCCCCAGAGAGCAGAATATCACCACTTTCTTCAAATGAAGTCCATCTTCCCCACTTGTCAATGACAATGTACTAAGCAGCCCAAGTCCTCACCTCGCTCCCTCTCATCCTTGCGCTCCTGATTGCTGTCTGAGTCTGGTTCTGGCTCTGGTACCACCAAAGCTTTCCGTTCAGAGAGCAGGTCTCCAAGACCTTCATCTAAGTCATAGCGCTTAAGAATGATGCGGATATTTTCATCAAACTGGAAAAAGTGAGAAAGGGTGTAAGATACATACTTTACAGTGCTTTGAAACAATGCGGAACACAAGGCCACTTGACAGTTTTGTGCTACACACCTGGCTCCAGTAGCGGTTGACAATCAACAGAGAAGCATCATCAGTGGCCTGCCGCCGCTCCAGCTTTTCAATGTGCTCCCGCAACTCATCCTCAATGGCCTGGCGCTGGTCCAGCATCTCTGCCAGCTTTCGGTTCTTGGATTGCAGTGTCCGGATATCCAGCTCTTCCTGCACAAGGGAGGAAATCACTTCTATGTGGTTCATGCAGCACAGGCACAGTCCACTTCATTGAGTAAAAGATCAAATTGAAGATGACAACACCACAACACAATGTGGAGGGTTGGGGGGGGTGGGGAGGGAAGAAAGAGGCATTTTATGTCCAAACAGGACTAAAGCCAGAAAGTTGAACTCATTAAGGCGGCAAGCAGGGTGCAGGAGAAATACGTACTGTTGAGGAAACACCCCCTAGCTTAATAGTTTCCACAGTGGTCCCTGAGTCTTCAACTGCTGCCTTCTTCTCTGGGGGCCCAGAAGGACCTGGCTCTGCAGCAACCCGTTTGTTGCTGATCCCAGACATGGTGGGTAAAATGTGGAGAGTCCCCCTTCTCCGAGCTACTTCTAAAAAGCAAAGAACAAGTTTAAAAAATACATATGTACATCATCAGTTCTCTTTCAGGAAATTCCAACCTGCAGTAAGGTAGCAATATGGCCAACAAACCACAGGAAATGAAAAATAAACTATATACATAGAAATTTATCTTGTGAAGGATTTGGAAAGTATGAATTTAAATTAAAACATATATATAATATGATGAAATACTAAAATATAGTATTGTTCTTGCAAATTCAGAATATTATCCTTGTAGCCTGATTAATGGCTTAAGTAAAGGCTCACAATGACTTCTGAGTTTTTGGATCAGGCTTGTAAAGAAAATATTATGCATTTGCATGAAGATATGGTTACCTTAGACTCATGTGTGCAAAAAACCTAATAATACTTCCTGAAGTCCTTAAAATCTACTGTTTTGAAGTCTGCTGCTTTTAGATCCAAGAAAAATCTTATGAATGGCTATTATTCTTATTATTTAATTGTAAGCTTTTTGGGATAGGGGCTATATTTCATTCCGTCTTGGAAAGTGTCAAGACTATTACTGAGATTATAATAAAAGCAGTATCATTTCAAATTCTTCTGTGAAACAGCTGCTTCCTCCATATTTATACAATGACTGGTACAATAGATCTTAACCTTGATCAAAACCTACTACAATACAAATATTAAATATCACAAATAATTAATTATACAGTTTTCTCCCTTTTAATTACTGTATTTCATTTTAAACCTTTTCTTTAAGATCAACAGTAATCACGGAATAATAGGGAAGAGGAAAAGAAGGCTCCTTCCAAAAGATTTCTAAATTACATAGACATATGTCTGGGATGTGGCAGAGAACTAATACAGTGGTTTCTCCATCAGGATTCCCATATTCACAGTGTGACAGAAATGGGGACTAAAGAGTTTGGTGAGATACCTCCCTATGTCCTACCTCACCACTACACTGCCATACATCTGTAACTCACCTAAAAGAATTTCTTTGTGATGTGGGGTGAAGTGTACGGGCAGAGCTGTGACGGAAAGTGGTAGGCAGCAGATCTTCTCATGCCTGCCCCTGAAGGGTACATAGAATGACAATGGAAACAAAATATAATACGATATACCTGTTAATTCCCCTGACACAAAAATGCATTTGACATTTTTTCATACATTCTGATATGTGCCTTGAGAAAAGAAATAAAGAATTCTTGCAGCAAACAGACCATACTGAGAGATAACACAGTGCCAATATCATTGTAATCACAGAGGTTCCCTGTACTTCTTACTACCTTTAAATAAAGCATATGCTTGTGTGTGATTTGGGTTGCGTAAACCCAGTGCTGGTGACACACATTGGAGACTGAAATTCTCTTGATGGTGTGAACAGTAGCAGCAGAAATATTCTCACACTGTGCCACCTGGACTGATCACAACCACGGAAAGTAGGGTGAGTAGCACTTTAGAGACTAACTGGTTCAGAGAGGCATGAGCTTCTGTGGGCAACAGCTTACTTCAGCATCCGCTAAGAAAGGGGTGTTTACTCTCTGCCTTCCATCTTTTTGCTTTGCATTGCAAGGGCAAGCAAAATACTTTTATTTACATTCTGAAGAGAACTGGCAAATAAGCCTACAGCCTGCTGCGGGTACAAAGCCCTTGCCAACCCAATTCTTCCTGTCCCCAGTGGAAGTCCTCAGACCCTCACCAGACAAGGCCATAATGGCCACTTTATGCAAAAGCAAGCACAGACCTGATTAGGTCTGAATGAACTGAAAGACAACCTAGCCTAGGGGCAATTCTTATAGTCTCTTCTCCTTTCTCTCTCTCTGTGAAGAATTTTGCCATGTGTGTTTCCAGTACCTTTCAGAGGACCATGCTGCCTACTAATTTGGTACAAAATTTAGGTAACAACAATTAAAAAAACCTGTAAAACTCAGAGCCCCACAGTTTCTAATTGGGGGCGAGGGAACGGGGGTTTGCTGGGTTTCTTAATAGCCAACACTGCAGCTTCTCAAGCTGAGAAAGGCACTTCAAAATGAGACACTGAACTGCCTCATGTGCTCTATGCCATCCTCTAAATATAGCTACCGCAAAGTTACAAACCAGTGACTCCGTGAGGTTTGTTTTTTTAAAAATAATCTATGTTAGAGGTGCACTGATACATCGGTCCAATATCAGATCAGTACCGATATAAAGAAAATTGTGTATACATCGGGCTGATAATCTGGCCAATAAATGCCTGTGTTATGTGGAGCCGCAGTGCAGCATGGAGCAGAGCTGGCAGCACAGAGCACTGCTTCCAGCTAGTAAGTTAGAAGGGGCATGGGGAGGGAAGGGACATGAGAGGGAGGCAGATCAACGGCCCATTGCAGTGAGGGAGGGGACAGGGGCTGCCCAGCCAGGGGGTGGAGTGGGGCGGCTCCCACCACTGCTTGCGGGGGGGCGGCATTTGCCCCTGGATGTTCGCAGCACGGGGTAGGCTGCAACTGTGGGATGGAGCTGGAGCTGGCACTATGCAGGGCTCTTCTTGCCAGAGGCTGGGCTCAGAGAGGGCTTAAGCATTGCTAGGAGCAGACTGCAGCCACCCCAAATTCTGCTGCAGCTTTGTTTCCAGCTCAGCCATTGCTTTTCCCAACTGCTTGGGTGGAGGCAGGGCATTCAGCTGCGACTGCGCTGGCCACTAGGCAGCAGTGCGGGGCTGGGAGTGGAGATGTGAAATCTGGGGTGGCTACAGCCTCCTCCCAGTGCCACCGGATCCTGCTCCAAGCCCAGCAGCAAGAAAAGCCCATGAAGCACCACCTCCACTCTGCAGCTGCAGCCTGCCCCATGTCGTGCAGATCTAGGGTCTCATGCCCCCCGCCTTCCCGGGGTGAAAGCAGTGGCGGGAGCTGCCCCCCCATCACAAGCCACACCTCCATCCTGTCACCCCCCCAGCCCTGGCTGGGCAGAGCCTGCCCCTACCCACTCTCTCACCGCAGGGAGCATTGATTGCAACCCCACCCACCATGCCCCTTCCCTCCTCTCCTCCCCTTCCACCACAACGGACTGACCAGCTGATGGCAGCTGTATGGGAAATTGGACTAGTATCGGCCAATATGCCTCCTTAAATATTGGCTATCAGTATCAGCCCCCAAAATCTCTATTGGTGCACCTCTACCATATGTATGTAAGCATATATGAGGGTACACATAAACATTTACGTGCATATACACATATGTATATCCGCATTCACACATTTTAGTAATATAGGTGCATATAGGGGTGTATACATGCATATGCACATGTACACATGCATCTGTATATACACACAGGAACTTTTGTTTTTAAAAATAGATATATGTATGCATGCACATACATGTGAGCATGTGTAAACACACCTTCTTTTAATCTATAAGTATAGTTGTGGGTATACACATAAATATGTGTATCCTCACATACAATTACATATACATACCCATGCTCTTTTTAATTTATATGCATTTACATATGTATACATACATACATACATACATTGGTGGAAGGGGAGGGAGGAATAGAAGGGGTGTGGTGGGGGCGCAAACCAAAGCCCCCTGCAATGAGGGAGGGAGTGGAGCTGAGACAGGGACAGGAGCTGGGGTTGGGGCAAGGCGGGTGTGGGACAGAGCCATGGCTCATCCAGGAAGGGGGCTCCCGCTGCTTGTCCAGGAGGGCACGGGAGGGCAAGCGTGCCCCTGGATCTGTGAGGAGCAAGCAGGGCCAGGGCTGCACCACTCTGTGCTCATGGCAGGTGGCAGCAGCGCTGGGAGCAGGGGCTTTGGAGAATTTTAGGGTGGCTGCAGTGCTTCCTGTACCCCTGCCCCCGGTGCTGCCTGCCCCGACTGCCGTCTGGTGCAGTCCCGGCCCTGCCGACCCTGCACAGATCTGGGGGCACATGCCCCCCACCCCAATGCCCTCCCCTGGATGAGTGGCGGAAGTAGCAGCAGGAGCCGCCACCACAGCTGCGTCCCACACGCCCCCTGCCCTGGCTGAGCCCAGGCCTCACTCCTCCCTCACCGCCTTGATCTGTCCCTGCCCTGCCCCCGTCCACCACAACAGACTTACCAGGTTCTTCAAGCTGCCAGACCAGTATCAGAAATCAGATGGGTATCGGCCCCAAACATCTCTATCGGTGCATCCCTAGTTTACAGACATTGTTAACAGCGAATATGCATTTATGTATATGTATGTGTACACAATTTATTTATATATATATATATAATGTATACCTATATCTCCATACACACACACACGCGTGTATACATATACATAGGTATTATTTTTAATAATCAATATGCATGTATGCATATACATTCACACACGTATACATACACGTGCATGCGCATATATATGAGTCTATACACATTCTTTTTAATAATCAACGTGCACTGATGCATATGTATGTACGTACACACACCCTGCCCCCGCCCCCGCCCCCTCCCTCCAGGCCTACAACTCGCGGGGGCAGGGGCCCCCGAGGCCAACGCTCCCCCCTCTCCCCCGCGGGGCCGAGCCCCCGGTGCTGCCCTCCCCCCGGGCAGCCGCGCGCAGCGACCACCCGCTGCCACGAACGTCCCCCAGGGCAGACCCGGCCCCTGAGCGCGGAGGGGCTGGGGCTGGGGCTGGGACTCCGGCCCCGGCCCCGGCCCCGGCCAATCCCCCCTGCCACACCCCGAGCTCACCGCCGCCCGGCGCTAGGCCTCCCCTCTGGCCTCCTACCCCTGACCCAGCCGGAAGCGGTCTATGACAGCGGCTCCGCCAATCAGCGGCCCAGTGCGCAGGTCGTCACCTCGAAGGCGGAGCCCTCACTAAATATGGCTGCCGCGCCGCTTTGCTTTCTAGGCGCCTGAAGCCATGGCGCCGTAACGCACCTCGGGGTTGACGCTGGCAGGGAGGGAAAGGGAGGCTGCCGCCCTTCCTCTGCGTGGGCGGAAGTGGCGGCGAGGAAAGGCTTGAGAGGAGGCCCGAGGGCTCCTGCGGCGTGAGCGCCGCGTGCTTGCGGAGCGCCGCCCGTAGGAAGAGCGGGGGCTGGCGGTCCGTTGGTGGCTGCATCGGCGGTGCTGAAGAAAACCCTCCCAAATCAAAGCAGCCGGGTTGCACGGTGCAGCTGTGGGCAGCAGGTGGCACTGGCCGTCTTGCCCCCGGAGCCGGCCCTGCCGCCATGGGCAGCACGGTCCTTGCAGGCGTTGCGTTGCCAGGGGTGAAAACCAGAAGCTGGGCAGCGTTTGCAGTCCACGCAGCTAATGATGGAGGGGGGACGAGGATAGGGAACCAACCTCGAATCGTGCCGTGGCGGCAAGCGGGTCACTTCCCTCGGTTCCCCGCCGCAGGGTGTCATAGTGGTCAGGAGATTGTGTGGCCCAGGCCCAGGCTCAAGGCAGCAGATTCATTCCTGCTGTTAAAAACATAAGGTTTAATATGCAGGAGCTCAAACGCACCCTGGTAATGCCGGAAGGTTTAATACGTATTAGCCTGGGAATTAGGAATATATACAGTCTTGATATGCTTACGGCAGCTAAGCTGGGGGAGAGGATTTGTCATCTAAATCTGAACTAATTGTTCCTTAAAATCTGCTCTCACTGGCCTCTTGATTACTCCAAGTCGCAGTGCCCGTACCACGCCTAGTCACGTGTGCAGTGCCATGCTCCCGAGTGTATTATGCAGGGCCCGGAAGAATGAGTACCAAACTATTTTAAAAAATACCCTGCGTAGCCATAAAATGACACCACCTTTGTCAAAGCCCTGTATTTCAGTCTGTGATCTCCGACGACAGCAATTCCAAAGTTTGATTATGATCTATGAAAAAATATTTCCTTTTGTGTGTTGTAAAGTGCCTTACTCTTCAGTTAATTGAAAACTAAACTTATTTCCACACTGTGGATCACATAAGACTGGAGGGCTGGTCACTTTTTTGCTGTACTTTTCATAGCCTTAAATATTTCAGCGATTCCTTTATTGCATCTCCTTTCCAAACTAAACAATTCTAGTTTTTTGTAGTCTCTCTGCTCATGTGAAAATCCCATGGAGTGTTGCCCATTTTTTAATCCTTTTAGCTCTGCCTTTCTTTCAAAGCAACAAACCCAGCATACCCGGGAAGAGCGCTTGTGTTCAGTGTCATTAGAATACAATCTGGTTTGCAGTCTGATGACAGACAGGCTTTATAATTGCTATTTTATAGTGGGCAGATCTCATAAAGATCACATTAAGCTTTCATACCCTTAAAGTGTAGAGGATCCGTTTAAGATTTAGAGTAAGCTAAAATGAGCCCCCAGTTTGTACCGTCTGTACCTTTAGTGCCTGACAAAAACGTACACATAGGAAAGCTGTACACAAGAAAGATTTCGGTACAGACAGTTTTGAAAACAGATAATTGATGAAAAGGCTGAGCTCATCATAAATCAAGACAAAGAGTCTGATGCTGACACAAAATCAGGATTTGAACGATGTGTCTTCATTTAGGTACTGTTTCAACATAGCATTTAGGTACATACTTAATAAGCAAGAGGTGAGCATTTTCTGGGACGATATTTTTATTGGACCAACTGCATGGCTGAAATAAAGTTCGACAAGCTGTTGAATGCATTTAAGTCCTGTTTATAGCATAATATTTATGCGTATGCCTAATGTTTAGGAATGTAAGGTATACAATGTGAAGTAGCTTCTGGGTCTTCGAGCCCTGTCCTTTACTATGGTAGACAACTACATCAGATAATCTCATTTATATATTCATCAAGCTCCATCTTAAAAGCTATTATATTTCTTGCCCCTCCTATGCCAATTAGAAGGCTATTCCAGAACTTCATTCCTCTTATGATGAGAAATAGTTCTCAGATGCACATTGCTGTATCAGAGATACTACATTATGGTGCTTTTGCAGTTAAACACACCATAAAATGAAGATCATACTGTAATTTACAGAGCCCCCTCCTCCGAAAATCCATTGTGTAAAAAATCAAAAAATGAATGGCAAATACTTTACAAGTAGGAACTAGGTCAAGATTCACTTTTCATTAAAACACTGCAAGATTTCTGCATTTCTAAATGTTGTGCCAACTGTGCAGCCACAGAAACTGGCACAAGAAGCAAAGTGGGGGGGTGTCCCACTTTTATATATAACATCATAGGAGTTAGGGTCACAAGCCAATGCCAAAGGGAGGAGAAGGTAAATAAACATTAACACTGTAGTACATACACTCAGCACCTTAATTCCCCACCCCCATGCACACACCACTGGAGGTGTCCCCAAACCAGCCTTTAATCCCCAGAGTGCTCAACCAGCCAGCTGCAATTGTTCTCAAGTCTGAGGCCAGCTCCTTCAGTCCACAGCCGTGGCTAACCGAGCCAGTGAGAGCTACAGTCCCACTATGCATCCCCAGCGTCCAGCAAACAAGGATAGCCCTCTCACAGCTCTCTGCTTCTCTTCTGGCCACCCCTTGCTTCCTCTTCCTTTTCACTTTGTCCTCCAGCCCCTGGGAAGTTTCTGTGAATGTGGCTAAAGTCCACATTCACAGTCAACACAGCTCTGCAGAGTGTTCCCTGGCCCCACCTGCTGTTACAGACATACATTCACATTACAAAATTTTGGAGCCAGAGCATTTCTTGTTAAATGGAAATTTGGATCAGTTAAAGATGCTGGTGATTTTACTGAAAAGACATAGCAAGGTTGATAATATGTATTTGCCATATTATCAGTATGGTACAGTTCCTGTATTAGTTTAAAATGAAAAGTGTTGGGACACTGTAATCTCCTCTTTAAAAGTGATCATGGTTGTGGTTGTAGCCCTGATGGCAAGAAACAAGGAAATGCAAGATGCAAGGATTTTTTGGTTATATTTTTATTGAACCAATGGTATAGTTGGACTAGAGGTTAGACAAGGTTTCGGGAACAAAGAAAGGCATTTTGTGCTTGAAAGTTTGTCTAGCATCTCTCCCAAATACATATTTGGGTCAATAAAAGATATTACCAGAAAAAAAAGCCTTGTGTCTTGACAGTCTTAAAAGAAGATGGTTAAATACGTTATCTTAACACAATGGTAAAGGTGTGTCTTTCATGAACTAGGCTGATTTGGACAAGACTAGCTGCAGAGGCACTATAGTATGAACTTCAGTGGATCACAAGAGATCATGTAGTCTAAACCCCTGTGCGTAGGCAAAATCAGATTTACCAAGATTGCCCTGATGTTTACTTAGCCTCTTCTTCAAATCATTCAATGAAGAAGACTCCAGAATATCCACTGATCTAACACAATGATGCTCAGCCTTGTTGTCCGGTGGGCTAGATGTACAGTGCCTTGTCTCTCCACAGGCTGGCTCTCACTAGTAGTCCTGATCCGGCACCCAGAGGGGGTTGCAGTGGGGCCCCACCTGGCTCATAGAAGGGAGCAGGGGGCAGCCTGACGCTGATCCAACCATGCAGGGAAGGAGATTTGGCCCTAACACAACCCAGCTCCATGGGGGAAGGGACATGACCAGCCCTGACCCAACTGCACGGTGGGGCTGCCCTCAAGTTTCAGTTCTGGACATGGTCTTACTGGACCCCACTGAACCCTGTGGGTTGTTAGACCCCTTTGGCATCCTGCTTCAAAATAGATGATTCATGGAACACCCTAAGCCTTATGGGCTAGATAACTCCAAAACCACCCCTTTACCACACCCCTTGCAGATGTATCCAAGCCTTGCAGATGGCATTCACCCGTTGTCCCTCCAAGGCCTTAATTTAGCTTGGTCTTTGGTCCTCACTGGGCTTTCCACAGCCCTGTCTGGGCTCTCTGCAGTCTGTCTCTGGCACTGGGGTCTGCTCACCCTGTTATCACCGCGTCCTTCTCTGGCACTGGGGTCCCTACACCATTGTGGGCCCCCAATGAGGCCTCCTCCTTCCCCAGTAGCCTCAGCCCATTCCACCGGTCAAACAGCAAGTAAAATCTGAGCCCCTGGACTATAACATAGTGTAAGCGGTTCAGGGTGTACTCTGTCCCTGAAAAACATCAGCATTCTCCCAGCACTAAATACCTTGTAAGCCAGGGTCTCTGGTGAACACCTGGAGCCCCTTAATCCTACCCGGAGTAGCACAGGCAGCCAAGCCTCTCTGCTGGGCTTCTTTGGGAGCTCCTTCCTCCGTGGCTGCTGACGGAAAACTGACCCCCTAGTTCCAGCCCTGGGGGTCATATATGCCCAGGGCCCTGCCTCTTCCAGTCAGCTGACCAGGCACAGGTGCAGGCTAATTTGCTCGTTAGCCTGTTGCCATGGTAACCTGCATCCGTGTGCTTCTGTCTGGCCCTTTCCTCAGGCAGTTTCTGCTCTTGGAGGGGCAGGCAGCTTAGTGCCCTGCAACACTACCCTGATCTCCAGGTGTGGTGGGGGCTGCAGGCTGAGCCACGTTGTCCCTTTGGCTCCCTAGGTGTGACTGTTGGCTCAGCTTTTAGGGTCTGGGCTTATACCCTGGCTGCCCAGCTCTCATCCAATCCAGTGGCCCCCTTGTGGTCACGTGACCACCTAATTGGGCTAACCCCACCTACCAGCTGTTCCACACCCTGCTCAATCCCCTTAAAGTGGCAGGCACCAAAGGTGCTCTGCCACAGATAGTTCCCATTTTGTTTCTGTAGTTGATTTCCCCTAAGAACAGCACTTTGCATTTATCTGTAATTAATTCCATTTTCTTGATTGCAGACCATTTTACCATGGCCATTTTCAATTCTGATTCTGTGCATCAGCCTGAGTATTTGCAACCCCTTCCTACTTGGTGTTCATCATCACCTATTAGGCAGTAAAAAGACCCTTAAGAACATGAGTTAATTCTTCTAATAATCAATGCTAGAATTAAGCGTTGTAGCTGACTGCAGGCAAATTCAAAATCATGCTAATTAGCTTTGTAGGCAGAAAACCAATTGTAACATTTTCACTGTTAATGGCATAAGACTGTTGCAACTAGTAAACACGTGTTCAAGTGCCGTTATGCAAGTTAAGTGAAGAATAAGGGTTTTAAAAGAAGCTCTGCTGAGCCAGCAAGAGGACAGATTGCCTGGAGACGGGTGAGTTCTGCTTCTGATGCTGCTGTAAGTAAACCTATCACTTACTAGTCATATTTTTGGGGGAAATTATGCTGTATTATGTTATGCAATGGATCAACCTCAGAATTAACAAAGATTCTTTCAGTTCCAGAGTCAGTTCATCAAACCTTACTCAGGAAAGGCAAATATTTTCAACAGATCTTGTAAGCATATTTACAATTCAGTCATGCAAGTTGTTAAGGGAAATATTACACACAAGTATGCCCAACATAGACTTTTAAGGAGAAAACTAGGTATATGATAAACAATGTCTATACCCTTGTTTGAGTCTTTCTAGTGAGTACATTCATACTGACCCCGTGTCTTTGTTTCCTTGAGGTTACTGATCAACATAAAGGTTTTTCAGTTTGCTACCCATACTACAAGACCTGGTCTGTTAGCTTAAACATCAGTAACTCATTAATTCAATGCTAGAGTTCTTGATTTCAACTTTGCAGTGAAAGCATCATGACAAGAGAAGGACCGCAAGAGAACTGCTTTTAAAACTTGGGACCAGTTTCCTTAGCCAAGGAAAATTTGGCTTTGGAATTACTATAATTGGAAAGACTCACTGAGCCTAATTCAACTCCAGGTGAATGGACTTAGGTACCTAACTGTAATTTTATTCCACCCTGCTCCAAGTCCTTGAAAAGTTGTTAATACACATGGTAGGTGGGTCCTCTTTCTCTCTGCTTTTTTTGGTGACTCGGTCTTAAGGCAAGATGATGGTATGTTACAAAACTGGATGCATCAGTACATTTTCATGTCATAGAATCCTCTCCATTTTCTCTATTAGGAAGTGCTTTTAAGCAGGACAGCCCTTTTTCCATTGTAGTCCATGTATATGAAGAAAGATGCATTGCTCAAATAATGCCAGGGGCCCTGCAGGCCAGACAAGCGGGGCAGGGCTGGTGCATGGGTTCAACCAGATCCCATGCACCAGAATCAGGCGTGCACACCTGGATTGGGTCCAGCATGGCTCCGGCTAGCCCCCTGCATGCTAGGATTGGTCCTTGAGGCCCTGTGCCACATCTTCTTGTCTCTGCACGAGAGAATCAGGGCCCTAAGGCCCTGTCCTGTCTCCACCCGGCCCCATGTGCTGGGATAGAGTTCTGGGGCCCCACACTGCCTCCATCTGGCTCCAAGGACTGGGGCCTCCCCAGGTTCCCATGCTTCCTCCACCTGGCTCCACATGCCAGGATCAGAGCCCTGGATCCCAGCACCACATCCATCCTGTAACATAAATGAGGCTATCTGTGCTTTAATATAATTAATTAGCCATTTTGTGCATCTCTAGGGACAGAAATTTGTGGCCTATTTGTAATCCCTGTCAGTGAGCAAGCTGCAAGAGGATGTGAGTTTATAACTCAGACTTTGACGGACATTACAGGAAACAGTCTGAGACGGCATGGTGCAGGTAGAGCATAAATGAGTGAGGTGATTGGATAGTTGTACAGTACAGTGAGTGAACACAAAGGTTGCCAGGAAACTATACATAAATTCATAGAACATAAACTGAATTGTAAAGTGTGATTGACTCATTCAAAGGTGATCCGGTCACTCTTATAACCACAGCAACCCACCCTCAATAGAATATAAAAAGCTTCTGAAGCAAGTTGGGATCATCAGAAATTAGCCTCACGGCGCTCATTTAACATCTGTTGAAGCCTTCTCCAGGATATCCCAGATGCCTGGCCAACAGACTAAACTCTTCCTATCCTACTTGCGGCTGAACTAGCGTGGTATGTGACACTGTTTACTGGGCAAGTTTGTAGTTTGTTAATAAAAGGAAGCCAATTATTGGAATGGTTCATTGGTCTTATACACCACTCCACCCACCCATCCCAAAGTTATTCCTGCTATCCCTAACAATCCAGCCTTGCATACTGGGTATGGACCCTGTGCTATCCTGGAAGCCAGATCTAGTATGCAGGGCTACAGCCCACAGTTGTCCCCTCGGCTCCCTGTGAGGGGTCCCTCCCAGGCAGATGCTCTGTTTCTAAATTCTACAAATCACTGACAAAGCAGAGAAGTGGGAAAAGCACAACTGAGTGTTTTCACTATATTGCACTGCAAGAGGTGCACACCAGAAAGATGAAAAGCTGCAGACAACACTTTGAATACTGAGCTCAGTTCTGGTCCCTACACCTCAGAAAGGATACAGAAGAACTAGAGAAGGTACATAGAAGGGTAATAGGGATGATTAGTGGTATAGAAGCGCTTCCATATAAGGAAAGAATAAAGAGCCTAGGCCTATTCAGTTTAGAAAAGAGACTCTTAAGTGGGGAGGGCTTGGTATAGGTTTACAAAATATTAAGTGGCTAAGAGACAGTAAACAGAGATTTATTATTTACTATCTCACAATACAAAAACTAGGGGTCATAAAAATTGAAACTAGTAGGTAGTAAGTTTAAAACCAACAAAACTTTTTTTTTCAGGAAGTGTATAACTAAAGTGTGGAAATCATTGCCACCAGAAGTTGCAAAAGCTTGTAGAAGGTGACAGTTTAGCCAGATTCGAGAAGGGCTTGGCCCACATTCTTGTGGTTTTGGTTGATGATCTTCACCAAGAGATCAACAGGAAAAACCATCTTGCTGTTACTAGATTTTTCCACAGCCTTTGATACATTTAACCATAAGGTGCTAATAAAGTGTATATATGATCTGGTGGGTATTTGTGGGATCACTCTAAGTTGGTTCAGCAACTCTAAGTCCCAGAGGGCAGTGATGGGCAAGTACTGTGTTGCACTTAGAAACCACATTTTTAAGCTTGAAGAATTGACACAACACTCAGTTGATGAATAGCAGAAAGGCTTGCTTTAATAATTACCAACCAGCTACAAAACTAAATGACAGAAAAAGACTCTTTCCCAATATAAAATAAGCTATTAGTCCTTGTATTATCTTAGCTGCAAAGAGAACTTTATCCAATGCAGGTAGGCAGCAGTTCTTGTACAGCCTCACAGCGTGGATCCTTCACTTGTGGCTGCATATGCAACTTGCTGGCAGTTCTGCCCTGATTTTTATATTGTTTTAATCGCATAGCTTTAAAGCATTCCTTCTTGATAGTTGGTTAATCCAAGTCCGAACAAAGCAGGCAAGGACAGAATTAACACATTCCAATTGTATCCTGTTTGTGTTTGTGACGTTTGTAAGGTTTCGATCAGTTTGGAATCAAATAGGATGGGTATGATGGAATGAGATACCTTTAGGAAGTTGATGACAGAATACTATTTTTCTGTAGTTATTTTAACAATGAAACCTAATAAATAGCTGCACCAGATGGCTTATAGAGATAGTGAAGATCAGAGGTCATTGGATACAATAGGTGGGACTTTCAGGAGAATACACACTGGTTTAGCATAATAAATTGACTGACTATTTTGAGAAATATGCCTTAATTAGTAAATGCTTATGTGAGGCAGTGAGGATCAGACAATAAGTGTGTGGTGGGTTAGATGCAATCACATAGACTGATGTAAGCATACAACTTTTGATAAATATTGGATGGTTGCTTTGGGAACTAGGTCTTAATCAAAGGGGGAATGTGTTAACTGGGATATATTTGTAGTCATGCTTTCAATGCAGCTTGGCTTTTCTTGTCTCTTACAGTCTTTGCTTTGAAGTGGCTCTCAGTTCTTTCGTTCCCTTTAGTGACGCTTAGCTCAATTGCAACGCTGATGTAGTTTGTAGGTTTCTCCTCAGGACACGCTTTCTGGCTTGCTCTCTGAGTCTTGTTACATTTATGTAATGAGTGTGTTAGGTCTCTGCCACCACTTTTAAACACCACTTATCTTTTAGGTGCAGGTGTGGAAGAAGGTTGAAGACTGTTGTTATGACTCTCTGGCATGATCTGGTATTGGGAACCTCAAGGCTCCATTCTCTTATGCCTAATGGGTTGCAAGCCACTGGTGGAGTTTTATTTTCTTTACGGCAGGCTTGTTACTACAACCCAGTCTTGCCCCAGCCACTGTCTTGCATTCTTGTGCAAGAGGCACAGTCCAAGCTTTCACAGTTTTCATATGCAGCACTCTGCATCCCCATAGGACCTTTCCTAAAGGGTCCCCAGGGCTCCATCTTACCACCTTTCCTATTCAATATGTATATGAGGCCATTAGGTGAAACTGTGGGGGGGTTGGCGTGTGATGCTGACAAAGGCCAGATCTGTCTCCTTCTCATCTGACACAGGCTCCGTAGTCTTAATCCTTTCCTAATGCCTGGCTTCAGATATGGCAGGAATCTAGGACTGTAGGTGAAGCTAATTAAAACTGAATACAGGCTAGACAAAGGTGATGGTGGTGGGCAGACGTGGGAGGGATTAGGACATGGATCACTGGGATTCAACTGAACATATTGTGTCTACTGAGCATACTGAATGTCAAATGAACAATTCAGGTACAGAAGAAAAAAAAGGGAGACTGATAGTCCTGGGATAACAAAATCTGCTAGATAGAGAGATTAATTGTTATGATTCTGGGAGATTCAAATCTCTATGAAAAAGAGAGTTGTAATGATAGTATAAACTTTGGTCTAAGACCCAACATTATCTAACTTATACCGGGGGCAGAGAACAGAGACACATATAAAGAGAGACATAGAGCAAGGCAGTAATTTATGCATGTATATGATTGTTATAAGTTAAAGAGACTAAAATATACAGAAGTGTCCAGTATTCTATTAAGTGCACGCATTGCAAATGTTACACGGTAGAAGAGTGGCTGAGTAGCAGTCTGAGACAAAGAGGGATTGTATTTGGCTGTCTGGATTGGTCTCCAGGGGCAATACAGTTGAAATGCTGGCCAGAGCAATATAAAATACCACTCAGGTTCCCAGAAGCACAGGGCAGAGTGGGAGTCATGCAAAAGGGCTGGAAGACACAGGAGTGTGAGAATGTCAGCGGAGGACTGTGGATTCCAGGCCTGTAACTCTAAGCTACAGTTCAGCCAAAATGCAATTGAATATAGCTCAGACTATGTTCACCATAGGAAATGAGAACTGGAATTCTTTTATGTGGATGACTCTTCGGTGTGAGCAGGTAAGAGCACGCCCCAACACGTGGCTTCCATGCGATGCAAACATACCCCAAAGCTGGGAGAGAGACTCCTTAGGAAAAGGTGGGGAAATTCAGGGATTGTGAGATAATTATTAACCTGACACTGCAACTGGGAATTACCTAGGGGCAGGAGCATGCTTTTGAGAAATGGTACCTCATCCGGACATATCTCGTCTGGCAATCAACTGCTAACAAAGACAAAGTTAATGAGAATGACACACCTACATTGCTACAGGAAATGTTCTACCTATGTTTCTGCTGGGAAGAACAGCTATTTCAACCATGGTGCGCTCCTGCTTGATGCAACTTTAACAGGAAAAAACTACCCCTCTTGGTGAGAGAGAGGAACTGTTAGGTGGATTCAAAGAATGTAGTTGGCAAATTCCTACAAAGTTGAGAGAAATGCTCAGTTTTGCTGGGAAGCAGTCCTGACCCAAGGTGGGAATATAATGGAGAAGACTTATCCAGTCAGAACCTGACAAGTGTTCTGGCAAAGGGAAGAAAAGACTGCATGGTATACAGGCGGCATTGCCTGGAAGACTGGTCACAGTACGAAATCTGAAGACCTGCCGCTCCATCTAGTTACTAGATGATAAACTGGAAAAAATATAGGTCCTTCTTCCCTCTGCTGATCACCAAAAGTATGACAGGACTAGACTGGGCCACGGTTGTTTCTCTTGGGAAGCATCCCCCATAAAGTAGTTGAGGAAAGCCCAATACCAAACTGAGTGAGGTACCCAAATTCAACTGGGAGGAAAAGCTTCCTTTATTGATGAGGCCAAATCTCCGACAGTAGAATAGAAAATCATGCTGTTAGCAGAAGGAGTGATGTTAGACATGTCCTGTTTTGAGACAAGATAAAATACTGAGGAAGAAAATATGTCTGCTAGTAGCATGCCCATCAGAATGCAAGTGCTAGATGATGCTGTGTACATGGTGGTCCTAAACTTGGGCACAAGACTGGTCCTCTGAGTGGAAGAATTGCTGGGCGTAGGGTCTGACTCTAGGGAAAGTGCAGTCATCATAACCAGCTGCTTCTCTTGTATGTTTGCTACACAAAACTGGCTTCCAAAACACGCATGCCACACCTACCCAGAGTCTAAAATAACCTAGCAGTGCACATTCACCTGAGATCTGTGTTTTGAATATATATGTGAATAATTCATCATCTTACTGGACATGACTGAATAATTAATAGAGAATCTACTACAAAGTACCTAGCACAGTTAGAGAGCTCCAGCATTGATGCGTGGGACCAGGTCTTTCTAGTCACGAAGGTGAGCAATTTCACCATCCACGAACTGGAAGCAATAGTACAATTAGGGGTGGACAAGCAGGGCATCAACCCCAAGTGCCAGTTTAGAGGGGACAGCCACGGTGGCCTCCACATCATGGTGGCAGTAGTCCATGTGCCAAGAGACTGCATTGTGGTAGCAGCAACCTGTGTACAAGGAGCCTCCAGAGTCAAGTTAGACTCTGACACTCCTTTTAAATTACTGTGTTTCAGAACAAAGTCAAGTGACAACTAATCAAATACACTGCCTTTCAAGACGTTGGATACTTAGCTTCATCTCCATTATAAATTGGACTTGACTCAAACTGTATCACTCCCCCGTGTTTGGGAGGCATCAGTCAACATAGGGTGGTCATTGGTCCTGTTTTATACCAAACCATCCTGTTTTCAAACCCTTGTCCTCTGTCCATTTCTGAATGAGGAATGGACTGCAAAAAGTCCTGGGTTTTTTTCAGTTCATTGGTAGAAATACACGTTAAGCATTTGTCCTTGTGATTCTGTTGGCTGTGCCTAGAGGTAGGGTGGTGCACAGTGAGGGGGAGCAGGGTTCCCAGCCAGCCACGGAGAGAGACAGAGGATCTCGGGGGTTAGTCACTCTGCACCTGTGCGAAGAGCCATGCCTGCAGTACACATGCAGGCACAGCAAGAGCCAGGGTGCTGCCTGCATATGCTCCCTGACCGTGGCTGGGTGGGTGTGTGTGTGGGTGAGCTCAGGGCCCGGGGGCAGCTGAGTTGCCAGGGTCAGGCAGTTGGTTTGCACGCCCCCCTCCCATGCTGCACAAGGTAATGGCTTTGAAAGCAGGCAGGTGGAGCACCGCGTTTGTATCTGCTGGAATGCCAGTGGGACTGGGAGGAGGCTCTTGTCATCGTCTTCATGCCCACAGAGCAGCCTGGTGAGCCCCTGCGCTGTCCTGCTCCATCGGGGTGCAGAGCTGTGGGCAGAGGGGACTTCTGGGCTCTTGGGTGGCTATGCCAGCTGGGGAAGGAAGGGAAGGTCCTGCCAGACAACTGGCTGCACTGGCTGCACTGCCACAAGCATCCAATGCCCACTGACCTCACTCGGCCCAGCTCTGACCAGGTTGTGGCCAGGGAGGATTCCTGGTGGTCCACGGCCACTGTCTGTGTTGAATGCTGATGGGGGGAGATGAGGTCCCTGTGCAGTGTACGTCCCTGGCTCCCAAGCATGGAGCTGGGCTACAGTGAGACGATCCCAGTCGGGGGAAAGAGTGCTTGAGCTCCACACCTGTTATGCCACGCTCTCTAGAGGCTGGAGTGTCTGGAGGGGATGGCAGAGCTGTGGGATATGTGAAACCATGCTGCACGGGGCACAAAGCAAGTCTCCCTGCTGGCTGAACTGCAAACTCGCTGCTGATCCTAGCACTTACCCTCCCTGCTTTCACAGAGCACCATGCATTCATCAGCATGGCATCATGGACCAGATTGCTACTGTCATTCAATGTCATCATAAGTGCAAAATCAAAGACAACTAATATTTTATTATTACAGTCAGCAGTAAGCCAAGGCTGGTCCCATTTTCCTGGGCTTTTTGTGGTGGCCCCACTTCTCACACTGCTGATTGGCCAAGGGACCCAGTGGTGGCCTCAGCCCGCCCTGCTGATTGGCTGAGGTGGCAGTCCCACCCCTCATCACTGATTGGCTGAGGTGGCCAGTGGCCCTGCTCCCAGCAAGGGGATGTCCTGTATTCTTGGGGGGGTGTCATTGGCCAGCCTAGTAAACGATCTGTTTTATTTTCCTAGGAATATATATTAATGGAATTTTTTTAGATGACAGTCTATACCCAACTCTAAATTGTTGCTCCCAAAACTGTGTGCTTGGCCTCTACATCTCCTTAAATAATCATTTGCCTCGGTGGAGCAAGATTGTACCAGTTGCTTGAGCTGGGACCACACAAGGCACAATTTCTCATGGAGTCTGTCCCCAAGTGGCTCATATTCGCATCTCTCAGGTATCCTCAGACATTAGCACAAGCACAGCACTGCAGGAAGGCAATGCGCTCCATAGGGACATTGATGTACTCAGAAAGCAATTTATGCCAAGTATCTAATTTTGTTGTTTAAATAAAAGAGCCTATTTATATTGATCATCTGGGTCCACCTTCAGAATCTGAGATGTATTCATCAAATTCAACGCAAAATGTTTTAGGGTCTCAAAACTCAAGCCATACTGTTTTACATACCTTATTCTTTCGTACATAAAAGAATATGAAGCCACTTGAAGCATTACAGAGATATGCAGAATACTTTGCTCATTTATTTTATGTGCCTGATTTGGAAGTTATCTGGGTGAAGATGCTAATATGACAGAATCATTCATTTACCAGCCTTGTCAAGTATGGAAGCAACACTTAGCTTCTTGTTAACACAATTCCCACTAGGGAGTCTCCCACTAAGGGACTAAGTGCTAACAATATGAAGAAAATTGTGTTGATTTCATATGTGAATAAAATGTACATATGCATACATTTATTGAATTGATTCTTCATAGATGCTACACATAAGCAGACAGAGTTTTGCCAGAGACTTTAATTGATTTCCCTTTCTCATGCCTCTGACACTGATTGCAATCCTGAAAAGATATTTGAACTATACTGAGAACTGTGAACTTTATGTGGATACTGAAGTAATGAAGTGAAGAGGGACACAGCCAATGCCCTGGAAACCATTCTCAAATTTTCCCTTCGTTGTCTTATTAAAGTTTTACATTTGATTTGCCCGTGTTTATGCTCTTTTTCTCATTAGGATTTGACTTCCACTTTTGAACGAAGCCTTTTATTTTTTCCTCATTGCCTCTGCAACTCTGCCATTAAGCCATGCTGGCTTTCTTTTGGTCTGAGTTCCATTTTTTTTGTCTTTGATTTGCGGTATGCATTTTCTCTGTGTCTCCAATGTGGTTCTTAAGCAGTTTCTAGGCTGCTTGCAAGGTACTCACTTCCTTAGGGGCTCCTTTTAACTTCTGTCTAACTAGCTTCTTTGTTTTGTTGTACTCTCCCTTTTTAAAGTTAAAGGTTGCCATGGTAGATTTTTTTCTCTCTCCTCCAAACCTGATGACAAACCCCAATTGCACTGTGGTGACAGTTGTCAAGTGGCTCAATAACACCCTTTGCACCAAATCCTATGCACTATTTAGGACTACGTCAAGACTCATCTTTTCTCTTGTAGGTTCCAGGATTAACTGCTCCATTAAACAGTCTTTTATAACATCAAGAAACATGGCCCCTGCACCCCAGCCTGATGTTAGATTGACCCAGTCTGTGGGTAGTTGAAGCCCCCCATTACTACTGTGTATTCTGCTGCTGTAGCCTCTATCAAGTCCCTTAGCATGTCTAGCTGGCCGCTGCCATCCTGATCTGTGGATCAATAGTCTATCCCTAGTTGTACCTTTTTCTATTGAAACCTGGAATTTCTGTCAACAAAGATGCTATGGTATCTCTCCTATCAGTTGGCTCAATTCAGTCTTTGATGTAGAGTGCCACTCCCCCACTGTTTCTAAATTTATACCGGTGCTGCTCATATTGGAAAATCTCACTTGCTGACTGCCAGTCAGAGTGAGACCATGACAGCTGTTGGGGGACTTTCTGTATGTGGAAAAATAGAGCTAAATGACTAAGACATAAGGCAGCAAGTGTGTTTCTTAGATTGCTCCTGAACTGACAGAACTTCCAACATCAGGCAGAAGTTTAAGATAATGTCCTTGTTTTCCAGCGTGTGCACGTCCCAAGAGAACAGCTGCCCCTAAGGCTTCTCTTGAAGCCTGAAAGGCAGTAAAGCAGGCTTCTCTGGCAATATGTGCAGCCTTCAAAAAGAAAGACACTGCAAGTAACAAGTATCATTTATGCAAGATCTTCCTACTTCAGCAGTCGGTTAAGCAATTAAGCAGAGCTAAATAGAATTACACACAAAAGTACCATCAGAAAAAATTAGTTTAGTTTTCAACCAACTGATTTTGTGAGAATGCTACAGGACATGCAAGAGGTGATGTCTGGGGCACCACTGGACAGAGGAAAAGTGGAATCAACAAAACATTTAGTCCTAAATAGATGTATGCCCCAGCCTACAGACTGTGACTAAAGGTGTAAACCAGCTCCCTCTGCAGAATGTGTTCAGCAGACTTGGCATGCACGGAGCATCCTCCACAGCTCCTCCAGTGCAAGCTAATTGCTATTGGAGTTCATTGATATTTCCTCTCACCACTGTCATCTTGAAACAAACAGAGCATTCAGAGTCTGCACACTCATTGTGCACTTTGTAAGTAAGGACACCCTGTAAACAAAGGCTTTTAGTCTCTGGCTCTGATGAAGATGGCACTGAGTCTAAAAGGAAAAAAGAGAGAGAGAGAGAGAGAGCTACTTCATTTAATCATCACTGGCATGGCATAGCTTTGGTCCTGGGCCTGGGCTGCTGTTGCACCCTTGCAGATTGCTCCAGGTAACCTCACCTTTCTCTGGGAGAACAGGTGAAGAAAGCAGAACACAATCAAAGTTGTCTGACTGCATTTTTTCCCCTGAAAGCTTACAGTTGCTTCACTGGTATTAGCAACATATCCATGTTCCAGGTTTTCCCATTTTTTAAGAGCCTAAGAAATGAAGATTTCATGCTTGCATAATATAATTACCCCTGCCCCTAATGTTCATTGGTTTGAACAGTGTAAATGGGGGTGATTATAAAAAATACTGTATTTGAATGCATCATGCTAGAGCTTTCTGATATCGTGTTGTCACAAAACCATAACTGCGTGAAACAACATTGTACAAAGCGTATAATATGTACTAAAGATGGGGTACTAAAGGTGACAGAATTCTTCTAGCAACAGAGGCTGAAGAGTATCATGAAGAAACGTGTACCCAAATATCTGAGCCGCCTCATTAGTTTTGCAGGCACTCAAACACTCTGCAGACATGTCCTCAAAGTGAGAGAATTAGAGAAGCACGCGAAATACAGGAAAATAGAACATTATTTGCAGAATTACGTAATAGGCTTAAAACGACACCGGTGTCTAGTTATCTGAATAGTTATTCACCTAACTCATAAGAACAGGAGAAAGATTAAATACAAATAAGGAGCAAAGGGAGGTGGGGAAGGATCTGATGTCTTGTCTCTCTATTTATGTTAGTTGGCATTGGTTCAGGCCCCGAGCGTTCATTTCCAGATCTCTAATGGGCAAAGAGACTATAGATGAGGCAGCAGGTTTGCCTGCTGGATGGAAGAGCGCACACCAACTGCTGAACCTGCCTTAGCCTGACGAAGGGTTTTTGAACCCAAAAGCTTGCTTAATCACTATTTTCCAACTATTTGTGTTGGTCTAACAAAAGATATCAGATTCACCCAAGGAACCCTGTCTGCCTGTGTCCTTACACCAACACGGCTGCAACCCAAACCCCTGCAAGGTGGAGGAACGCACTTTTCAACATACCTGAGGAAAGGTCAACTTACACCTAAACTAGCGAAGGGGTTGGGTACAGCCTCTGGTATTACTGCCAGAACAGGGAATCGACACGCACTCCAGCAGGGAAGGGGTTAACACAGTGTCAGTCCCTTGTGAACCAGTTGTGCATCACAGCACAAGCCAGGGGATTCCCCCGTGCTAACAGCTCAGCACACAGGGTTACGGTAACCTTTGTTCTGGGCTGATTTTTCACGTCTCTTGTGTTCCCGGTCTGTCCCTCCCTCTCTCTGCCTGCCGGTTTCCTCTGGCCCTGAGCATTTCTGGTTTGTGCCGTCACATGATTGAGCTGAGATGCCTTTAATCCCACCCTCGTGGAGAGGGAGGAAGGAAACTGCAGGAGAGATGTGAGCGACAAGCAGAGCTGCCAGGATTTTCCCCAATGGAGGCAAGACCCCAGGGTGGTGAAAGCGTGCCATTTCAAGGAGCCCTGGGAAAGGAAGAGCAGACACGCAGGGATGACGGGCTGCTTGGGTCCTGGTGCTGATAGGAAAAGGGTAATTCTCTGTATACTCTATTGTCCACCTGGTTTTCCCCCTGGCTTTTAGTGTTGACTTTTGCTGTGAAAGCTGGCTTGATTTCATCTGTTTTCTGTAAGCAGCGCGCGGAGGCTTAGTATGCCAAGGGGGGCGTCCGGAGGAATGCGTGTTTTTGTCCTGCACAGTCCCTTTGTGGGGAGAAAAACAGTAAATGGGGAGTAGGAAACTTAACGGCGCCGCAGATCTGTTCTCTTTGAACCGATCTACAGAGGGTTTGGAAAGGAGCTGCTGTTAGCCCTGGCCATGGTGTGAGATTGGGAGGGGGGAAACACAAATTGTGCTTGCTAGAAGGTGGTAGAAAGGAGGGGAAATGGGTGGTGGTTAGACGCTGTCCTTGGGAATAGGGAGGAAAAAATGGAAGGAAACACTGGAATCTGGAAAGACCAGATTAGACATTTAAATAGTCTCTGGCACAGCCTCAGGGAACAAACAGAGCCTGTACAACATCCGTATAAGGCAGCCGTGGGCGTCTGACCAATATTTGATTCTCCATTTCCTTGCCAAGCCTGCAGGGAGGGAAGGATCAATTTAACCAGTGCCCCTGCTTCTCATCCCCAGGGTAACTACCATTAATCCCAGTCGGTGCCACTTTGAGGGTCCCATTATATTCTCCAGCAACCCTCCCAAAGGAGAAGAAAGTCACTAACACACCCGGCAGGGGAGCAGCATGTGCCACTGAAGTCATGGATCACATGAGAAATTAACAACCATTTTGACTGCCTGATACAGTGCACAGCATATGCTGTTAATGATAATACTGATAATAGTAATCTGCATCTGTGGTGGCTTTGCAGCTTGGTTTACTAGTTCATCCAGTCTCTCCTCCTCCTATAGACCCTGGGAAAATAGTTTCATGCATGATCTGCACGATCTATGAACTGTCATATAGGCACAGCGTATGAACAAGCGCTGGCTGGTAGGGCGGAAGAAACAACCATAACCTTTCACCAAACGGCAAAATGCTGTTGTTTTGCTGGTCCCAAAATAGGGTGTGTGGGGTGTGCGTGCACATATTTGTGGAGTAGCATATATACCATATTTACTCAAATATAAGATGACCCCCCCATTAGATTCTGTATATGGACAGCTTATCCATTTGTTATCATTTTCCAAATACAGAATCTAATTTTCGGAGGTTTGCCTTGAATTTGTCCCCGTCCCACTGCTACAGCGGGGAAAATAAATCTGGAGGGTCAGCGAGCACCCCCTCCCCAACTTCTTCATCCTGCAGCCCTCTTTTCCCCCTCTCCCAGACTATAAGACCTGGTCTTGAGCAAACAAAATAGGAAGCAAATTTGAAAACACTGACCAAGAAATAAACATATCCATAGTAACTTGCATATATGGAAATGAGCACAGGCTCCCATAGCAGTATTGCCAACCTCACCATGTAAAATCATGAGACAAACTCTTAGAAATCAAGAGATTTGGAGTGTAAATCATGAAATGCTATTTTGAAGTGTGTGTATGTGGGGGGTGATTCTTTGTGAAGGTGCAGGGGGCTGTGGGTGTATGTGGGGCTGGGCTGGAGCCTAGACAGTGGGGGGTCCCCACACACCCTGGCAGGATTCAGGGTACTGCGAGTCAGGAGTGAGGGGAAGAGCAGGGCTGGGGGGGCCGTGGCTTGGAAGTGAGGGGCAGGCACGCACACAGACAGCCGCCCACGGCTCTGTTGCATGACCCACCCTGATCCCAGGGCCCCATTTACTCCAGTCCCTGCCCCACCACTCCCTCTGTCACTGTGGGGCCTCGATCTACCTCCCCCACCCCTCATCCCTTCCCTCTTCCCCTGCCCCTTCCCCTCCAGAGACTTACCAGGATGGCACTCTCTATACACACCAAAAGAAAAAATCTGGAGATTTGATCTTTCTATCGAGTCAGAGTTAATTTGACTTGGAAATCAGGATTTTTTCATGAGAGCTGGCATTATTGCTACCATGTTAGCTTATCCAGAATAGATGCAGTTTACCTCTTCTGAAACTGCTATAAGTATTTTTTAGCACATGTATTCCAAAAACACACACATAGCCATACCTTTACAGGTGTCTCATGACCAACCCAGTTCACAACACACACACGGTTTATCATCATCATCCCTGTTACAGTACCACAAATGCATGCCCATCCCCATCTCCTTTTCCCATCACAATCACTCGTTGCCCCTTCCCTTCCCGCACCCCACACTATCCTCCCAACTCTTCTGTTTCTTGCCCTAGTCCTTTCATTTGTTGTTGTTGTCATTATTGTCATCATTCTCTCCAGTGGTTTTGTTTTTGAACAGTTTGTGCCAGTCTTTTCTCTTCCATTTGTCCTCCATCTTCTCCCCACTGTCTTTTACTGCCTTTCTGTAGCACAACTGCATCTCATTCACTCCCATTCTGTTGTAATCCTCAACTGGGAGGTCCGTGTATCTGTGCATAAGCATATTCCTGGTCTTACATAGGGAATTCCTGAAGCAGGAGATGAACAGGTCAAAGCAGGCTGCTGGGGTCCCTTGCTTTTTGGTCAGGTGGCCAAAAAGCACTGCCTCTCTGGTCAGGGTCTTGACCCCTGTCACTATCACAAGGATTCATAGATTCATAGATGTTAGGGTCAGAAGGGACCTCTATAGATCATCGAGTCTGACCCCCTGCATAGGCAGGAAAGAGTGCTGGGTTTAGATAACCCCAGCTAAATGCCTATCTAACCTCTTCTTGAAGGCCCCCAGGGTAGGAGAGAGCATCACCTCCCTTGGGAGCCCATTCCAGACCTTGGCTACTCTAACTGTGAAGAAGTTCTTCCTAATGAGGAAGTATGATTACTCTCTACTACCCTCCCCCAGTGTATGAGTAGTTCTAGAGGAGGTGGTCAATTGTTTCCTCCTTCTACTGATGAGTTTGCCTGGGGCAGTTCAATGGGCCCCTCTTTGTGTCTTAACCACACAGGGAGTACTCAGTGATCTACCTGCCAGTTTACGTTCCCGTGCTCCTTCTGCAGGTCCTTGTGGAAGATTCACTAGGTAGTATGTCCATGGGCAACAGTCTATCCCTTGCCCTTACTACCTCCTACATCTTGCAGTGGTTTTGTCATGGTCACCAGGGCCTTGCAGTGTAACTCGTATCTGCTCCAGGACCTCATAGAACTATGGCAGTTCCATAGTCCACAGGTACGTGTCAGACATTGTGTATACCCACCAACATCCATTAGCCCAAAACCAAAAGACCTATGATTTACCATATACCTCATTGGGCTGGGCCCCACCGGAGACAGCAGAGTTTCAAGTCATGGTGACCCGACAGCTCAGCACTGTTCACTATGTGTGTGTACTCCAGATACCAACCCTTGCCACAAAAGATCCATGTGCTAATTAGCTCCCCCATTCATGACTGGAACAAGGTGTTCTTGTGATGATTCCTGGGATTCTCCAAAAATGTATATGCCATTGAGGTGCATGGCAAACTGGTTTGGCTCTACCTCATGGAGGATGGAGCTACACTAATCATGCAACAGACTAAGAGAGGGGGCAACAGAGAGATTCTAGGTAATCTGTTTGGGGCCTTGTTCAGTGATGGTTGCCAAATATTTAAGACTTGTTAAAAATAGGAATAATTGGAAAAGGGAAAGAAAGGGGCAGAGCAGCTGTAGGAGTGTGCAAAGGAGTGAGAGGAAGTAAACAGACCCCCCAGGATGCTGTATGTGCCACGCAGGGGAGACTAAGAGCAGAAGATCAGCCGGCAGAGAGGGAAAGTGAAAGTAAACAGAATTTACAGTGTGTGCAGATGGCAAGGCTGAAATTGGAAACTGGAGGGGAGGAGAAGCGATCACAACAACACTTCCAGAGTAGCCTCTCACTCTGGATTGGAGAAGGGGAGCTGCCAGGAGGTATTTCTGGCCCCAGAGAAGGGCAGAAGGCTCAATTCCCTGCAAGCCGCTGAGAGGAGTGGCTGAGTGTTCCTGCAAGAAGGTATTGCTGATCCTACCAGAGAAACGCTGCAGGAGTGACCAAAAGAAGGAGGCAGGTGGAGGCTGGCCTGCACAAGGACTCCTGGAGCACAATGACAGCTGAGGATCTGGGAGACAAGCAAGGAAGACTGCTTTTCTCAGGTTAGAGCCTCCCTGATGTGGCTTTGCTGTGCTTGGGAGGGAGATCCTACTGGGACTGTGTGTGCTCACTAGTAGACCAGAGCAGGTCTGTGCTAAGCAGCAATTGGATTGACTGGCTTTGTTCTTTCTGATATGAGAGATTGATCCCCAGGTGAAGGGAACATAGACTGATTCCAAGGAGAGACTGAAAACTATTGCATTTGGAGTATTTGAGCCCACGCTAAGGCAATCCCCTGGAGAGGGTAGGTGCCAGACTAAGACTACAGTCATCCAGGTGGCTGAGCTTTAAACCATCATGCAGCATCAAAATCCAGCTGCAGAGAACTTTGAATTTCATCTGGAGTGGCTAGGGTGGGGGTAAAGGGGAGGTTAGAGCCCCACAGAAGAAGACAAATATCGAGACCTGAAGAATCACCTCAGGGTATTGCTCCTAGTAATATAGTGCCATTGAAGTCATGGCAGGAAAGAAAAACATAAGATCAAGTTCCTGGCAGACTGGGTGATCCAAGGTTGAGGTCCATCCCATCACTGCCTGTAGGTAAACGAGCTCTTGGCAGTGGCAATAAGCCCTTTAATACCTACAGTCATCACAGAGTGAAGAGGAAGTTGAAATATATTTTATGTGGCTCACCATGACTTCATCCTGGAAGGGAAGACACCATGATGATGGTGTTGGTGCAGAGGGTTTTACTGCACCAGGAAGCGGTGATGTCCTTCTTCCCAACCTTGAATAACTTGATATAGTTGAGCTGGGAGACCTGTCCAATGCACTGAAAGCAGGCACCCCTACAAGAGTCTACCATAGCCTCCCAGTGGAAGGATCTCTACTATACATTATGTGGCACTGGGGGATTGCTCTTGGGTTTTCCCCCTAGCTTGCTACTTTGGCCTTTCGGCTAGGGGCAAGTGATATTAGAGGGCCTCTGAACTCCAAGGCCTCCAGGCTTCTGGCTTGTACATAGGATGCCTGCCATAGATTTGGGAGTATCTGAAGTCCCAGACTGACCAGTCTGGGATGTAGAATATTTGCTGGTGGTAGTACCACACAGACCTGAATGACTGGGCTCTGTTCATTTGATGGAATTCAGAACTGATTTGGCTGCTGTGGCTTGAGACATGAAATTAAAAAAAAATGTGATTAGGTTCCCATCAGCATTTGTACATCAGGAGAGAGTGCCAGAGCTTGTGCTTTGAATTCTGGCTTTGTACTGTAGTATCTCCAAGCTCACTGCTCATTCCCCCTTTTTTTAAGAGGGATCGTTTTTTATTATGACTAAAACTGCCTACCTCTTACCATGGAGAGGAGGACATTAAGACTAGAGACTCTAGTCTGAATGTCCTGCTTACCATCTACTACAATAGATACATTTTGATTGTGGTGATAAACTGTTCCTGCCTACGGTTTCAGATTTACCCGCAAAGGCCTTTGCTCACAAAAGAATACATTTACCTGAGGCTGTTTTTTTGCATTACAGTGCAAAGGTGGTCAATACACAGTACTTCCTGAATGGTGCACAGCTGTCCTTTATTCCTGCTTGTTCTTTCCCTATTTTGCTTACATCCTAAAATCAGATGCTTGAAACAGGGGTCCAGGGAACTGAAGTTTTGTGCACACAGCTATTTCAGAGGCTGGGCTCATGACCATTCGGCTAGTGACAAAGGACTTGTCTGCATAGGGAAATTGATTGGAACAGCTACTGCAGAATAAGATGTTCCAAAACAACTGTTCTGGAATAGCATCTTTTGTTGTCATTGTGATTCCAGAACAAGACTGCTTCTTTCTGATTTTATCTGCTTCAGCCAAATAGTAAAGTGGTGTTCTTGTTCTGGAATAAGAGTGTCTCCCAGGGAACTCTTCGGCAATAGGTTTTCAGATTCATTGTCCCATGTAGGCTTAAATGGCCACTGCGCAGGATGAGAAGGGCAGCATGACTTACTATAAATCTGGATAAGACCTCCCTGCCTACCTTTCCCTTTAAACTCTTCAGGACAAGAACCGTTTCTCTTATTTCTTACTATATTGAAGTACTATGCCTAAAACAATGGGGCCCTGAGCAAAAATAATTTGTATTAATACTAGCTCCTCCTCCTCCCAGGGATCTGAAGCATGCATATGCCTAAAATTCCAGTAGCATAGAGGAAGTGATTATGGTGGCAGCTGGTGCTGAAAACAGGGTATGTTCAAGGCATGTCGTGTAAGACAAAACTTGCAATGTTTATTGCAAAACCAGACCAGCACCTTTTTTCTAGACTTTGGGGACTTTCTTGCCCACTTCTGAGGGAAAGATCTGGTCATTATCCACATATAAACTATTTGTTTCTTTTTGCAGCACACAGCAAAATGACTGCATGGTTTATTTTAAAACCAAGAAGTAGCTTTTGTGATTATCCTGCAAAAATTTCACTTCCCAGTTTCCATGTGAGTGAACCACCTTGGAGGCGAAAAGCAGACCTTTCTTCCAGGCATTCACATGACTCTTAGAACCGGCAGTATGATTTAGTAATAATATGAGTGTTTTTCCCTTGGAACCTGCTTAGGGCAATAGGGGATGAGGAGTTGGGAAGTAGATGGGGAGCACAGCTAGAGCTTTGGTACCACCCCTCTATGTCCTAAGTCAGCAAGAATGAGCCACTCTGGAGGACTGTTATCTGCTGGTAGCTATGTGCACTAGCAGAAAACTTTATTCTGGCATCAAGGTAGGTGCCAAAGAGAGAACTGCAAGTCATAGGGCACGTCGATCCAAGATGCTAACTACACAGTAGTCTAATACTGCACAGTAGTGCATCACAGCATGGTCAGTGCTAATAAACTACTGTGCAGTATTATTAGGCTACTGCGCAGTAACATCCCTAAAAAGGTGTTTGCTGGTGCTACTGAACAGTAACTCTGGTTATTATGCATTTATTTAGTACTTGATTATACAGGTACTAAAGTAAATGCACGGTAACCACTGTGCTTTAATGAGCATGTACAAGTGCCTGTAGTGTAGTGTAGTGCCTGGCCTGCTCTTGAGTTTGCATAGCTGTAGATGGGGCTGCCTAGGTAACCATATAATGCAAATAATCTAGTTTAACTACTGACTGCTGACCGTGGGTGACTGGTACCTCTTGACTCTGAGGAGTCCCCCCCGCCAGCCAAGTGTCACCAAAAACCAGAAGTGCCACTGGTGCTTCTTGAGTGGGGGCACCAGATGGTGCTCCCCACTCCTCGGCCAGCTAGGGCCAGTTCCGGGGGGGGGCACATGCCCTATGCATTGCCTATGTCACTGACTTTCCTTTATTTAACCTGCTTGTTACTGCGTTTCAACTTCCTCTTCAAGTTCCTGAAAACAAAGTACAATTCTTCTGTTTACCTCTTTTCAATGGTCTCTCCTGGGAAACAGCCAAAGAAGATTAAGCAAAGGTTCTCCTATGTTGCCATGAGTCAGCCTGGCTACTTGTTGGCCCAAGCAGGGCATCAGCCACATCCTATGTCAGCAGAGCAACCATTTTCCACGCTGATAGAAGTGGAAGGTGACAGGACTGTTTGACACCTAGAAGGTCTGCCAGGTAACATGCTGCTGCATCGGGCATTTCATTTTAATAGTTTAAAATGAACAATGGATGTATTTTTTTTCTAGCGAGATCAGCTCCCACATGTGGTGGTCAGGCTTTTCCAAATATGTGCAGTTGCCAGCAAACCTCCCTGTTGTCCACCCTGCACACCTCCCTGCAAACCTCTCTTTATAAGTCTGTGGTATATCAACACCTTGAATACTGTGTGCCATTTTGGTCCTTCCCTCCCCCTATCCTCCGAAGGGGTACAGAAGAACTAGAAACTGTACTAGAAACTAGAAAAGTGCAAAAAAGGTGATCAGGCATATGGAGAGGTTTCCATATGAGGAGAGACTAAATAGGCTTGGATTTTTCAGCTTAGAAAAAGAGGTACTTGGAGTGGGTGTGATAAAGGTTTACGAAATACTGGATGGCACAGAGAAAGTAAATCGAAACGTATTTGCTATCTCCCAGAATACTAGAACTAAGGGACATAGCATGAGACTATAAGATAGTAGGTTTAAAATGAACAGGGAATATTTTTTCACACGGCATGTAATTAAGTTGGAGAACTCACAGTCCACAGGATGTTACGGAAGCTGGCAGTTTCACCCACTTCAAAAAGGGATTGGTCAAATTCGGGGAGGAAAAGTCCATTAGGACATGTTGAACCTGACAGCTAGGAGTGCAGTCTCCAAACCAGAACTTCCCAAACCTCTAAATACTGGAAGCTGCATGTCTGAAAGGAGCAGGGCTTGGAAGATTCTGGACATGTCCTCAGCAGCCACACTGTGCCACTGTGCGAGACAAGTGTATTGGTTGGGCAGTGACTCTGGACCTAGGCCCACTAAGAATGACAAGGCCCTATCAATGGCTAGAAGAATGCAAAAACACAACTTTTGGGGAGGTAATTCAGTGGGATTTAACTGCTTGCTTGGCTTCCTTTAAATCGCTACCCCAAAAATGCTGTCCAATTGCCAAGTTCTTGTAAATCTAGCAAAGCACAACAACTGATTTCATGGAATGACAAGTGACAAAACAGGAACAGGAGCGACTGGCAGGTTCATAACCAAGATGCTAAAGGACGACACTGAGCAGATGCTCAAAGACATCCAAGGAGCTATTCAACACTTCCTAGTAAAATTGTGCTTGGAGACCTGCACAGACAAGGGCAAGAAAGATAGCTGTGCAATTACGTGGGTCCTCTTTAGGTAGCTTGTGCTTCCTGGTCAGGTAATTGGACAGCTTGGCCTAGGCCAGGGGGAGATAGACCAGAAGGTCCCCGAGTTTCATGGGACTATGGATGCACTGTTTATAAATTAAAAGATGTGAGGAGAAGTGCAGTCAGAACCTCAAAAAGAGGTTCTTGAGGAAGTCAGAGAGGGCATGCAGGTGCCAGGGTCCCTCTTTGCTGCAGAAGATGCAGGTGTTGGGGGAGTGTGTGACCTGTGCTCTGCATTTTCTGGGGCTGAGGACTCTGTGCAGGAGCTACCCAACTATAACCCTAATTACCCCTGGGGCTAAGGTGGAGGACAAGCTAGTTGACCAAGGCCCCCTGTCCTGCCATTTGGTATCTGGGTGGACACAGAGGCATGGTAGTGAATGGTGTAGAACACAGATATTTACAGGAAACAATGAGGCACCATCTGGAAACAGACAGGTTTGATGTCCCCTGATGGTACAAGGAGAGTGCCTGGGGGTGATGTAGGGGGAGGGGGAAGTGATGAGGTCAGAGGGCTGGGGTTTATGGGCAGGTGGAGCCTGCAGTCTCATAGGTTGTTCAATATATACAAGGGATGTTGGTGGTAAGGCAGCATTGACCGACTAGGGTATGCAGCAGAGAGCACCCAGGTAGATAGGTCCATGTGCTGGGCAAGTTCAGAGGAATCTGCTCACCCCTCACCTGACAAAGACTAGGAGGTCTCCAATATGAGTGGTCTTGGCCAGGTCCACTGTGTGAGTTGGGATTCTGGGCTAGATGGACCTATGATCTGACCCAATAAATAGCAATCCTTATTTTCTTATGTAGGCTTTCATGAAAATCTCTGCCGCCTCAACTCATCTCCAGCTTGTTGGAATTTAAGATAGGAGATGCTATACCAAATCAAATGGTTTGCTTAGGCTCAAACTGGTTGGATTCTGCTGCTTTAGAGCAGTGGTTCTCAACCATTTTTGTACCAGGACCCATTTGTAAACATGGATGACCAGTCCTGACCCACAGGGGCCCTGCCAGTGCCCCTCACTCCTGACTCACAGCTCCCTGACCCTGCTGATGCCCCTCACTCCAAAGCCACGGACCCCAGGTCCTGTCAGTGCCCCTCACTCCCGACCCACGGTCCCCTGCTGCCTAGGCCATGGTGGTGCCCCTCATACCCAACCCACAGCCCCCTGCTCTCCTCAGCCCTGCTGGAGGGGATCCCTGTGTGGCTCCAGCTCATGTGGGCAGCAGTGGAGGGAGTCCAGCCATGGTATGGGCTGGAGGAGGAGGAGGGGAGGCCTGTGGCACCCCACCTACCCTGGACCGAGGCTCCTGTTTTGTGCTTGGCAGCCTGGTCACAGCCCCATCCACCCCGCAAGCAGCATCTCCTGGCCCCCCAACCCCTGCGAGTATGGGCACCAGCCCTGGTGCTGTTGGCCCAGCCACACAGCCCCCACTGCCCCCAAAGGACCCCCTGCCCCTTCCCCCACTGGACGGGCAGGTTCCTTCCCTCCACCCCCCCCTCACCCCTGC
>JAGPOW010003395.1:42588323-42609332 GCA_030014935.1 Caiman crocodilus | reverse complement strand
GCAGCCCACACCTCACCAATGTAATCACCGTTGCCTCAATTCTCTCACTTTTCAGCCCCTTCCTGTTCTCCTTGGGCCTTCCTTCCTTCAATGAACCCTCCTTCTGGTGCTAGGGCTCCCTCCGGCCCTCTCTCTCTCTGTGCCATCTTCTCTGGGGTTCCCTCTACAATGCTGCCCCCACCTAGGGCTTTCTGGTGCCCAACTTGGGCCTCCCAACAATGTGGCCCCCTATCAGAGGCTCCCCATGCCCACACTTGGCCTTCTTAATAGTGTTGCCCCTCAGGGCTCGCTGTGCCCAGCTCCAGCTTCTCAGTAGTGCTGCCCCTTCTCTGGGTCTCGTCATACCCACTCTGGGGCTTCTCAACAGTGCCCCTCTTGGGGCTGGGGTCTATGCACCCCATACGCCACACCCTTACTGGCACTGGGGTTCCCACATTGGTGTGGGTCCCCTATGAGGCCTCCTCCAACCCCTAATAGCCTCACCCAAACCACCAGCTTAACCAACAATAAAACACAAGCCCTTGGGCTGTAACAAATTGAAGCTGCCTGGCTAAAACAACATTACTCAACTTCAGTCAAGCGGTACCTGTGGTTCTTGCTGCTTCTCATCTTTGTTTGTTTGGTTTTGATACTTTGTTATAGTAATAATAATAAAAGTCTCAACACGAGTACTACAACACAACTTCAGCTCCTTTGCTTCACAAACATATTCCATAGTAGACTTCCATTACATACACATCCCGGATCAACAAAACCGTATGCCCCATTCTCCCCCGCAAAGCCTTAACCCCAAATATAAAACAAAACCGTACTCCTACCCCTTCTAATAACTCAACCTTAGCCCCTTCTTTCCCACTTCCCTTCTCCCCCTAGTCAAGCAATTCCCTCCAATCTATCCCTCTCCATTCCCTAATATAGTGCCCCAATTCTGTATATGCTAACCGCATGCACTCCCGTGATGTGAAAAACAACCCTTTCTACACCAAATACCGTGTCTTCCATACTGCCACCCTTGTACACAACAACAATACGCTTACTTCCCATTCCCTCACACCCTTCTCCACCAACCTGTACAGTGCCCCTTCGTAACTCACACAATCTCCCCACCCAACCACTTTGCAAAATCCCGCCACCCTTCGCTAAACCCTCTGTGCAAACACACAACACATGAATTATCGTTTCCTCCCTCCCACACAACTCCCTCGGACACTCCCCGGTCCTCAGCAATCCCCATTTCCTCAATTCCGCTCTCACCGGCAACACCCTCCTAACAACCCGCCATGCAAAATCTCGTGCTCCCCCTTCCACCATTTGCCCACTATCCCCTTCCAAACCCTCCCCACCTGCTCTCCCGACAACTCCCCTATATCTGTAACCCCATCCTTCCCTCAACACCCACCTTGCATCCCCTATCCCCTTCCACCCCAACCCCTCCAATCCCCTTGCCCTCAAGAAACCCCACCCCCTTGTATACCATTGAGCTGGCCTCTCGGCCCACAATCCTGTCCACCTCCCCCCATATAAACCCAACCTCCAAACTAAGTGCACAAAATGCTGCCAAGTGCCCCTCCACCCCGCACCTACTATACAGCTTTGGCTGGTCTGCATATGTAACGTACCCCCTGTGTGCCCCCATCCACACCACCGGTTGTAAATGTCTCACCCCACCCAGATTCCCCACCTCCTCCTGGAGAATCACCCATGCCCTCCAAGCCCCTGTCCAAACCCTCCACTGGTCAAAAACTTTCTCCACCCCCCTCACCTGCTGCACCCATGCTTCTAGCCAGTCCACTACATCCCCCTCCTCCAAAACATCTGTGTACATTTTCAAAAATAACACCCGCTCCCTCGAATGTACATCCACCTCAAAGTTTAACCCCTCCAGTTCCCCTCGCTCCAGTGCAACCCTGTGCGCCTCCCAAAACCCTTTATAAGCTTTGCTGTTCCAAAAGGACGTGTGCCATTCTTTGTAATTATCAAAGGCCACAACACGCATCAAATCAATGGAGTTCACTTTTAGCACCCCCAACAAGATTTTCCCCATAAAATCCATTCGACTCAGTCTTTGCTTCTCCAAAACCTTCTCTTGTAAGAGTCACCTTAAATTTTCCATCGTACGTCTCTTCTCCATGCCTCATCCTCCGGTGCCTTTTCCGCCCCTGCAGGCTCCTTCTCCAGGCTGCACTCCTTCCTCCGGTCCCGGTCCCACCGCTGCCCCCGGGGGGGGTCTTCCCATTCCCCCCCACTGATCAGACCTTCCCATGACGTCCCACAGTGTTCTACCCGGCCTCCGTCTCCTCACCTCTTGAGTCCCGGTTACCTTCTCTGTCTCTTTGCCTTGGCTCTCCGGTCTCCCTTGGGTCCTCTCGCTTCTGCTCCACTCCCGTGCTGTCGTCATCACCTCTCCTCTCCATTGTCTGCCTTGCCGCTCCCCTGGTTGCCATCGCCATCTCTGTTCCACCCGATGCCCGGCCTCCCGAGGCCCGACCAGGCAGCGGCCGGACCGAGGCCTGCCCACTAACCTGATCGGAGCCCTCAAGCGGCCGAGAAGCGATCGCTAGAGCAGTACCTGCAGTCAGGATCCCCCTCACATCTTTGCTCCAGGAGCTCCTACCCCTCTGGCTGCTGGCAGGGAACTGCCTCTGGCCTCAGCTCCTTGGGTTTATAAAGGAAGCCAGGCCCAGCCCCTTCCGGTCAGCTGGCCTTCATTGGTTGCCCTGGCAACCTCCAGCGAGGCTCCTTAGTCACTGCTAGGGCTCCTTCCCTAGAAGTTTTCTCCTCTACAGGCACAGGGTACCTCAGTGCTCTGTGATAAGATGATAAATACAAGAGACGGCCCATTACATGCCCCAATGCCAGGGGCACTATTTGCAGCTCCGTTCCTTCCCTTCACTGTAGCCCATACCTCACAGATGACATCCAGATTAGTATTGCTCCCTGGGCTGAAACTGGAGCAAACCCAATCCAAAGTTGGGCTCCACACACCCATGCATTCATACTACCTCCCTTCTCACTGGGGCCTCTAGCATTCCACCCATTATTGGGGCACACTCCCCCACCCTTGCTCCTCCTTGAGCAGCCCCCTTTGGGTCATCAGGCTTTGCTACTCACACACTAGTCTTGCCACACAGTCCTTCAGTTCCCGCAAGTCCCCCTACTCTACGTGGGTCAGCCTTGTGCCAAACCCTAGACTAATTCTGCCCAAGTCCCTCACCAGGAACAACTTCTCACAGGGCTGGCCCTTGCACTTACTTTCAGGCTTACTCCCATTCAGCACACCCCTAGAACTGTCCTTCACGTATACTTGCACTTCAGCCCCCTCACACGCATAGCCCTTCAAGCCTGTTACTTCAGCCTCCCAACACCCTACATACTACCCCCTCTGGGTCTCCAGGATCTGCATCCCTGCTGGGCTCAGGCACCTACACGTGGGCATACCTAGCCCCCAGTACTCTCCTAGCTGCCTCCAAAAGCCACCCAAAGATCATAGCTGAGGTTAAGGCACCCCTCCTCGCCTTTCATCAGGGAAATAACTGGCCTGGCATTTTCTGGGGACTCTCACACCACCAGGGGTCACACATCTCCAACAGGGTGTTGTTTTAGGTCAGGACCAGGACCAGGACCAGGAGCCTCCAAACCATCCCTATAAGTTCCTGCCCTTACCTCCCAGGTTGTTCCTACCTCAGCTCAGCTAAGCAATATTTCTACCTTGCTCACCCGCACTGGGCTGCTCAGTTTATATAAGCAGACAGTGTTTTAAAATGGCTGCTGTAATCAAGCACCTGCTGGCTGCTTGATTCAACCCTTAAAGGGGCAGGCACTACCAGTGCCCTGCCACACAATGTTTCCTACTTCCTGCATAAGGTTGGACCTGTCTCCTGCACCCATGAACCTTATGCTTGGAGTTGATAGCTACAGAGAACATCTACACGTGCACTTTACTCCAGAGCTGATTAATTAGCTCTACAGTAAAGCATCACTATCTACACATGCACCCTTATTAAGGTGCAGTAAATTAATTAACTCCACCATAGGATAATACTGTTGGGGAAACATACTATCCTACAGCAGAGTAGTTATACTGAAATTACACTTATAGGCAGTGGCTGGGAATAGCTACCATTCTGAACCAGAGGAGTAATTATTTATTTCAGTGCCAGAGGCATAGGTAGAGATGCAATTAGGCAGAGATGGAGGGAAGGAAAGGAGAGGGGTGTAACCTGCCCAGCTTTCCTCACTTGAGTGCCAGATGTTGCTGCAACAGCAATCACAGCAGTAACAAGTGCTTGAGCTAATGCCACTGGGGAATAGCACAGCAGCATGGGCTCTGCAAGAGATATTCCTAGTGCCCCACTCCCACTCCCACTCCCTCTCCCTCTGCCCCAGGCACAGGCTGCCTCTCCTATGAAAAAAAATCTCTTGGGGGTGATGTCATTCCACCCCCTGTCCTCTCCTCCCCTCTTCTCTTTCCCAGAGGCCATTGGACTGTGCCTGCCTGGCTCCTATAGACAGATGGAGCAGGACTGCTCCTTCTCTGATAAAGACTGCTGGGGAGAGGGGGTCAAACCGTCACCCCTTCTAAGTCAGCACCTGGGGGTGGTGCCCCTTTTGCCCTTCCCCCTGACCCAGTTACATTCCTGTTCTAGTGCAGACCATGTTCCCTTAGATCCTACAAGCAATTTTATCTCATGGCTCAGAGCAACATCCTTCAGTAAGTAGATAAACCTAATTACAGATGTCTGCCTGCTTTAATCACTGAAAGGGTTGAATAAGCCACACCTCTAAGGCAATGATTGTCAACCAGAGTACCATGGCAGCCTGGGATACCTTGAGACCTTTTCAAGAGTGCTGAAGACTGCCAAACTATGCTGGAATTACTAGGTGTGAAAATGTGATTCACCAGAGAAGCCTAGAGATTTCACATAGGGATCCACAGTGTTTAAAACATTCTGACCAAAGAAATAATAGAAAATGAGTGTTGGAAGGGACCTTAGGAGGTCACCTAGTCCAACCCCCTGCTCAAAGCAGGACCATCACCAACTAGATCATCTCACCCAAGGCTTTGCCTAGCTGGACCTTAAAAACCCCAAGGATAGAGATTCCACCGCCTCTCTAGGTAACCTGTTCCACTGCTTTACTCCCCTCCTAGTGAGAAAGTTTTTCCTAATATCTAAACTAAACTTCCCTTACTGCAACTTGAAACCATTGATTCTTGTTCAATTATCTGCCATCACTGAGAACAGTCTAGCTCCATCCTCATTGGAACCACCCTGCAGGAGGTTGAAGGCTGCTATTAAAGCCCTCCTCGGTCTTCTCTTCTCCAGACTAAACAAGCTGACTTCCCTTAGCCTCTCCTTACAAGTAGGGATCTCTAGAATTCATGCTGGAATTGCTCAGCACAGCACATTGGCTTCTTTAATCCTGGAGTTTCCCCTGCATGCCCCTCCGTCCCCCAGTTGGCAGAGGGGCCCCATTGCTCACCACTCACTGCCTGCACCTGATGACTAGGAGGTGAAAACTGCATTTTTAAATATGCTGCAATTTTCACCTCCAGGCCATCGGGTGTGGGTGGCAAGCAATAGGACCCCACTGCCAGTTAGTGATGGGGAATGTGCGCAGGTGAAACTCCAAGATTAAAGCCGCTGTTCCATGCATTTCTGGCATGAATTCTGGTGATCTCTACTCATAACTCATGTGCCTCAGCCCCTAGCCATTTTGTCGCCTTTCTCCAATTTGTCCACATACTTTCTGTAGTGGGGGGAAGGAGAGGGAGGGGGAGCAAAACTGGATGCAATACCAAGTAGAGTGGAATAATAATTTATCCCAGTCTGCTGGCAAAGCTCCTACTACTGCAGCCCAGTATGCTATTAGCCTTTTTTGCAACAAGAGCACACTGTTGCATGGGATTGTTCCTTCCTAAGTGCAGGACTTTGCATTTCTCCTTATTGAACTTCATGAGATTTCTTTTGGTCCAATCTTCCAATTTATCCTAGTCTCCTAGCCCAACCGTCCAGTGTATCTACTGTTCCCCCCCACCCCTTTGTGTCATATGCTAACTTGCTGAGAGCACAGTCTATGTCATCCTCCAGGTCATTGATAAAAATATTGAACAAAACCAGCTCCCCAGGACTGACCCCTGGGGCATTCCACTTGATACCAGCTGCCAACTGGACATCAACTCATTGACTATTACTATCTCAGCCTGATGATCCAGCTAGTTTTCTATCTACCTTACAAACTGTTCATCCAACCCACTGGCAATGTACATGGGGTACATACGGGTGCATGTGCACCCCCTTTGAATGGCAGTGCACCCCATGAGAGAAGCAGTGCCAACACTGCTGGTGGCACCTGTGGGTGGCCACCACTTGCCACCCCTTCCCGCCCCCTTGCCACCAACACTGCTGGCGGCGTCTGCGGGCAGTTGGCAATTGCCACTGGCTGCCGCCAACCGCCAGTCAGCCCTCACCTCCACTCCCCCTGCCCCTGCCACCGCTGTGGCCACCTGTGAGAGCTTCCCGCTCAGCCCACCTCTGCCACCGGCACTGCTGTGGCTGCCTGCAGGAGCTCCTCACTTGCTGCCACCACACCCTTGCCGCTGCCACCACCACTGCCTAGAGGCAGTCACCAAGCCCTACCCGCCTCTGGGGGCATGTGTCATTCATGATCTAACCCATACTTTCTTAGCTTACTTGCTAGAATGTTTTGGGACTTTATCAAAAGCCAAGGTATATCATCCACTGGCCCAGTTATCTCATCATTGAAGGCAATCAGGTTGGTCAGGCATGACTTGCCCCTAATGAATCCATGCTGATTGTTCCTAATCACCTTCTCCTCCAAGTGCTTACAAATGGATTCCTGAAGGACCAGCTCCATGCTTTTTTTTTTCCAGGAACTAAGGTGAAGCTGGTGAGCCTATAGCTCCCTGGACCTTCCTTCTTCCCTTTCTTAGAGGTAAGCACTATATTTTCCCTTTTCCAATCATCCAGGACCTCTCCTGATTGCCATGAGTTTTCAAAGATAACAAGCAACTTTATAGTCATATCAGCCAACTTCCTCAGCACACCGTCTGGGCCCGTGAATTTGTACTCATCCAGCTTTCTAAATAGCCCCTAAACTGTTCTTTTGCCTCTGTTGGCTGCTCATCTCCTTCAAAGTTTTGAAGCCTGCAAGGGCAGCACTTTTGAACTGATGATCAAGTACCCACATCTAGACTTAAACTCACGAGTAGTGAGTTTTGGTAGTTCAGTACCTTGACCCCTAGCCCACAGAATAGGCAGCTCCTACCATCCTGAGTCTCTGCTCTCTGGCTGAGTTTTCTCTAACTTGCATTTTTTGTTTTCTCTCCATATTTCTTCTCTCTTTCCCAGAATTTTCTTATTGTGCATTTTCTCTCTCCATTAGCCATTCACTTTGTATTCAGGCTGATTCAATCATTTACCTTTGTGGTGTTTTGGTAGTGGGTTATCCATTTCTGTCTCCCTCTGCTTTTCTTTGTTCTTCTTTTTACATTTCCTCAGATCTCTGGGGATCGTCCAAGGGAGCAAGAAGCTAAAAGAACTGATTTCCTGCTAAAAGAACTCACTATGGTCAATAAGGGCAGGATCCAGAGCCTACTGAAATCAAGAGATTCTCAAATGATATGTGCCAGTTGGCATTAAGATCAAACCATTAGCAAGATACATGGATCTAACCCTTATTTTGGGAACCCCTTTTGGACAATCAGAATCAGTAATTTTCCCTTAGTGCAGCTTAGTGGTATAGCAACAGCCACAACTATGGAAAAGAGTGTTTTGGAGCAAGGACCTTTCTCTATTTCTATCTCTTGGAATTAAGTGATACAATTATAAAAGAGGCATGAGACTGGTTCACATGACAGCTTCTGTCACTGCTATCACCTCCGAGGTATTTCTGATGTTTTCTAGCGTAGATAAGGTCTAGCACCAGCATTCCTGGATCAGTCCCTGAAGGAAAAAGTGGCTCTCAGAAGTTAACTGAGAGTTGTAGGAATGAGCCTACTCGGGAGAGTAAAAGGACCGTTTGGCTGAGGTGTACACTCTTTGTTTTAAAAATACCCAATTTGGAGCGGGGGTCATTTAAAAAATGCTTGGAAAGAGAAATCGAAGTGCTGAGTTGACCGGATGTCCTCTAGCATGTGAGCACTTCTGAACCAGATATGGACTTTGTCTTTCCAACAATTCTGAAAGAAGAGTAAATACCTTGCTCACGTCACAGGTGGAGAAACGAGACAGAAAGACATTAAATGACTTGCCAAAGGTCACACACAGTCTGTAACAGAACTGAGTGGCATCCTGAGCCCTCATCCGGTGCTCTGCTTACTCATCCTCCTTTGACTTTTATATGCGTGACTGAATGCAAGGGCATAGAGGAAACATTTGTGAAGCTGTATTCCGAAAGATGGTGTACAGATGAATATGAGAAGGGTAAAACTGGACAGCGATGTTATGTCCCTATGCCTAAATTTCCTGATAGGGGGATACAGACACTGACCTCCTTTGAAAAGAATGTACCACAAAAGAGCCAGGTATTATTTTATACAGGACTGGGAAGGAGGGTCTGATGGCATGCGTCTGCATTTGTGATTCAAGGGACTCTGGAGTGGAGTGTCAGGTTCTGTACATGAGCAAAGGGGTCCGGTGGCTGTGAGTGTGTGTGGAGGCAGGGTCATCAGTCTGCCCTCGCTCTGCTCAGAGAAGAGTGTACCATGGATAGATGGCTCTGCCTATTAGTTTTCCCATGATGTAGGGTGCTCTGTGAGCCACAAGGCCCCCATCCTCCCCAACCTGACAAAACTCCCACTGCCTGTTATAAAGCCTTATCTTAATGGGGTTAAAGGCTGGTCTCTGTGAAATGGTGAGGGGTTACAAGGAGCAGTGGGAAAACAGGCCCCTTCGATAAACAATGCCACTGATTAGGTAGGGGTGAGTAAGTTGGACTTTGAGAAGATTGAGCAAGATGCAGGGTACAGGGCACAGAAAACAACACAGAACAGCCTGCACAGGGGAGAGAGACTCCACCCCATAGTCCCCGTTAGATTACACTTTAACCCACCCAAGCAGAGAGCACGCTCTCAGCACACCGAGGCTTGTGCTCGGTGCATGTGCACACAATCACTTTTTCCACCAGTCAGAATTTTTTTCAGATCCACTCCAGTCACTTTGTGGGCCTGAACAAGTCAACAGAGGCCATCAAGGATGACACCACCTCTAGAGCTCAAGGCAAGAGGCGGGATTTTACACTGGCAGTGGGCTTTTTAGTCTCACCATCATGCCCATTTCTGATACGGTACCAGACCATGAAATATTGTGAGGCTACTTCAACCGATTCTTTCCTCTCCCCCACCAAAGTCCAGCGTTGTTTCTTTTCTTACCAGCAGGATATTTACTTCTGAATGTATTTGTATCAGTGATTCCCAACCTAGTTGAAAAGGCACCACGGATAGCTGTCATGAGATCCTTTGAAGAGTGCTACAGAAGCGTAAGGCGATGAGTCAGATGTGAGAAGCTAAGCAGATAAGTGCAGGCTCACATTTGTCCCTGCCTGGCTGGTCCTCCCCAACCCCCTTCCTGGCCCCTCTGCAAGGAAGTGAGCACTATAATATATTCATCTATTTTCAAAATTGGGTGCTACTCATTTCACAAAAGCTATGGAGGGATGCCTCTAGCCCAAAAAGGTTATGAACCTCTCATTTAACCCACTATTTAATAATAGCACTAATAAGCTAGGCTGGTGACCTAGGCAGCCTGAGGATAGGCTGGTGATCCAGGTCGAACTAGACAGGCTCAGATAATGGGCAAACAAAAACTTGATGGCGTTCAACACTACTTCACTGGCCCTATGATGAGAGGCTGAGAGCCATGGGACTCTTCAGCCTGGAAAAGCACAGGCTTGGGGGAACCTGGTGGCTACCTATAAGTATATAAGGGGTGTGCATCAAGATCTGGGGGAACCCCAAGGGACAACAAGGTCAAAGGTTCAAAAACTCCTCCATGACCATTCCAGGCTGGACATAAGGAAAAACTTCTTTACTGTCCAAGCCCCCAAGGCCTAGAATAGACTCTCTCCAGAGGTGGTGCAAGCACCTACTCTGGACTCTTTTAAGAAACATTTGGACATCTATCTTGCTGGGATCCTTTGACCCTAGCTGACTTCCTGCCCTTGGGGCAGGGGGCTGGACTCAATAATCTTTTGAGGTCCGTTCCAGCCCTAATGTCTATGAAATCAATATCAAGGCCCTATAGAAACATATACAAACACAAATCCTTAAACTGAAGGATTAAATCATTCTAAATATCTGTTTGTTGTCAGTAGGCCAGGGCAGCCTGTTTAACTCACCGACACCACATAACAGAGATGTCTGGTAGGGCTGTGTGAAGCTTTAGTAGCCTATTCGATTTGGAGGAGATTTGGCCTGATTCAGGGACCTAATCTCCAAATCTGAATTGAATCTCCAATTCTGAATCGAATTAGACGCTCCAAATCAATCCGAAGCATCCAAATCGATTCAGAAAAGCTTTGGAAAAGATTTGGTCACTTTGGAGATTTGGCCACACACAGGCAGCTGATAAGTCTGTTGGGGTTGGGGGAGGGAAGAGGCAAGGAACATGGGGGAGGGAGGGATTGGGGCTGGGGCTTGGACAAGCTGCCCAGCTGAGGCAGGGAAGCACGGGATATGGGCATGGCAACGCTCGGAGTGGCGGCTCTGCCCTGCTGCCACTTGCCCAGCCAGGGTGGGAGGGGGCAGGATGCAGGCATGGCTCGCTTCAGGCAAAAGGGGGCAAGCGGCAGCAGGGCATAGCCCTTGCTCTCAGCGCTGCCACACCCACATCCCATGCCCCTCTGCCCTGGCTGGCAAGTGGCAGCAGGGCAAACCCCCCGCTTCCCTACAGCCCCAACAGACTTTCAAGCTGGAGGCAGCTGTGTCAGCTGCCTGTTTAGTCTATGGGCAAATCTCTGAAGCAGCGCCGAATCTTTCGGATCTGATTCAGCCAAATCGAATCACAGTCCTCTGAATCAGTCGAATCCAAATCCGAAGCAAGTACTTGTTGCTTCGCACAGGCCTAATATCTGGCTGAATTTGCTTAAGAAGGAATTTGCACTTTGTTTTCATTGTCTTTTACCAATAAGACTCTGTACACTTTAGCCGCATATATGGTTAGTGTAATAATTAAATTAGCCTCTGCTGTCAGAAACTGGTACTTGCAGTATGTTGTGTTTGCTATAGCCAACCTCCATAGATCAAAACTCATGATCCCTTAGAGCTCGAATAATCGTGACAGTAACTCCCAAAGTCATGAGATTTAAGGGGAAGAAAATAATTGTATTTTTTCAGTGTGTTCCCCTTCTATGTGTGATAATGAACCTGCACATGATCGTTTGGGATGGAAATGTCAACATTAAGCATACACATGAATACATACTTCTCCCTTCTGCTTGAACAGAGATCACTTGCCATCTGCTTGCTCTGAAGAAAAGGAAGCTGCTGCACATTTCATATTATTATCTTCTCTTCTTGCCTCTCTCCCTGTCTGCTTTTTGTATCTTCCCTCCATATTCTCCTATTCTACCAGGCCTATAAAGTGTGACTGGAAAGTGGATAACAAGCATTCAAGAAATGTAAAGCAAACTTCCTATTATTTTTCAATAATGGTTTATGGGAGCTGCAATGAGCTTTATATGCAATACTGCTCACAGCTTCAGCCTACTTGTTCACAACTAGAAAGACACTGACCCATGCACAGCCTTCAATAATATACAGTGCAGCAGTTATACTGAGAACTCTTAAACCTTATTCTAAAACATAATCAATTTTAGACACAGTCAATACATTTAAACAACTTTAAAATCATTTAACTGCATGAATTCCATCAGCTACACAAATATATAAAATTATCAATAGTTACGATAAATGCAGCTTCTTTTGAAGCAAAGTGTGATAATTAATTGTATTCTGATATTGTTTCCCTGGCTCATCCCATCACTTGTCTTGTGTCTGCGACATCCCCCACCTTCACCCCAACTGCTGTCTGCTGCCAGAACACTTATCTCCTCTGCTTGCATCCCAGGCAAGAGGGAAGGTCCAGACCTGGGGTGGGGGTTGCGGCTAGGTCTGGGGACCTGCTGATACCCCAAATCTGAAAATTATTGGCATCACCTCAAGATCTCTTCCCGCAGGCACCAAAACCTGGTGATTTGCCATCTATTTGCAAGACTGCTGTTTCTTCTTGGCTGCTAAGAGGAAACGCCCCTTTCTTTGCACTGCCCTAGGGCATGGAGCTGCCACCTAGCTGCTCCCTCTCCAATGGAATCCCCTCACCATCCACCTGCCTTCCCTATCCTGCACTATATACTTAACCTTCCTCAGCTCCCCATGCTCTTCATGTCTAACCTCTTCTTACAAACTGACAGTGATGGAGATTTCACAGCCTCCCTTATCTCCAGTGATTAATTAACCTTCCATCATGGTATCATAAAAAAGTTAAGAAACCATAAAATGACCAGAGTTACAGTAAAGAGCCTAGGAGTTGGCAACAATGTACCAGGGATGCTCACCCCCCCGCCCCCCCCCCGCCCACAGGCCAAGTCCAGCCCATGAAGCCATGACATCCAGCCCGCAGGACACTCCATAAGTCAAGAAATTACCAAGCACACCCGTTCCAAACAAGGGCCAGGCTGGCCCTGTCCCATACCCTCCTTCCACTTCCTTCTCCCCCAGAGCTGGATTAGGGCTGGCTGGGCCATTGCTGTGTGGCCAGATCAAGGTCAGACTGCACCCCACCCCTTGCACAGCTGGATTGGGGCCAGGCTAGCCAACCCTCCCTTATGCAGCAGGATCAGGCCTGGGTCCTGCCTGCCCCATATGCCTGATTGGGCCAACCAGCTGGATTCACCAGCTGGATTTGACCCAAAGATGGACCTCTCACTGCCTGTCAAGACCATGGGGCAAAAGGGTTGGGCACCACTGCTCTGTGTTTATGCACTGAAGTTAATATGGCATACGAATTCCATGTCTACAAACAGATTTTTTAGTAGTTTAGTTTAGTTAGTGGTACCCTTCTTACCATACAGTTAGAAGGATACAACCCCAAGAAGTAAATACAATGATACTAGCATAAAGGTATATCATACTTCCATGTTTTATTTCTCTTAAAGGAATAAGCTATACTACTAGAAACTAGGGCTGAGCAAAGCTTTGGTCCCTGATTCAATTTGGCAGAGATTTGGCCTGTTTCAGTGGCTGAATCTCCAAATCCAGATTGAATCAGGAGACCCTGTAATCTTTCTGAATCAAATCAGAAAGATTCGGAAAGATTCAGAGATTCGGACATAGACACAGCTTTACATGTTTTTTCTACGTGCCTCTAGGTAGTAGGGGCTCATGAATGCTGCAACGCTGGAGCAGATGGAGCATCCCACAGGAACATGGGAAGCTCTCCAGCACGCTCAGCAGCAGACCTGGAAGTGGACCAGAAGCACTTCCACTTCACTTCTGAGTCTGTCAGGAGCATGCCATGCCCCCCCCCCAAGTCCCCCAGCTCTGTGACTGGTGCTTTCTAAGTCTGGGGGGGTCCCCCTGCAGCCAATTGCTGAGCCAGGGGGATATGGGGTGCCCCCCTGCGCGCTCCCCAGCAGACCTGGAAGTGGACTGGAAGTACTCCTGGTCCACTTCTGGGTTTGCCACCAAGCACCTGGGGGGGCCTCCCCACAATCCTGTGGGACGCTCCACCTGTCCCAGCATTGCAGCTTTCATGAACCACACCTGGTACCTTGAAGTATGTAGAAGAAACATTTCAAGCTGTGTCTATGGCCAAATCACTGATTCTCCGAATCAGCATCGTATCCCCAGATTCGAGAAACGAATTGAATCACTGTCCCTGATGTGGGCCAAATCCAAATCCAAATCAAATACAGCCCATTTTGCACACCCCTACTAGAAACTCATTTATAGTGGCATAATTGCATCAGTGCTGGGGGTTGGGATTATCCCTGTAAAAGCAATATAGCTTCGCATGCAGGTAAGGCCTACAAGTTAGTTCAAAGTGCTCTGTGTGTATCATGTAGAACCCTGGAACAGGGCATTTTCATGACCCTTTTTTTAATCTGCATTTGTTTACTTGAGAAACCTTTTGCCCTTTTGGGATCTTAAGGAAACTTTGTTCATATACTTTATAAAGAAACAAATGTCCTTCACTGTCTCCTCTGCTGTGATGATTCTGGTCTCTCCTTTTGGTATGTTCAGTGTCCTAGTTCTCACTAGGTTTTTGATTGCTGTCCCCAATTCACTATGTTTTTAATTCCTATTTTTGTCACAGATTTGATATAAGCCTATTCTAGACAATGCACTCCATTAAGGAAATCTGGAAAAGGGTAGCCTCAGTGTGAAGTTCTAGACCAATGGTTTTCAAACTTCTTTGACCTTTTTATCCGTAAAATACTCTGCTCGTACCCCATACACCTGGCACAAGTCTCCATGTTAATTCATTAGGAAGAATGTCAACACCAGCATCCATCTGTGGCAAAAAGCCATTTACTTACTGCGTGTTGATTCATTAAATACTCCACCACTACTATGAGAATTTAGGCACATACTCGATGACAAACCACCATGTACCGCTGATCAGGGTTCAAATTACACTTTGACTTTTGGGGGTCTGCAAAAAAAATGGGCTGCCCATCACGATGCCGTAATAAAATTGGACATGATGATTTTCAATGTTACAAGAGGGGCTTTTATCTCTTATGGGGGGGGCTCAGGCCCCTCTCCCCATTATTCAAACCCTGCCCCTGGGGATACAGGTACCCCAGTATGAAAACCACTGTTCTTATGCCATTAGCAACACAGTATGTTCTGATGGCTGTTGTGCCATCTTGCATAGGACTGTCTGCGTCCTGGCTCTGGAATTTTAATAGAGTTGAGACTTACACGATGTCTACACCAGGGTGGGCAAAATGGCAATCCGGCTGGTGGCCAGATTCGATTTCCCAGCAGCCCCTGCCCATATTGCTGCAGCCAGTTTCCACGGAGACCCCGTGAGTTGTGGGGCCATGACAGCGTGAGGCCAGGGTTTGCATGGAGACCAGCCCAAGCAGGGTGTGCAGCCGGGCAGGGAGCTGCTCCAGGGCTTAAATTTTGCAGTGAGAACATCATGGTCCAGAGCTGGGGCAGAGCCACGACCCACTGCTTGCACGCCCCTGCCCAGCGGCTCCTCGCCCAGCTGGGTACCCTGGCGGCACGCCTGGGGCCGGTCTCTATGGAAACCCTGAGCTCGCTGTGCTGCTGCTCCTGGGGTCTCGAGGGAAACCTGCTGCAGCAATGCGAGCAGGGGCTTCTGGAAAAAGGAGTCGGTTGCACGTCTGATCTAGCCCGTGCGCCAGACTTCGCCCTCCCCTGGTCTGCACTGTCTCCACGGTGCTGTCTGGCATGCCAGAGACGGAGGTCTCAAGAGCATCAGTAGAGAGAAGAGGGATCCCCAGAGCCCCATTACCACTTTATTTACAGATTTGGAGCAGGTAGGAGGGGCCTGGTTTTTATAGCAATCTCAAGAGTCATGCAGAGCCAGTAGATCAGAACCAGACCATGCAGAACCAGTAGACATGCCCCTGAAGTAATATTAGATAGGGATGCTTGCTCGCCAGCCTAAAACCTCGCTAGAAAGCTACTCTTCCATACTGAAAAGAGAATTCAGTCTCCATGTCCATTCACTTTCAGGATAGTGTTGGGGTTATTTTATCCTGGCTGTTCAAAACCCTGTCAGAACCTATCATTTCTGTAGTGCTGGCTTTTAACCCAGAAGTGTTCGAGAGGTGTTTGACATCAAATTCCCCAGAATTCAAATTCCCAGAGAACATCATCACTTAAATCTTTAAAAATGTTTGTTGCACTACCCTTCAAGCTTTTTATGTATCCCCTCCAAAGTGGGTACCCCACCTGTCAGCTCTGCTTAAGGGACCTGATCAGATCACAGCAGAGAACTGTACAAATACACCCAAAACAGTCGCTGGGGTCAAAGGACTGGAGAGGCAGGACCCTAACTTGGGCTTTTTCTGTGGCACTTGAAGGCAGCAGGAAAGATGTGGAAGAAGCACAGTGGCATGATGATCTCTGTCCCCATAAGCCCACCATGTTCTTTGTATAAGACATGTTATAAATACAGAAGCAGAATCACTGTCATTAGAGATGGAAAAGACCTAATGCGATCATGGAGTTCATCTTCCTGGAAGCACATGATGGACTCCTCAGATAAGAGACATGGATAATGGATATACAAACCACGATGCTATTCTGCAAAGAGACTTATCAGAACATTGATTCTGGGGTGTTGAAAGTTGGAAACAGTGGAACTGATCATCAGCCAGGCTGAATCACTATAACCATAGATATTCATGGAGCTACATTAGCTCTCACCAGCTGAGGGTCCAACTCTATGTCTAGTACTTCCTGCAATTATAATTTTCCAAATGCCTCCCCATATGTGTACTCCGGTATGCAGAATTAGCGTCGGTGGGCTCAGTGGAAAGATGCTGCCTCACTACAGATGTCCTTCTTCCGTGAGATGAGAAACTCTAGTCCCAACACCAGTCCCATTTGTAGCAGCTGCTGTTCACCTAAAGGTTAAAGGTCTCCCTACATGTGTTGAAAAGAGTGGAGAGATAATATCAATGGGCTAGTAAACATTGCATCTTTCAGTTAAAAAAGGTCTAATGTCCAAGGCTACTGATGTGCTATTACTGAGGGCACAATGTCAGCGTAACAAGGTCCCTATACTATACATGTTCAACCCCCGGCCCTTGCACAGCTGGCATATGAAGAGTGTATGAGAACAAAACAGGCTTATTTATTTTACTTGGAGAAACTTAAATCATTGCAGTTTATGTCCATGTGCAGTGGAAGCTACTTGTGGAAAAGTCTGGTTTTTATACAAAAATCTTTTTGAGCAAAAGTTATATGCCATAAATCTCTTATTGGAGGATTCAAGTACCATTTAAGTGATGAATAAATCTTGTGCTGGTGAACCTGAATTGCTCCACATAAGCATTACTTCCTCTTGCACTGCAATGCCTTGAAGGAGCAGTACCATAGCAATGAATTTGGCACTCGGGGCAAAGCCCTCAACAGCAGCCCACTGTCACCCGATGCACGGATCTGGAGGACACATGCCCCCCATGCTTGCCCAGGAGTGCGCGCAGCGGCAGAAGCCACCCTCCCCCTATACCCACGCCCTCCCCCTATACCCACACCCCCCCAAACAAGTTGCTCACAGCTCTTTCCCATGCCCCACCCTGGCTGGGCAGTGCCTGTTCAATGTTTTACCTTTTTACTCGCCTTCGCTTCGGCACCTGGGACAGTCACCCCACTCACCCGCACCTTGCTACAGCCTCGTGAAGGAGCTTGGGATATCTGTTGTAAAGCAGTGGTTCCCAACCTTTTAAACTCAAGGCAACTCTTGTTTGGCTCAAAGCACCCCTCCAAAAATGCCAGCTCTTCCTAGTTTGACTCCAGAAAATACTAAATCAATGTGTATGTTACAAAGAACTCACAAAGACCACAAAACGTCAGACCATTTTTAACACAATGAATTTTCTATTTGAAACCTCAGCGTTTATCATATGAATCATATGGACACGCGCAACCATGCTAACAGTCTGTGGCACCCTCTGGTGCTCTGGGAGGGATTTCAAGGCACCCCGGGGTTCTGTGCCAGCCTGGTGCAGGCTCACCGTACTAAAGCACTGTTAGCCAAGATTTGTAACATTAGGAATGTATATAAAACATATTCACTATGTGTGGCCACATACAAAAAATACAGGAAAACTGGCTCCTGCTCCCTAAGGGACTGAAGATCACAAAACTAGAGCAGCAGTCAATAGGCATATCTCCATGGAAGGCAGTAGGTGTACAGCAATACAAATGATACAAATGAGCCAGGGATGTAACCCATGGTTTCTTCTTTCATTTTTTCTTTTCATTCTCCATGCTTATCTTGCTGTGATCCTTTGACCCCAGCTGACTTCCTGCCCCTGGGGCAGGGGGCTGGGCTCTGATCTCCCCAGGTCCCTTCCAGCCCTCATGTCTATGAAATCTATGAAATCCTCTACATTTCAGACCCTCCTCCTGATCTGCCTGTTGGCAGGTCATGGAATTACAATAATAGACACCTATTGAGGAACCAGCCCTAAATCTCAAGCTTATGCCCATATTCACTTTGAACAGGTTGTACCATAGGTCTTATAATCATTCATAATATGTCTTGGAAGGACAAAGAAAGATATTGAACTGAGCTGTAAGAAGACCTTTTAAGATTAGTTTTGTCATTTGGATTAAACATATACATTTGCAATCTGTCTGTCTGTCTATCTATCTATCTATCTATCGATAAAACCGATTGGCTGTGCAAGTTACTGTTGAGTAGCCAATCAGCGGGGCTGAACACTGACACCTCCCCAGGCAGGCTGGAAAGGAGGGAGGGAAATAAAGAGGTAAAACATTGATAAGAACTTTATAAAAAGGCTGGGATCTGAGAGATTAGACCTCTTTGGCTGCAGCTGCCTCAGGAGTTTGTAGCAAAGAACTATACTGTCTTCAAACAGTGAGTAACTATAATCCAGCGGCTATAAATTCCTGATCTGGGAAGAGTAGAAAAGCGTGTGTGTGTGTGTGTATGTGTGTGTGTGCTCACGCACGTGTGCATGGAGTTTCAGAGGGCGAGAGACATCTTTACAGCATAAAAGCACTGAGTTTGCTTTTGCAGGATCAGTTTTTAAGACTATGTTGTCACCCTCTGAAGCTAGCTATAAGCACTTGCATTTTTTCTGAGCCATTTTTTTTGAGTGATCTTACTCTTTCATCTGCTTCAATAAATGCAAACAATCTCCTCTGGGGATATGCTGACAACACCTAAGTTTCTGGCTCCATTTAGTAACTCAGAGCAGCTGGAGGAAGTGAATGTAAACACACAGCCTTCATCCTTAGTCTGTGAGACTGGTTCAATAGTCTGCGGCCACGTCGTTGTCTGATGTTTTGGTTTTTAGTTAGATCAGTGCTTTTCAGCTGATGCCTTTTTAGACTCATGGCACCCCTCATTCAGCTTGAGTCACCGCTTATTTAGCTGAAAGCACCCATCGGAAAATGCCAGTTTTTATTTATTTATTTTATTATATACTTTTTATTTGTTTTTTGACTACAGAAAAATACTAAAATAATTCTTTTCTTGAAGCAAATTCAGGAAGTCCACAAGAGGTCAGACTATTTTTAACACTATGAATTTATCTTTGAAGTCCCTGGATTTGTCTTCTGGATCATGTTTGCACACCTCACAGTTCTAAGATGGCACGGCACACTGTGGCACCCTTGGAAGGATCTCAAAGCACCTCGGGATGCTGTAGCACCCGGGCTGAGCATCAGAGGGCGGTTCTACACGTTGCCGTATGGCAATGTTCCTACGGTGCCATGTTTTAGTATTTCCTTTCAATAGCGCACATGTAGGTTTTGCTGCTATGTCTATGTAGTGGCATAGTATGCCTGGGTGAGTGCGCCGCGACATCCCCACAAGGCAATGTGTAGACGTGCCCAGAATGAGATGTTTCCGGGAACATGGGGGAATGGCAATAGTTGGTTCATCACCCTTTTGTTCCTTGCAGGCACAGCAGTTGGGCTGACAAAATACTGAATCTTGCATTTGTTGCTCAATTCTATCTGAGCTATTACAAAATAGAACTGGTTTGGCTGGTTCTCCGGTTGGGGGAACAGTTTCCCCACTGGGACCCAGCCACTCTCCCAATCCCCAGAACACTTTGAAAACTAAGCATGAGAGAACTGTCATCTTTGGGAAATTGCTTAAAGCTACAGAACACAAACTATGCTCATTGGCAGCCATTGATACCTTTCAGCACGCCCATAGATGCACTCTTGACTGCCAAAGCACACCCAGAGCATCCCTGTTGTCGTCCCAAAGACATGAGCTCTCCAACCGACCTGCCAGGATTCTCCGTCCCCTCCAGTGAGAAGTGCCAAGGCCCAAGTAGAGTGAAGCTCTTACACTAGCACTACTCCAGCCCACTAGAAAAGGTCATTCTCCCCCTCACCTCCGAGAGGCAGGCACCTTCCTCAGCACCTGCAGACAACTGTTTTGCACCAACCTGAGTACGTCTCCATGAGATGCTACATTGCCGTATGGACAAGCTGTGGCATAGTGTCAGCAGGCACAAATTGTGACACTGATGCTACTGTATGGTGGGGTCAGAAATGACTCGAGTGCTGCTGGGACTGCACAGTGACAGCAGTTGCTGCTCAGTCATTTAATACTTGCTAAGAAAAGCACTAAATGACTGTGCAGTAACAACTGCAGTCAGGGACAGGTGTAGGCACACCCCTGACTCTTAGGTTGGGGGACCAGTTCCCACACTGTGACCCAGTCCCTTTCCAGTCCCCAGAACAACCCAATTTTCCTGTAGGTGAGAGCATTGCTATCACAGCACTGACAAGCATGTTATGGAGGAGGGCGTAGTGTTCATTCCCCTGGCACCTGTAACAGTGCTGCCTAGCATAGGACAGCAATGGGGGTCCAGGCCTCACACCCTCTGCCCCACTTTAGGGAGGTTAGCCCAGCTAGACCTGCTTCCAGGTCCTTTTGCAAAGGACTAAGGAAAAGCTCCTTGTTCCCTCTCCCCTACAGGCCACACAGGTATTTAGCAGCACATTATGAAAATTCAACCTCAGAAGTTGCCCTTAGAAATGCCCTGGTGCACACAGGCTCATGGCTTGCATGTATGTAGGAGACCCAACAATATTTGCTGTGCTAATGAAAGGCACCTGCTTCTTTTCCTTAGCCAGCAGCAGTCTGAACACATAATCCCTGTCTCCCTTATCCCCTGTCCCTCTCATGTTTTTCTAACTGGAGGCATTTTGCTAGATTTCAGCCCTCTCTCCTTGGATGCTCCTGAAATGGAAACTTTCCCCCTTCCCTTCCCTTCCCTTCCCTTCCCTTCCCT
>JAGPOW010003395.1:42537346-42554950 GCA_030014935.1 Caiman crocodilus | reverse complement strand
CACCGCCCAGTCATGCGACGAGTCCCACCATGTTTCTGTGATCCCCACTATGTCTGGGCTGGTGACAGCTAGGAGGAGGGCGAGTTCCTCCTGCTTCTTGCCCATACTTCTCGCATTCGTGTAGAGGCAATTGTGACCCCTTCCAATTGTCATTAGCTATCTCGTCCCTGTTTCATGATGTTTTACGTTCTGTTGCTAAGAATCGTTGTTGAATTACACTGTTCTGCAATGTTTGTAATAGGTTAAGTGTCATAACCAAGGTGAAAGGGAAGCAGTGGCTGAGAGCAGTAACATAGTGCGATAATTTTTTAAGGGTTAATCAAGTGAGCCACTTTACTATGATTGACAGGGCCACTAGTTGATGTCTAGAACCATCCACCTGCACAGTGACCTGATTGGCGGAGAAGATTATAAGAAGGCTGGTCAGTGTGTGTGGGGTGGGAGTCGTTGGGAGTTTGCGGGAGTCGTCAGGAGTTGGTAGAGAATAGCGCACGATTTGAGAACGCCCCTCAGGAGCCGTGAGGAGCGTTTGGGTGTGCTTAGCCTTCTCAGGTCTAGAGGAGCTGAGGCACCTGCGCCTCTGTGTTGAGGAGGGGCTTGCCCCTACTCCCACAGATACCGCAGTACTGAGCCTAAGGCAGATTTTCAGTACTGTTGGGTCTCTAGAAGTTCTAGAGAGATTTCGTTCAGAACTGCAGTACGCCAATACCAGGTTGCAGTTGCTGTGAGTAGCTTTACCTGTCGACTGCTCAACGCTCGTGCTTGAAGCCTTTCACATTGGTCATCACGTTGTACTCATCTGTACCTGCGGCACGCCATCTTGTAAATAAGTTGGACCCTATTTTCTGTGAGTAAAGTTTTTCATTACCTTTACCACATCTTGGGAGCGTCATTCCTTCACAACATCACCTCTCTGGGACCCATGGCACACCTGGGTGGACCCTACCTATTAGTACCGGAGTCACACCTGGTGGGGCAAACTGACTCAAGGCCTCCGCAGCCACCCGGAGCTGTCCTTGCTCAGTCACAGATACATGGACTCTGTGTACTTTCAGCAGTAATTCACCATGCATGAGTGAGGGAAAGTGTACCAAAGATTTTCCCAAGCATTTCAGCAAGAAACAATATCCTTTATATAAAAGCCAAACACGTACAATCCAAGTAGGCAACCACAGAAGACATTCATTACGTCATTCTACACAATATCTTTTGTTAAAATACATAGCTCATATCAATGCTGAAGTATGTACATCAATAAAATTCATTAAATATAGCTTTAAATACATTTACAAAGGCTATGACAATGCCAATATCAAAATAGTAAATAATCAACATCTACAACATGACAAGATAGCCAAATACCTCTATGTAAGGTATGTGACACCACCAGAAGCTATGTGGAGATTGCTGGAAAACCATATGCACAATAGATCTCATGCAATCATTAGATGAGCAGCTCATTTGCCACTGCAACAGTCAGTATAGTTTCAACCAGGACATGAACATGAGACCATCAATCACACAGACATTTTAAAAATGATTTTAAATGCTTGGTTTACATTAAATCAAGATTGCCCCGAAGCACAATGGTATTTATATAGTGAAATTCCATATTGTGGCCCGGTGAGGGGCTAGGGGCAGAGTCAGCGCAGAGTTGGGGAACTGACTGGCAACCGCTGAGACAAGGGTTGTGGTAGAGACCCAAAAGCCTGCGCCAGGGTTGCTCAGGAAATGTAGTCTCCCTATGGGGTTGCTAAAGGGAGCAGGGCAGGGTATATGAGGCCTAAGGTGGGTGGTATGAGAGGCCTGGTGAGAGCAGGCGGAATGCAAGAGGCCCCAGCGAGAGGGGGCAGAGTAAATGTGGCTCAGAACAGGGCAGTGCATAAGAGGCTGAACTATGCGTGGGCAGAATTTGACCAGGCATGTATGTATCACTCTTTAACAGTGGGCACTTGAAAGGCAGCCTCTCCCCTGATAATTACAATAAGGTGTAGCAAGTGAGCAAGGCAGGCGTTTGCCCATAGACGGGGGAGGGCCGGTATTGGGATTGGGCTTGGGAGCTTGCCCCGTCCCACACATCATTATGTATTTCATTAAGGTGTTTGGAGAAGATAAAGAGGCAGAGACAGCATTCTCCCCAGGATGCATTCAGTGAGTCCAAATGATATAGAAAGAATTTGTTTAAGAGTAATACTACTGCACGTCTGTGGAGCAACCAGTTTTGAACCATTACATACTGTTACCAATGTCCTTTGTAATACATTTCAAGAAGCAACATGAAGACAAAATTTGCTGGCCAATGATGAAGAATGGGACCAATGTCTGGAGGAAGCAGCTGGAATTCAAATGCCTGGACAGTTGAGGCAAAAGTTTGTATTCATTTGCATATTTTGTAAACCACCTAATGCATTGCAACTATGGGAGCAATTTATGGATGGCATGACAGAGGACCACAGCAGACATCATGATAACTAAGTGTCAGTACAGAAAGCGTTGCTGGATAGACAAGCATCATCGATGGTTCATGGAATGAATTGTAGCTCTTTTGATCTTCCTGATCCAGGTGTGATTGAATAAAATAATGACACCCTTCACGACACTGATGAAGAATTTGCAGAAGCGGATCAACGAATTAGAAACCTCAATGCGCAACAGAAATCTGCCTTCCATCAAATTGTTAATACTATAAACGGAGATAATGCAAATCGCTGCTTTTATTTGGATGGACCTGGAGGATCTGGGAAAACTTACTTATATAACATCTTAATGTGTTATATTAGAGGAACTGGGAAAATTGTTCTCCCTTTTGCAACAACAGGAATAGCTGCTCTTGTTTTAAAAGGAAGAAAAACAATATGCAGTGGCTTCAAATGACTGATCCCAATAATCGAAACATCTACTTCAAATATTTTACATTCAGCTGAAGCTGACGCATTGAAAAGTGCCACGTTAATAATGGATGAAGCCACTATGATGCACAATCATGCACTTAGATGCATTGATTTATTGTTAAAAGAAATTATGCAAAATGATATGCCATTTGGAGGAAAAATAATTTTATTAGGTGGAGTCTTCATACAAACATTACCAGTGGCAGTAAGATGTACAAGAATGGAGTCAACTGAGGCTGTTAAAGATGGATCGTCAGCTCATTCAGACAGAATATTCAGACACCTGAATAGATATGTGCAATATGATCAGAGGGCAAGAGTTCTAGAACTGATCAACTTGTCACCTCGATGACATCGACTCACTTCTGATAGTGAGGCATGTGCAATGGTCTCCATGGCCTAACAGAGCGATGTGTGCAAACACACAAGTGGTGGGTGAAGACTCTTGGGTACTGTGTGCACACCACAATGATTGATGGGGAGAGATGACTGACAGGTGGGAAGATTGAAGGACAATTTATAAGGGAATCCTGAGAGGATTGAGAGAGAAAGAGAGAGGATGCGTGTGGAATGTGGGTGCACAAGTGTATGGGTACATACATGTGATGTGGCAGTGAAGTGCATGGTGAGAGTGAGGATAGTAATCATGGGAGAGTGTGGATTTTGTGGATGTTAGGTCATTTGGTCATGGATAAAGAATCTGTAAACCTGTCACTGCTGTGACTGAGAGTCAGAGTGGGCCTGATGCTGCAATATACTGTCCTTTGGCAGGTTCTCTATAAGTGTTATACTTCTAGTCACAGTTAAATGCCAGTGTTGTCTATGATTATAGAGGTGTTCGTGGAGTTGTTGTTTGTTAATGTTATGATTACAGTTCCAATACAAATTTCTGTTGAATGTTGATTGATCTCCGTGTATTTATAAAGGTTGGCTGGGGACTGGCCATAATCCAATGTCCAATCTATAACCCTAAAAACTGTCACCTTCAAAGACTTAAGCGAAAGGGCCTAGCCTCTCAGAGAGGACTAACAACCCTCTGGCCCCTTGTTGTTATATTGTAGGGTCTTGATATTAAGACGTTGCAGCCAGCCTTTCAAGGCATGCATGAAAAGTAATAATTTGTGGTCACATTTCACCAAATCAAATGATCACAAAATATGTAAACTGAAGGACATCAATTCAATGAATGGACTCTCAAAATTGGTGAAGGAACAATGTTGAACAGTTGTAGGTTGCTGTCACAGGTGGGGTCCTACAGGAGGGCTGTGATCTCCTCAAGGCCCCTTCCTGTGCCAAGTTGGCCCAAGGGTACCCTCAGTTTCTTGCCTGCCATGTCGTTGATGTTGAAATATGTTAGGGAGGCTGCCTTCTCCGCCCTCGGGCACATCTTGCTGTAGTCTCTGCCCTGTGGACTCCCAGACCCCTTGTGGGTCCCGCTCTATGAATGGGTGCTTCCAGGGCACCCTAGCCTTAGGGGCTATGTGTGGCTCCAACCACCCCTTTCAACACGCCCCAAGCCTCACAGCTGGAATGGATGTTGTCCTGTCCAGGTCTACAATCCCTTTGGCGCTTGGGCCCCCTGTGGCCCTATCTCGCTCCGTGCCCTCTCTATGGGGCCTTCTCCACAATGCTGCCCCTCTTCAGTTTTGCTGCCCTCCTCTGGGGCCTTCACTATAGCACCACCCTCTCTCTGGGGCTCGTCTGCAGCGCCACCCTCTCTCTCGGGCCTTCTCTATAGCGCTGCCCTCTCACAGGGCCTTCACTATTGCGCTGCCCTCTTTCTGGGGCTCGTCTGCAGCGCCACCCTCTCTCTCGGGCCTTCTCTATAGCGCTGCCCTCTCACAGGGCCTTCACTATTGTGCTGCCCTCTTTCTGGGGCTCATCTGCAGTGCCACCCTCTCTCTCGGGCCTTCTCTATAGCGCTGCCCTCTCACAGGGCCTTCACTATTGCGCTGCCCTCTTTCTGGGGCTCGTCTGCAGTGCCACCCTCTCTCTCAGGCTTTCTCTATAGCGCTGCCCTCTCACAGGGCCTTCACTATTGTGCTGTCCCTCTCTGGGGCCTTCACTATCGCACCATCCTTCTCTTGGGCCTCCTCTGTAAAGCCGCCCCTTCTCTGGGAATCCTCTGCAGTGCAGCCCTCTCTCTGGGGCCTTCTCTGTAAAGCCACCCCTCTCTTGGGGGCTCCTTAGTCATACTGTCCCCTTCTCCAGGGTTCACCGCAATGCTTTGCCCCTCCTCAGGGTTCACTGCAATGCTGCTCCCTTCTGCGGGGCTCACCACATTGCTACCCCCTTCTCCGGAACTTTCTCAGTACTGCTGCCCCCTCCTGGGACTCTCTGTGCCCACCCTGGGCCTTCTCAGTAATGCTGCCCCTTTCCTGGGGCTCTCCGTGGCCACACTGGGCCTTCTCTATCAACCCGCCCTCTCTTAGGGCTCTCCTATAATGCCCCCCTCTCTCGGGACTCACCAACAACCTGTCCTCTTCTCTGGGGCTTGGGTCTATGCACCCAGTACACAGCACCCTTACTGGCACTGGGATCTCCATGCTGCTGTAGGTCCCCTTTGAGGCCTCTTCCAACGCCTAATAGCCTCACCCAAGTCACAGGTGATAAACGGCAACACATAATATAAGCCAACCGGCTATAACTTAAACAGAAGCTGCCTGGCCATAACAATGCTTAAGCCTATCAGGAAATACTTAATCCCTTCCATGAGCAAGCTCCTTTCCCTTTGGCAGCTGGCAGGGAACTGCTAGCCTGGTCTCAGCCCCTGGGCCCCTGCCCCTTCCGGTCAGCTGACCTTCTCTGGTTGCCCCAGCAACCCGCAGCTGGGCTCCTTATTCCCTCACTGCTAGGATCCCTTCCCTAGCAGTTTCTCCTCCTTAGGAGCAGGGCACCTAAGTGCTCTGTGACAGTTGCCACCAGATGTAACTGAATACTGGAAAACTTGATTTAGATGGAGCCTATTGTCAAAGCAGTTTACAGGAAACTTACTGAAGTGGAAAACTTGGATTCCTTTAAGAAGAAAATTACCATAACTCCTAAGAATAAACACATCATGGTACTGAATAATGAATTTTTAACCTTGATGCCTGGTGAAATGAAAAAATACTACAGCACAGATTCAATGACGATGGATGATTCTGAAAATCAAGCTACTTATCCCATTGAATTTTTAAATGCTCATACCACATAACTTGCAGTTGAAAATTGGTGTTGTTATGTTAGTCAAAAATGTGAATCCTAAAAAGGGATTGTGAAAGGGAACCCAACTGATAATAAGAGGATTACACCAAAATGTCCTAGACGCTGAAATAATGACAGGAACTAATATAGTAGAATGTGTCATCATACCTAGGGTTGATTTGGCTCTACCAGACACACAACTACCTTTCATTCTGAAAAAGAGACATTTTCCCATAATAACAGCATTTGCAATAAAATTAATAAATCACAAGGACAAACGTTTGGGACTCTGCTTACCAGAACCAGTATTTTCCCACGGACAATTATATGTGGACCTAACAAGAACCAGGAATGAAAACATCTTAAAAATATATATTTCACCGGTGGAAAACAAATAAGGAAATCTAAACAGTGACAAGAAAATATTCACTAAAAGCATAGACTTTAAGGAGATATTTGGTGATAATTGATTCCTGCCACATCATCTGGATGCTTAACCAAACTGTGAGCAACCCAAAGGCAGATTGGGTAACCAGCCCCAAAGGGGTACTGGGTCACAGAACGAGGAAGGGATTGTTCAGCCTATTTCATTTAAGTTTTATACATATTTAATTTACTGAATAAATATAAAAAGTAAAATCTGTTTGCTTTTGTTATTTGAAATTCATCCATCATCCTTGATGGGCAATTCACTAGTATATATAATACTGATATCTTTACTGGTATATAATAGTGATTATGCTGTTTTTTATCTAGTGAGGACAGTGAGCCCCATTAGGCCCGTCTATTTACATGAAGTGCTCTGTCATCCTTCCAGTCCTGGTTGCCTTTTTTTAAGTATTGAACATGGAGAATTCTCAAGAGATTTCTGATGCAGTAGTGTGGGGGAAAACTTCATCCCCGGGTTCGCTGGGCGGAGGCTCAGACGAACAGGCCAATCGAATTTAAAGACTTGGTTTAATAAAGAATGCATTCCTGGTCAGTGTCATACACAAATTCAGAATTTTGCCATGAGGTCTGACCCTGAACATTGGGCAGTGTAGGGTAATATAGAAAATGTGACGTCATAAGCATAACAACAGTATAAACCAATCAACACTAGCCACAACACAGTCAAGTCTGCACAGGTCTTCCACTTGTTACTGGAGAGAGAAAAAAAAATCTATTTTAAACCAGTCTGCAACAGCAAGGTCATGACCTGGCTACGTGACTCACTCACAAACAAAATGTCAGACTGGAACCATTTTGTTTTTCCCCTTTTTCCCCTTCAGTAGGTCTTTTTCCAAAGGTAAACAACCATCTTCACACTGCTGATAAATTCTTACACTTTTGGTAAGATTACTGTTTTGGTAAGATTACTTCCGATCATGCTCTTTGGGTATCCCGAGTTCTGCTGACTGGCTAATCCTTTTAAATGAACAGATGAGATTTTTGAAGCATCTGAGGTATATCGAACATGTAAAGAATAATAAGCAGCTCTCAAATCTTTTAAATATAGGGGTGAGTTGGGCAACTGGTTTTACAAAAAGTTTTAAAGACACATCTTGTTCTTACATACACATTATCCAACAGGAGACTTTCCCCATTTTGGCGATTACCTTTTCCATTTTCTCTAAAAAGGAAAAAACATAATTACATACTTTTTACATCCGTGTTTCCTGTTTCTTAATTTGGTAATACAAAATATACATACATATCACTACCATGCCTATAGCAAAATAACTGTTTACAAGTGAAATGCAACATATCTTTGCCTTTTATCATTTAAATACATGTGGATTACTAACTCACTACTAACTCTTTAGTCCATGTGCTTGTATAATGTTGGAATGTAATCTCATGGCATATTATCCCACAATGGTTCGGGTACCATCCACATCACATTGGGAGAACCTGCCAGGGTCCCTCCCAGATCATCAGGTTCAGAGACATCGTGACTGGCCAGTGTCACTGAACCTGAGCACCAATGGATTGGCCTCTGTATGTGTGTGTGTCTGAACCGTTTTAGGTAAGAGCATTGCTTTTCCCCACTTGATCTATGTGTGTCACTCAATAAAGATTGATTGTCGAATCTGTGAGTCGGTCTTTTGTCCAACACTATCTGTTGAAATGTGAATACAGCCTGTTTTCTCTGAGCAACAACAGCATGGCACAATGCAGGGGGGCAGTGGCAGATTAAGATTCCTTGGGGCACTGGGATCTCCATCCTACTGTGCCCCCCCCCATGCACACTGTGCCCAGGCCAGCTGCTCCCCTCCACCCAGTCAGGGGCCCCCACACTGTGCCCTGCCTGCACGAAGCTGTGGGAACAGGGGAGCTGGACAGTAGTGCAGGACAACAGGATGAGCAACCCCCATCCAGACGGGGCAAAAAATAAAAGGCAGCAGCAATCCAAAGTGACTTCTAGTGGACCAGAGGGTGAGCTACAAAAAAATCCTGCAACTCCATCTGGTGGACAAAGAGGCTCATTACATGTCTTTGACTGCCTTTGTGTTTGCAGGCAATGAATCCATGGATGTGGCACTTGAATTCCCGGTGAGCCAAATTAAACTACGTCTAAGGAGTGTTGGTTTAATGCACAAGAAAGACTTCTAAAGTGTAGGGACATCCCACTGGTGCAAACAGACACACTGTTGCAGTGCACGAAAGGGCAAAAATTGTGGCGTGTACATGAGCCTGAGATGGATGGAGTTACCAAAGGATAAGGTCCAGTGTGAAAACATTGGCTTCTGGAAAGCTGGTGGCTCCAATGGCACCTTTAAGGACCAAGGAAATAGTGCAACAAGGGCCACAAGGAGGGTTTGCAATGAAGACAACCATAGTTGCTTTAATAGCTGAGCAGCTTTGTGCTATAGGAAAAAGAATAGGACCATTTAAAAAGGAAACAGCAATTTCTTGGTTAGCTGAGGTGGCTCTCACAAATGAAGGGTCAGGATATGGCTGGGGTCCTGTGACCCTGGCACTCGTTCCTGCCATTGGCAGGGGGTCAGACTTGATGGCCTGCGCTAGGCCCCTTCTGACCCTAGATACTATGATATACTGTTGTGATACACTAGATATTGCACAAGAATGCATGCATATGCATGACTTTGCAGCTTTGCCTGTAAAAATCAAAACCAGCAAGGTACAGAATAGTGCTGAGAGATGAAGTTATGAAGTTGTTTTTTCCAAGTGAATCAGCACCGACAAAGAAAGACAAGCCGCAGGCGAGAGGCCAGAGGCTTACTTGGAGTGAAAACAGCTATTATTCATTGTTGCTGGTTTGGCACAGTCCTTGAGGGGAAACCCAAACAACTTTGATTTTGACACAAGAGCTTTTAAAGGAGCCATTGGTGCACAGCTTTAATTCAAGGCTAAGAGTGTATTTAGAAGGAGGAGCAGTTGATGCTTCATTATAAGAGATTACATATTAGGCTACGCAGGGATTTGAGCTAGGGACCAGTCATGATATTGATTGCTGGAAGGTAGGAAAGATTGAAATGGTATTGGCTAAGGCTGGAGATGAATGTTTTAAGAGAAAAAAGAGAGAAAGCAGTGACATGAGCATGAACTGTTCAATTCAACAGTGGATTTATAGCCCATAGAACAGAACCCTGAGTGAGCTTAATATAACAGAACAGGAGCGCAAGTCCGAGAAGGGCCAAGGCCCAGGTACAAATTTAAGGGAAGATCAAGGGCAAAGAAGGGACTGTTTCTCTAGAGATCCCCAGAAGGGGAATAATTGGAGACAGAAAGAAACTCCTTCTGTTAGGAATGAGATGAGAGACTCAGTATGGAGGAAGCTTCTTAGCTATACAGATAGGGAAGCAATAGATGGTTTACTCACAATGAAGTTGTTACAATTACTGGTAAAATATCAGCAGGAAAAAGCAAGTGCAGCAAAAAAATAAAGGGGAGAAGTTGCCTCCACCTGTCTCGACACAAGACTCAGACTGAGACAGCTTGGCGCTCCTCTCGTCCCCAGAGACAGATCTTGGCACTGACTTCACAGTTCTTGGCTGACTCTTCAGTTTCTGCCATCTGCTGGACATGATGCTTTTGCTATACAAATCATTTGGGTTTTGAATGTTAGTTCACCGGTACTGCCAGGCAAAACGGTTAATAACTGCAATATTGGTTTGGTATGTGCCCCATGTAATCTTCACCAACCACTTTTCCAGATATATGTGCAACTGAACTTTCCCGTCAAAAATCTGCAATTAAGCAGTAGCAACAAGACTGAACTTCAGGCACCTTCTTCCGCAGTATCCACAACCATGTCAATTCATGTTTCACCAGAATTATCATTGAACTGGACTGTATAATAAATCTATTGGACAATGTCAGGACACCACATTAAATTGGACATAATTTGCATATACGGACATTGGTATGAAAAAAGATCTACAGCAAAAGCTCTGTTATCCGGCACCCATGGAGGACGGGAGGTGCCGGATAACCAAATAAGCTGGTTATTTGAGAGGCCTAAATAGGCATCTTTGCCTATCCAGGCTGCTGCCCCTCCCACTGCATCCAGTGCGCTGCCAGCCCTCCCTGGTGTCAATGTGCCAGGGGAAAGGGAATGGGGCAGCACACAGCCTGCCTTGCCCCGGGCCATGGGGGCTCGGCGAAATTGGAAGTGCCATGGTGGGCACTTCCACTTTCGCCGCGTTGACGAGCCTGCCAGTTAATGGAGTGTGCCGGTTTCTAAGGTACCGGATAACACAGCTTTTACTGTAGTAGGATAGTGGTCTATCTAAATGAGTTATATGTCTGATCTGCTTAAGTTCAATGCCATAATAACACCTACTATTGTAGCTGCGGGTCTAGTATATGTAAAAAGGAATCAACTTTAATCACTGAGCCAGTGAGAACCTTAAGAAAAATTGAAATGTATCTTGATCACATGAATTTGAATTGGTTAAATCAAAAATGGGGTAAACTTATTAGACCCTAAAATTAGGATGGTCTAATTGGGTACAAAAAATACAGAGGTCATTGCACAGAGTGAGGAAAAGGAGAGATTTACCAGGTACAATCAGTGGCATAAGCATGGGCACAAGTCTGCTCAACTTTGTGGATAGAGACCTTGGCTAGTAAGTTTCACAGGTAACTCATGAAATTCAAAGCTTAGAAAGCCCTCATCACAACTGCACTTTCTAAGGTCTTATACCAAGAGTGGTTCACAGCAGATACTCCCTAAGTGGAGAGAACTGAATTAATAAGACCACATAATTTCACTGAAAACAGTTCATTAGCTACAGAAGGATACAGCATTGTCATTTTCGTATGTCAACTGACATATGAACTGCGGGTCCAAAACATTGTCATAGGTTTATTATGACAGGGATATGCAAGAATTAAAAGAGATAGTACCACTATAACAGCTGTACAGTTTTGCTTGGCTGCAAACTGAATAGATGAGCCATGCTTAAGGACTTTGCAGAGAAGGGCAGCAAAAAGTTTGCAGAGGGTGCGCAGCTTTCCAAATGGAGGGTGTACCGTGCAAAATGCATGCTTTTACTGGTAGACAACGTTCTTTGGGTGAATCTGATATCTTTTATTAGACCAACTTAAATAGTTGGAGAACAATTTTTAAGCAAGCTTTCGGGTTCAAAAAACATTTGTCAGGCTAAGGAAGTTTCAGCAGTTGATGTGTGCTCTCCCTGCTTTTTACTGGTGCATTTAAAAAGCAGCCAGAGTCCCCCATCACAAAACCCAGACTCTGATTGCCTACTATGGAGCCATAAAAAGTTGAGGGAAGGAAAAGAACACCAAGGAGAGAGAGAAAAATCTGAGCCTGGAGATAGGGACAGCCACTCAGCCCCCTCCTTTCCCCCAGGCAGAAGGAACAGAGCTGTGTCTTGCCAGGGAGCAGAGTTCAGGACAGGGGAGAGTCTGAGTCATCCCAGGAAAAACTGTTTTGTCAGAGTTGGAACTGTGCCCTCAGGGACACAGATATCCAGGGAGGGAGTAGGAAAGGGTTAGTAAGCCAGCTGGGCATTGGGAGAAGCTGTCGGGTCAGAGACTTGTTAAAGGAAACCCCTGTTCAAGCTAGGTGAGCTTGAATGGCTTGGTCAGGGACCTGGGGGAAAAAAAAACAATGGGGAAATTCCCTGTTTGAGCTGGGGAAAGGGAACCCTCATGCTGGGTTGTAAGCAACAGGAGGGGCACTGGTTTCAGAGAACTGCCTGAAGAAGCACCAGACTCATGGGGAATGGGTGTGGGGAGACATTTAGCCCAGAGCATGTGCAGGCAATTTATTCCAGGCTGCACAAGAAGCAGCCACCTGTTGCATTGTGGACCTCAGCAGAGAACTCTGCTGAAGGGAGACCTGTGTCCAAAGTTAAGCCAGAATACGTTTGCACCACCTAGCCGTGGACCACGGCAATAACCGCGTTTCTCTTTATTTGCAAGGGGAGTGGGGTTTAATCCCAGGGGGAAACTTTCAAAGTTTATGACCGGAAGAATGTAATCAGTGAAAGAGTTGACTGTAAATTGGGGCAGGCAATTATTTTGGGCAGAGGGCTGCTTACTGAGTTTTGGCAAGCCATCAAGGGCCGCATGACAGGAAGCCCAAGGCAGATTAATATTCATTTTCTAAATTTTTTAGGGCCCTGAGGGCTGGATAGAATGGCATCCAGCCCCCGGGCCGCATTTTGCCCACCCCTGCTGTAAACTGCAACAACCACTGCTTCTCTTAATGCTGTATTTGTATATACTGGTCAATTATTATTTCTTTTTAATTTACTATTGATAATGTATATTTCCTGTTACTGTTATTAATCCATTTTCCCTTTCTTGTATATAATTGTATATAAAGAAAATCCCTTTTTTCTCAGTGGGGCTTATAGTGGGGTTCTTGGGCAGTGAGGGTGAGGGACACCCTCCCCAGGGACGCCTCAGATAACAGACCTACTTGAGGGGGGTCTCAAGGTTACTGGCACCCTGAGGATTCAGAATCCAGCACATCACCTTGCCTAGTGTGCCAGCAAGGGTTACATTACAATTCCTGGGGGCAAGAAGAGGATGGGGGAGAGAAGCTGGCACCAGATCTTGTCCAGGGAAGATAAATGATTCAGCTGCCTCTGCTTTTGGTTTGCTGAGTGTGTTTGGTGGGCTGTGTGCTTGGGGTGAGTGCTCTGAGAAGCTGGGAGTGATTGCTGACTGGCTCTACAAGAAGCCCTAACAAGGGGCCTGAGCGTCCTTTGTAAGCAGCTTTTCAGCATTCTCAAATGTATTCATTAATTACATTTATTCTTCAAACATTATTTTGCAAATAATTTTTGATCTTACAGGAGTATTTGGTATAAGATAGTTGAAGGATGTTTTGAACAAACCCAAGCCACATGGCACATAGCAATGCATTAATGCTATATTTCTGTTTTCAGACTGCAACAATTGGGATTTCCAAAGCAAATGTTCTGAGTTTAGAAATTGAAAATGTGCTTTCTGAAAATATTTTCCAAAATAACTATAGTGACCTTTTGGGACCATTCCTGCCATAAAACTAATTCAGTAGACCAGTGTAGAAGGCAAACACAAAAGAAGTGTAAACACTATCACAATCTCAGAACCAGCTCCACCGCTGATGTTCATTGGCCTGTTTGCATCCATGTTAATGGCAGGTGACATCAGCTCAGACTCATGTAAGTTTTGTGGTGAGTTAGTCAAATTCTTTACTCTGTTGAAACTACCAATGCTTGCAGGAAATGGTGAACAGTAGTCACTATGGTATCTAAGCTATAGCTATACACAAGTTTGTTGATGAATACTAACTTCACTCATCACAGTTCATTTCCTTTCAAGGAAAACTCTGCCTTGGGGCTCCCCAGAAAGAAGCCTTGTCCTGTTCCCTTCCTTAGGAACCCTTCTGAAGTTAGTCCAGATATGGCTCTTTAAGGAACAAGTCTCTCGTTTGTAGACCCTGGTTATCCTGTCCCTGGCTATGCATAGTGCCCCCAAAATCAAAGAGCTCCTTCTTTGATCAGTTCCTGAGAAAATACTCTTCAAAGTATGCAGGGGCGGAGGGGGAGGGGGTCAGGCTGTTAACATCCCAAACAGCGCAGAAAACTCTTTTGCTTCCAACAGCCTTTATTGTGCTGTTGCATTTTCCCTGTCCTTCCTCAGACTTCTGCTTTCTCTCTCTCTCTTCTCTGATGTGACTTCTTTCTCTCCATGACCCTCCCCCAATTCCCCAGCTCCCTCAGAGCCTCCTTTTTAATTTAGGCATACTGGGCCACATTTGCAACAAAATGGTTACAAACCTATGGAATAAATCTGGTGACTAAGACCCACCCAATGCAATGAAACATGAAGGGGAACCAATCAGAGAGCAGTCTCCTGAGCCTGCTGCTAGGCCCAGACTGATATCTTCCCTTGAGTTGAAAAGTGCATCTAGATGTCCTATTTTGAAACTATTTGCAGCTATGTGTGCTCATAGTGAGCCCTTCAAGTGTTCCTTGTAAGACCTCCAGGCTAGAACTCATCCCACTTAGCTCTCTAATCACATCGCTACAGATGTTAAGTGTTAGCCATCCTGAAATGGCTTATAAATTCTGCTCAGATTCACTAAATAATGCTGAAAAAAACCTGTCACCAAGCTGTTCACTTATTTGTCCTCATTTCTTCCAGTAGCTATAGCTCTCACCCATGGTGAACTGGAATCAGGTTCAACTCCTTTGTCTACTGGGGTTTGAACCTACAATCTCCAAGGCATTGTCCCTAGGGGTGTGCAAGGCCCAGGGCATATCAGCCCATATGGGTGCCAGGGGGCCGTGGCAAGCAGCTGGAACAGCAGAACCTGTACAGCACTGTTCTTGGGGCCCCCAATGTGCACCACCCAAGGCAGTCGCCCTGATTTGACCCCACTAGGGATGGCCCTGCTCCCATACAAAAGCTACAATAAGGTACTTTAGTAAGGGACTTCTCTTCTCTCTGGATTAAGTTGTTCAACTATACATATGCTACTTAAACATTTATTGTATCAAAGAGTAGGCAGAGGAGAATGCTTCTTTTGCCAGGCAGTGAGGATGCCTGCCTGCATTTTAGTTTGCTGGGTGTTTGATGCTGGATTATTTACGCAAATGAAAACAACACAGGTGGCAAGTTACAAAATCATGCGAGTCAAAGCTTTTTTATTTTCAGACCACCTCTTCATATCATACAAGGCAGCCTGGCTCAGGACTGGCAGTACTGGGGAGTTAAGGTTAAGGGAGTTGAGATGCCCAGAGCATTGTGTGTCAGAGCAGATCAACTGCATGTGGAATGGGAAGTGATGGCCCTGATTTGGCACCCAGTGTCAGCAAACCACTTCTGTTAGGGACACTTTCAGAGTGAGAATGCAGGCTTTCAGGATCTGCCCCTGGCCTCTGATACAAATGTTCCCTGTACCAGTCCACCCCAGTCTAGTTCAGGTAGGAGCCATTTCCCATCATGCCCTTCCCCACGTATCTCTTCAAATATGGCAAACACCATTCATAAGATAAACCCAAAGATTTAAAATAGGGATCCATAGTGTTAAAAATATGCTACCCTTTTGTGGTCTGAGTTCTTTGCAAAAGAAGAACTGCTGTATTGTTTTTCTGCAGTAAAAAAACAAGTGAAAACTAGAAATCAGCATTTTCCGATGGGTGCTTTGAGTCTGACAAGGAGTGCCTTGAATCTGAAAAGGCTGAGAATTACTGCCTTGCAGTCTATAATGCTCTTTCTGTCGCTCTTTGCTGGAAGAATGGTGGAAGGAGTGTTTTGCTATTTCTCCTCAAGGTTGTTGTTTCTGTTTGGGTTTTTTTCCCCATTTCTCACCCTAGAGATGTCAGGAATGCCTGTGTAGCTTTAGAAGTGGCAAATAGTTGCAATGAAAGCAGGGACCTGACAGACCCAAGCAACTGTAGTTACGGGTTTAGCAGAAACGCACGTTTTCAGCTTCTTCCATCCTTTCCTCCTTCACCCCATGTCACTGGGGGGGGAAGAGTTATGCTATCAGGCATCTATTTTGGTTTATTTTCTTCCCCCTCCAAGAGCACTTTCAAATAAACCCCTTTCCCTCGCACTACTGCCTCATCAGCCTTGAGGGCTTAAACTTCCTGGCCATGGGGTTGTTCTGCCAACCAGCCCAGCCACCACATGGGCTTATCACCTTGTGAAGCAGTTTGCAGGTGCAATAAAGCCTGGGTTAGTTTGCCCCTCCTTTGCAAGGTCTTGCCCCTGAAATTAAGGCCAAGAAGCCTGCTGATACACAAGCCATTGTTCCTGCTCGGGGGCTGCGACCTATATGAGGAGGTACCGGTTTAAGGACAAGGGTCTTTGGGTAAACGTGATGTCTCCTCTTAGACCAACTAAACGGTTGGAATAATTGTGCAAGCTTTCCAGCACAAACACGCGACCTGTCTCCTCTGGAGCCTGGCCTACACGCCAGCTCCTTCGCCAAACCGGCCAGCACTGGCTCATACGCATGAGCACGCCTTGCGCTGCCCCCCGCGCCCTCTCTGAAAGGCGAAGGCCAAGGCCCCGCAGGGTGCCACGAACAACGAGCGCCTCCACAGCCCGCGCTCCCTCGCGCTAGTCCCGCTTCAACAGCCGCACCTCCCCCCATCGCGCCTGCGCACAACGCACAGGCCCGAGCGCGCATGCCGAGCCATGACGTCACCATGAAAAGCGCGGGGTGGGGTGGGGAACCATTGACTGGCAACGGGGTGACAACTCCAGACCGAGACGGGGCGGGGCGGGGCGGGGCGAGGGAGGGCCGCTCCTGCGGCCATGGCAACCCCAACCCCGCCCTACCTCAGTGTACCCCGCCTCGCCTCTCCCAGAGTGCAACGCTGTGGCGCAGCTACTTCCGGGCTAAGGCGGAAGGGGTTTTCTGCCGGCCCCAGGATGGCGGGGGCGCTGTTGCGGCGGTCGGCAGCGCTGCGCGGGTTGTTGTGGGGCGGCCGTAGGTGAGAGCCGGGGAGGGCAGTAGGTCCTGGGGGACCGGGCGGGGAGCCCTTCCGCCCCTGCGGAAGACGTGACAATCACCTGCTCTGCCTCTGGTTCCCGCAGGAATCAGGAGGCCGAGGCCGAGGCCAAGACCGAAGTCAAGGACGCGGAGGTCGCCTTGGCCTGCCCGCCGCCGCGCAGCAGACGGTACGTGCCCCCCGAGAACCTGTCCATTCTCCTGAAGGCCTGCGTCCAGACCCTGGCGGGGCCTGCGCTGGCTGCGAACTGGCAGCAAACCCCGCTCAGGGACATCAGGCTCAAGTACCGCCTCCTGGCGCAGCTGGCTGCAGAGTTGGGCCACACCGTCCCCAACTCGCAGCTCCACGAGATGCACACGGCTCAGGATGTCTTGGACTTCTACAGCACTCCCGTCAAGGATGCATCGAAATTTGATGAGCTGTGTGCAGCAGAGCTGCCAGCGAACCTCAAGATCACCTGGGAGTACTGAGCCCTGCCAGCAGGGAGCGGTGCCGGCTGGCCTGACTTCACGGGAGACTCGCGTGGCAGCGGCAACGCAGCGGTGACCTTGACGTGTGATGGCTCCATCAGAAGTTGGATTTTTCTTAATGAC